>LPNX010079075.1:211769-222066 GCA_001517045.1 Pseudotsuga menziesii | reverse complement strand
TGGAATTCAAACCAGCCAATATAGTGAAGGGTCAGGGGCTATGCAGACTAATGACTGGAAGCAGTAATAGTGAAGAACATGCCTGGGATAACGAAGTTGAATTGCATGTAATGGATGTTTGTCCGTTATTCACAGCTCCTGAATCTTGGTATAGAGACCTCGTACATTACCTACAGTCAGGGGTATTGCCTGAACATTGGAGTTCCAAACAGAGAAGAGCCTTGCGCCTAAATTCAGCTTCCTACCAACTCGTAGAAGGCATACTATTCAGAAGAAATTATGATGGGGTCCTTCTAAGATGTTTAGAAAAAGCAGACACGGAGAAAGTAATGTCTGAATTACATGATGGACCAGCCGGTGGACATTATTCAGGAGACACTACAGCCCATAAAATCCTTAGGTCTGGTTACTATTGGCCAACGCTCTTCAGAGATGCCCATGCGCACGTCCGAAAATGTGATACTTGCCAAAGATGCGATGGAAGACAACCTAGAGCAGCAGCACCTCTAAAACCTGTAATGATCACAGAGCCCTTGGAGGAATGGGAAATATATGTCATTGGAGAAATAAAGCCAAATTCCTCCCTGCTACACAAGTATATTCTTACGGCAACTGATTATTTCACCCGCTGGGTCGAAGCTATCCCCTTGCGCAAAGTAAACGAAGACGAAGTCATCAGCTTTCTACAAGACCATATCATGACCAGGTTTGGGGTTCCAAGTTCGTTAGTTTTTTATAATGCTAAATATTTTTCATCCATTAAGATTACTGCATTTGCTCATGAGAAAGGGATAAAATTACACTATTCTGCTAACTATTATCCACAAGGGAATGGCCTGGCTGAATCCTCCAATAAAAACCTCATCAGAATCCTGATGTAGTAGTGGTACTATTGTGACACTGTTGTACATCATCTATATTCTTTGTGGTATTTGTGCTTTGCTCTCTTGTAAGATTGGAGAATACATTCTGGAGATAACAGAAGATTACCTTTCCGTGGATGTAACCCATTAGGGTGAACCACGTATATCGGTGTTCTCTTGTCCTTTTCTTTTCATGTTCTTATCTTTTATGATATGTTGTTGGTTGCTTAGATAGGTTAACTAGTTTAGCTTGACTCTACTATTCTAACAGCTTGATCTTTTCATATTTGAATAATCGTAAAAAGCGCTTAGTGTTCCAAATAGTAAGTAGTGTCTTTCTTTTGGAAAAGAGATCTTGCTTCTTTTCGCTTTCAAGTTTCAGTTAGTAGAAGTTTCTTTCTCGTCTGCATTTTCGAAAAGATAAGTTCAGTGTGACTCTTTGGGATTTTTTTTTTAGCAACATAATTAAATCACTCTCTCTTTCCTGTAAGTCGGGCATACTTCGAACGATAAAGTGAAAAATTTGCATCTCATGCTGCATGGTTTTACTTTTCTGTCCACACCTCATGCATTCACCTAATCTTTCAAGATAAAATTAACGCTAGTTCTAGGTTAAAATTTTTAGTAACTTTAGTGATAGGGTAGAGACGTGTTCTAGCTTCTTAAAACATAGGAGTTGTCGTTCTATTTCCTGCACTACATCCCGGGAACTGTGTGGTTCTTCCACATACCATCGGTATATCGAACACCCTTTCACGTACCCTTGAGGTATATAGAAAGGTACTTCACGTACTTGATTGTATATCGGAAGGCCCCTTTTGAACGGTTGTGCATTAGGCAGCACTAACACTGATTTGAGCTCCCACGTACCTTGCATATATCGGGAGACCCCTCTAGGATTCCCCAAACCAACTGAGAAAATCCTTTTGGCCATATTGTCGAAGCAATACACCAAGAAAGGAACTCGAGGAGCTACTACACACGTACCGTCCAGATAATCGAGTATTCAAGCAAGGGTACGTGTTGATGTATTTGTAACTTATGAATGTATTCACTTGTATATATTATATTGGATTTCATTGTACCCCGATGTTCCTCCGATCAAGAGAATCATTAATATAATAAAGTCATGTATATTCATAGAGGTTAACCCTCCTTTGTAAGTTGGGGAAATATTCCCCACAGTTGAGGGGTAGTAGGGTTATTAGACTCTCCTAGTGAGATTGGCCCTGGTAAGTAATTGTCAAGTGGAAAACTAGTATAACTAGAGAGTGAGACTCTATATTTGAAACACACATACTCACTCAACTATAGCGCATGAGTGAGAGAAGAGCAGCTCGCACAAGTGAGAGAGAGAACAACTATCGAAGATCATATTTGTGTTTTGGGTTTTACTTTTGCTATTGGTGCTCATTCTATCTCTGAGGAAGTTGCGGGGTTTTCTCCTTTATGGTTTTCTCGAGGAAAACTCCGTGTGTCTCTTGTGATTATTGTTGTGCATGTTATTCTCTCAGATAAGATCCTAGATCATATTGATTAAAAGATAAAAATCTAACATGGTATCAGAGCTAACCTGAGAAGAAGACACTATGCAACTAGAGAAGCTAGGGCTTCTTACTTTTTGGGTCTCTCTCCACAGATCATCAGCAAAAGGAGGCTAGGCTAACTCTCCATTGAAGTGCGCATCTTTCTGTCGAAGCAGAATCTGATTCTGAGCATTTTCAGTTTTTGACCTACCACTACAACAAGAAATTAGGGCTTTCCACAAAAGTGGAATTTTTTAGTGTGCCCAGCATAGGATTTCTCTCCTCCTCAAAATCGAAGTTTAGAGACCAAGATCGAAGTTTTTGGCTGGGTAGAACCCTAATTTGCCCCTTAACCAAAAAACCTACACTGCAGAAGATTAAGATCCCAGGACATGGTATGGCAGGATTTACAACTTTCTGACTAGCTTGGGATTTACCAAGATTAAAGCGGATTCCAACCTTTACTATAAGGTTGAGGAAGGGAACCCAGTGATACTCCTACTGTATGTGGATGACTTGTTTGTGACAGGTGAGGATGGGTTGATTGCTGACACGAAGAGGAAGTGTGTTTCCAAGTTCGAGATGAAAGACTTGGGTATGATGCACTACTTTCTGGGCATGGAGGTGTGGCAGAATGCAGATGGAATAGCCCTAGGACAAGGGAAGTATGCAGTAGAGATCTTCAAGAGGTTTTGGATGATGGACTGCAAGGCCATGACCACACCTATGGCATCGAACCTGAAGCTATTGAGTGATGCTTCATCAGAGTCGGTTGATTCTACGATGTATCATCAGATGATTGAGTCATTGATGTACGTGATGAACACGAGACCATATATTTTCTTTGTTGTGAACACATTGAGCTAGTTCCTAACGGATCTGAGACATGTTCACCAGATTGATACAAAGCATATTCTGAGGTACCTGAAGGGTACAGTTGACTATGGGATCAAATATGAAGCGAATCAAAAGATTAACCTAGAGGGTTATGTGGATTCGGATTGGACAGGTAGTGCCATTGATAGGAAGAGCACTTCAGGATGTTGCTTCAGTATGGGATCAGGTGTGATATCTTGGTTTAGCAGGAAGCAGTCCTGCGTGGACCTAAGTACAGCTGAAGTAGAGTATGTCGCAGCTTGTTTGGCTAGTTGTGAGGTAGTGTGGCTCAGGAAGCTAATATCTGATTTGTTTGATCTCTAGTTGGATGCTACTTGTATATATTGTGAAAACTAGAGTTTTGTGAAGTTGTCAAAGAAACCGGTGTTCCATGACAAATCAAAGCATATTGAGATCAAATATCACCATATCAAGGATATGGTGTAGAGAGGAGCAGTGAAGCTCCAGTATGTTGCGACAAACGAGAAGATAGCTGATGTGTTGACCAAGCCATTAGCCAGAGTGAAGTTTGAGTACTTCAGGGAGAAGCTTGGTGTTCTTCAGATCGAGGTTCCTTCCAAGGGGAAGTAATCAGTCCATGTGCCCTTCTGACATGGTGGTAGGATTGGTTCCCCCCATGGTCAGATGTAAGTGTTGTGCCCTTCTGACATGGTGGTAGGATTGGTTCCTCCCATGGTCGGATATAAGTGATGAGATCTACAACCAGCATGAAAAAGGTTTGGCTCTGTAGAGGAATACCTTGCAGATGGAAAGGCCTACAACCAGCATGAAAAAGGGATAGCTCTGTAGAACTAAAACCAGCATGAAAAAGGGTTGGCCCTTTTACTCACTCAACTGTAGAGCATGAGTGACAGAAGAAGAGCTCGCACAAGTGAGAGAGAGAGAATAGCTACTGGAGATAATCTTCGTGTTTTGGGTTTTACTTATGCTATTGGTGCTCCTTCTATCTTTGAGGAAATTGTGGGATTTTCTCCTTTATGGTTTCTCTTTGTGTCTCTTGTCTCTTGTGATTATTACAGTGCATGTTATTCTCTCAAATAAGATCCTAGATCATATTGATTAAATGATACAAATCTAATAGTACGGTCCCAATCCTCCTTGTCACGCTTTACTTTTGGGCCCTGCTTTATATTGCGAGTTGCAAAGACTTGACAATCCTAGTGAGGCACCGTCTTTTATTAGCCCTTCTTATCACCTAAGTTTGCTTGTGACCTTTAGCTTGTGTAGGAGTGTTTTTGTGTGTAATTCTAGTTTCAAAACCTAAGTTAGGTTTTTAGTGACCAGCAATGTGGCTGAGTTACATTTGAGACGATCTTGAAGGGTGCAATGCTTACCACCTGACCTTCCTTTTGTTGTAGGAGAGAGCCCAATGGAAGCCATATACCAAGGTTCCACGGCTGATTCTCATGTGGAAGCGAACCCAGTTTTGGAAGTTGGGGAAGAATTCACTATATATGATAATACCTTGGTCGAACAGCCTCTTATGGTTGATATTACCTTTCACTTTCCGATGGAAGATCATGTTGGTTCATCAAATTGGGTTGTCGATCACCCATCCGATGATATCGGGCGGGGGGGGGGAGAATATGGCCCTAATGCTCCTTTTTGGAGAACTTATTTAGGTCAAGCTATTTATGAATTCGGGACTACTAGACTGTCCTTTGTTAACCCTCCATCGAATGAGGAAATGTTTATAAGGGTCCAACTATATATTGATCATTTGCACAATGCTCGAGAAATCCTTGTAAACATTATCGCTTCTCCTGTCCCTCATCGTGCACCCATGTTGGCTTTTTTACCCGGGCTTTCGAAAACAACCCCTCCCGGATACATTCCACTCTTGTTGTCTCAAGTAACTCCTAGTTTAACATCACTGGCTCAAGGTTCAACAGTTCCTGATCCAGGACAACCCTCCAACCCTATTACTGGAGTTCCAAATCCTGGGTCTATTTCTCATTCTCCCATTTCTTCTACCACTAGGCAATAACCCCCATCTCTAGTTTCATCATTAGTTAGTGGAGTCACTTCCAATGTAAGACATACCCCTACTGTAGGACAGTCAATAGTCGTAATTCCTTCCATGAAAACCAAAGTGGTTACCCCTCCTTCTATTATAGGGAAACTCTCAGGGGTACAAACTATAGTCAGTAAACCTTCTTGGGGTTATACTTACCCTGGAAAATCAGCCATCTATAAGCAATGTGAATTTTCAACCTACATCTACATGGATGATGTATCCTGGTATTCCTTACCCCAGAAACATGTTTACACCATGGGGGAAACCTAATTGGTCATATATGCCTATGCCTAGGAACACCTATGAATATTGTTGGAGGTTATGGTGGCCCACCTTTTGGAGGACCACCTGGTGGAGGCCCACCTGGCGGAGGTCCGACTTCTAGGGGACCACCACCTTCTGGAGGACCACCACCTGGGAGACCACCTTCTAGGGGACCACCACCTGGCATACCTCCTTCTAGAGGACCACCATCTAAAGGACCACCACCTGGACGAACACCTTATGGGGGACCACTGCTTGGAGGACCACCACCACCACCACCTGGAGGAAACTCTCCTCCTGGAGGCTCGCCTCCATCTAGCGGATATTCGGAAAGATCATCTGCGAATCCAACTCCTCAAAATCCAGTGTATCAATCAACCTATGGTCCTA
The DNA here is from genome assembly GCA_001517045.1 of Pseudotsuga menziesii. NCBI lineage: Eukaryota > Viridiplantae > Streptophyta > Pinopsida > Pinales > Pinaceae > Pseudotsuga > Pseudotsuga menziesii. The sequence goes on along the minus strand of LPNX010079075.1, from coordinate 216,109 downwards.
CTGGTTGCGCCGAGAGGCGCTCTACAGCCCAGTATGGGGGAGATCTTGTAACGTGATGTAACGTTAGTAACGTTTGTGACATGTCGGCAAAAAATAATAGATATAGTGAATATTATGGGAGAGATCTTGTAACTTGATGTAACCTTAGTAAAGTTTGTAACATGTTGGCAAAAAATAATAGTGATAGCGAATATTATGGGAGAGATCTTGTAACATGATGTAAAGTTTGTAACATGTCCCCAAAAAATAATAGTGAAAGTGAATATTATGGGAGAGATCTTGTCACGTGATGTAACGTTTGTAATATTGAAGTAACTAATGTAAAAAGTAGTAAATATTTTGTTGGCCTGGGATACGTAAAAAGTAGTAAAGATTTGATCCCTCTCGGGGCTTGATAGAGCCTAGAATTTGGATCTATGCTGGTATACAGATACCATATCAGTATTACCAGTATGTACAACCTAATCAGAAACTTCATTTTTGGAAACATTGGACTTGCCCGATATGTCCAAGTTTATCAATGACACCATCTATCATAACCCTTCGAGGCTTGCGATTCCAGTTAAGTTACCATCAGATATCCCGAAATTTGATGGGAAGCAGGGAGAAGATCCCAAAAATCATGTTATGGCATTCCATATGTGGTGTTCTTCTAACTCCTTGATGGATGATTCCGTCCATTTGAGGCTCTTCCAACAAACTTTGACTGGTACGGTTTCCAAGTGGTACATTGAGCTTCCGTAACATTATGAAAAAAATGGTTTTATGGAAACAGTGAGGTTAGATCTTATCCAACGGTAGCTTAATTATCTTAAACAAGAAACAAAGATATTTAATCAAAACATGGTTTTTAACTATTTTTATGATCCAATAGCTACTTATCTCGAGGTTTTTATCAACTCCAACCATTCAGTTTTGTTCAGCTGCAAATATGGGTTTCGGATTCATGATGAATTGCCTATAAGTTCTTCAATCTTTATTTTACAGAAGCATATTCCAGGAATTCAATTGTTAAGTCAATTTTTAACATGGCTACATTGGAAATGGGATTATACTTGATTAAGCAGAGTTCAGTTGATTAGTGTAGATAGTGTACATAAAGAAGCTCATTCCCCTTTCAACTTTCAGCAGAAGAGTTACAGTGGTGCACGGTTTTTTCAACAGATTTGTTTTCAGCTTGTTATTATCTGCAGTAGTTCAGATAGTTGAATAAGATTTCAGTTCAATGGAGCATATTTCAATTTTCAGTTTGAAGAGTATGAGTTTGGATCACTTTTCAGTTTGTGGGTTTGTAGCAGCATGAAGACTCCAGCCCAATGGAAAAGGAACTTAGTCTACTAGTTCTTGGCAGCCCAAAGGAGGCATGCCATCCCCAGATAGAGCCAGATGTTGGCACCAGAATCTACCCCATGAAATTTTTGGATTATGGCAATGCGTATGTAAGGAAGTACCTTGATCTTCTCTGACAGAAAGTCCATTAGTATCTTTGTCAAAGCTTTGAGTTTTGTCAACCTGGTCAATTCTTCATCACCTCAAACCTTCATCCTCGATAAGCTCTTAATGCATGTTTGGCCTTGTTCTCTTTGTTTGCTCATAAGCCATTCATTTTCTCAAACCCTTTACAAAGTGCAAATTTCATCATTAACTAGCATGAATAATATGATTTTTAATAATTATTATTATTTAAGTAAAATGTTTTTCTTAAAATAATATTTTTTATTAAAAATAAATAAAAAGTAAGTATTTTATATACGCCTTTTTTCCCTAATCTTTTTCATGATCACGTGAACTCATGAGGGATTAGAAGTTGTTTATTATTTAAAATATGGCTTTTTGTCTCATTTGCACCTCTGATTCCAACGTTCAGTTAACTTAGGGTCTCTTACATAATATTGAAATGGCAAATACCCAGCACGAAAGCAAGTTTCAAAGAAAGCTTTATACATCCATTAGGGTTCAAACATTGGGCCATATAGATCATAAATTATTAGTTTTTTCTTATGACCGTAAGATATATTTCATAGTCTTAAAACCAACGCACCAACAAAGCTTCCATGTGTTGAACTTTTAAACTTCAGGATTCAAATAGTTCAGGAGTCATCTTCAGATAAGCTGCCAGAGAATATCGATGCACTAATTTCATACATAAAGTGTGTCCACATTAAAAACTTCAGCCAGATGTTAAGTTTGAAATGGCTGAGTATTGGGAGATAGAGAATTAGAACGAGTTCTCCAAACATTCAATTCCATATTTCCTGTCAGTTACAAATTTTGAGGGCAATTGGTGAAGAGGTGACAGTCAAATATTTGGTAAAGGGATACTTGGTATTAATAGCTGTCAGTTGAGCTATCTTCTCCAGATTTTATGCCAGGGAGCTCGAGATTGTCTTTATTTTAAATTTGCAACAGAGCATCTTTTGCGGGAGGATTGTTCAATCTGTAATATTATAAAAGACAGGATTAGAAATTGCAGAAGGGGAGGGAGTTGCAGCCAAGGGCTGAGATGGTATTTGCAGGGCATGTATGCACTATGTTTCTCTTTATGTAGGATGGCTGCTTTGAAATCATTATAATCATGAGCCTATTTTTCTTTTATACATGAATTGTATCTAGTTATGATTTTATCTTGTGTGTGGTATTGATAATCCATTGCAAGATTCTTATAATGATGTACAATTACCTTTAAATTTCCTTGTTGCAGAAACATATTCATTCTTTATAAATTCATGCTCGTAGTCTTTCCTATTATTGTATTTTTACAATGATACATTTTCTGTTGTTTGATCTTTAAACCTAGCCTAAGCTTTGTACTGCTATACCTCCTGCACTCTATCAACTCAGTTACCCTTTAAACCAATTTTAAAGATTCACTAGCCATGCTCCTTATGCAGTCAAGGTGCATCTTTTAGTGATAACAGGTTGATTGCTGACACGAAGAGGAAGCTTGTTGCCGAGTTCGAGATGAAAGACTTAGGTATGATGCACTACTTTCTAGGCATGGAGGTGTGGAAGAATGCAAATGGAATTACCCTGGGACATGGGAAGTATGCAGTAGAGATCCTGAAGAGGTTCAGGATGATGGACTGCAAGGCCATGACCACACCTATGGAATCGAACCTGAATCTATTGAGTGATGCTTCATTAGAGTCGGTTGATGCTACAATGTATTATCACATGATTGGGTCATTGATGTACGTGACGAACACGAGACCAAATATTTGCTTTGCTGTGAACACATTGAGCCAGTTCCTGACGGATCCAAGACATGTTCACTTGATTGTTGCAAAGCATATTCTAAGGTACCTGAAGGGTATAGTTGACTATGGGCTCAAATATGAAGCGAATCAGAAGATTGACCTAGAGGGTTATGTGGATTCAGATTGGGCAGGAAGTGCTATTGATAGGAAGAGCACTTCAGGGTGCTACTTCAGTATGGGATCAGGTGTGATCTCTTGGTTTAGCGGGAAGGAGTCCTGCGTGGCAATAAGTAAACCCGAAGCAGAGTATGTCGCAGCTTGTTCAGCTAGTTGTGAGGCAGCGTGGCTGAGGAAGCTATATTTGTTTGATCTCCAGTTGGATGCTTGTTGACCCTCATTTTGTAATAATTTACATATTTAACACATGTTTTGTCACCTTTTGGCATATTTTCCATCATACAGTTCCCTATTCAGCACCAGGTATGATCATATTTTGGATTTATGCAAGTTATCTTTTATTTCTATTATTTCACGATTTTGTTGGTTAAATTCGATGATATGTAATGATATATTAAAGTATGAAATCGTCATTGTAGAATCATGTTATTCAACGAACCAACGAGCAGGTATTGCATCCATCCTAGATATGCACAGATCATATCCAGCACATTGTCCAGCTCATCGTTTGAACCGCCGAGCCAACTGCGTGGTGCTATTAATAAATTCCTGAGTGATTAAAGCTTGAAATGGCATGTCAACTGTTTGTTTCCCATGCACCATAATGATAGCACAAACCCCCTTCTGGAGGATTGCTTGTATGACGCCTCTGCATTACACCTTGACATCAAGACGATTAAGTAGAGTTTGTATGCCACCTCACGCGCCAAAGAAGAACCAGATTTGCGAAGACAGAGCAAGACGTTATGGTTTGGCCTTTGTTTAGTTACTTGTCATAATTGTTGGTTGATATTAAGAGTAGTCGACCACTGAAAGGGTCGACTTGCTCGCCCTGTTGTAAAACATTATATATACAAATGGTGTAATGCGAGAAAGAGAGTTAGAGATATATAGTTTTTTAGTTGATGCATGTAATCAGCCAGTCCCAGAAACTCTGTAACATTTTTACTTTAATGGAGGTTCTGC
>LPNX010079075.1:171193-211680 GCA_001517045.1 Pseudotsuga menziesii | reverse complement strand
CCCCCCCCCCCCCCCCCGTCAACTAGATATTTCTCTTTTTGTGTATTTTCATTCTTCCCTTTCCGCAATTAGCATAGTTTTATCTATAATTTGTTTCTGCAATTTAGTTATTGAAATTGTTCATGTCATTTATTTCCTATAGCTTAGACTTTAATATTATGTTGTTAATGTAATTTCCTTCAAGAGTTAAGCAATCGGTTGCGCATAGTCTAGTTTTCAAATTCCTTTTTCAAGTCTTTTCAGTCTATTGCTTGGCTTATGTTAGTAGAATAGATTGCTTTGAGTCAATTACAGTAGATTCAATTCTGTCCCTTTCCATTTTATTATGAATTCGGTTAAGTTATATTATAGTTTATTTTGAAATATGAATTGAATTTAAGTTATTTCATAGATTGAATTTAATCATTACATAGGTTTAATTTCTATTCTCTACACTTTATTATCATATGCATGGGTCATCCGTCCTCAAAGATCATTTACATTAACTGTTTCTCGAAGTTTTAGTATTTTCTTCAAACAGGCTGTCATTCAGAGAGCCTGTTCTTCTTGTCATCCAGACCTTTATTCCATCCTGTTATCCAGTCTTCCATTCAGCCCTAAGAGTTTTCAATATGTTTTGAACTTGTTTCTTTAGTTTTTCGATTATGTTTTGATAGTAGTAGTTGGATAATGGTTGTGTTTCTTCTTAGAAGCCTTAGATGAGACTGTTTAGAATACTTGTTAAGTCTTATTCCTATATCTTCTTTCTTTTCACCTTATGTTTAAGAATTATGTCATGTGTTTTGGTCTAATGTATTGCCTTGTAATTATATCTTTGGTTTGATTTGATTTATCCATTTGCATGTAAAGTTTAGGGTCATAAGCATTAATAGATTAGTATCTTCTAAATTGTTCATAGCAATAAGGTTTGTTCTCTCCATCATATAGTTATTAAAGGAATCTATAGGATAGAATTTAAATCATCTTTATAAGTTTTCTTCTTGTTTATAAGTTATGTCTACCTTCTTGTAGTATTATTTTATCTTTTGCAAGTAGGAGTTATTTTCTTATAAAGCATCATGTTTACTATCGCTTGCAATTGGACGTTTCTTAGTCTGCATATCTTTGTAGAGATCAAGTTAGATTTGATTCCCTTTAGTCTCTTCGCCTCATTCGAAAGTCACTTTGACACTTCTCCTACTCTTGTTCCACTCACGGTGAACCCTTATCCTCAAAATAATCAACAAGAATGGAACTAGATAGTTAGTTTAAACCATTATGTGCATTTGTCAGTTGCATGTATAGTTTTTTAGAAAGCATAACTAGTTGTTGTAAATCATTGCTTGTACAGTCAGTCTTTAAAGTTGTTTAGCAGTAAAATAGATCTTCTTGTATGGAATAATCCATTATTATAACATTGTTTATATCCTTATGTTTATAGAGTAGAGTAGTATAATTTGATACCACTCTAGCCTAGTACTCTGTTCAATTATCCTAATAGTTGAATTCTTAGGAGTTTGACTCAATTTTTCATTTTGAAATATCTTTCGATCTTTTGTTTGTTGAAAGTATTACCACAATACCTTAGGAACCCCTCTACCTTCGCATATATTTTGCGACAACTCTAAGCCTACCAACCTTGATCAATAATTAAATATTAGGTGAATTGTTCAAGACAATATTTTACCCAATATTTTGGCGTCGTTGTCGAGGAGTTGTTCTGTAAGGTAGAATAGATATAGGCTGGTGGCAGGGGAGCGGTAAGACGAGAGGTAAGAACCTGCGCATCTGTTATAATAGGTGCCCCCAAATCCAGTAGTAGCAGTAGCATAGGTTTCCCTTTAGATTTTATGAACAAACCCAGAGATTCTCAGGGTAGATTCGTTAAGATAGTAAAATTTTATTAAAGTTCTTATTAAGTTTTTACGAGGGACATAGAACCCCAACCATCAACTCAGCGGAAAGGCATTGAAAAAAAAAACACCGATAGGAAGTAGTTCTGCTGGAAACATAAAGAGACTCTTTTGGGAGATCTTACAGGGGAATCCATAGAAGAGATCCTGGCAGGAGGTCCTGAGGGCCTCATTCCTTACAAATTTCAAAGGGAGTAACCATTGGAAGCCCTTAAACCTTCCACTAAGTCACAAAATTAGATGATGCAACTTTTATTTAGTGGAGGATTTGAACTTCACTGATTTTTTCAATCTCGCCTAGGTGAAAGCTCTCTTTGGAAACTCAATAAACATAGTAACCCCACAAATAGAAACATCCACAGTAGAATCTACTATTCATATAAGACCCAATAAGATAATGGTTGATCAGAGTAAGATCTCTCCTGGAAAAGAACGTTGGGACACCCCATTCTCACCTTGAAAGAAACCTTCTAGATATACTCACTTTAGAAACAAACCTTACATGAAGAAACAGAAAGAAGAACAAGCAGTGAAGAGCAACTTTTGTCCAAAATGTGAAACTAAACATCCCCAATAGGAATGCCCATTAAACAAAACCTCTGCATGTCACATTTGTATGGGGCATCATGTTTTTCCCCAAGGGATCAATATGGATCCTACAAAAATAGAGGTAATCATTGAACTCCCCTCTCCAAAAACTCTTCCTCCTCCTAATCCTTGAAAATATTGTGGGTTATCATCATTTGTATATATATAAATATGTGTATATTTCTTTGAATAAATAAGAGTCATTTCTAATCATTTCTTTGCAAGGGACTCTTTTTCTATGTTTTCCAGAATAAAATAAATCATCTAACAAATGGTTTTGAAGTTTGGTTACAAATGGTTCTTTCTATTTCTTTGAGCGGCTCCTAAGATATTATCTGAAAAGGAAAGTGCTCTAAAAAAACACTCAAAACATATCTTGATTGTTGGGAGCATGCGCCCCCCCCCCCCCCCAGTCAACCAGATATTTCTCTTTTTGTGTATTTTCATTCTTCCCTTTCTGCAATTAGCATAGTTTTATCTATAATTTGTTTCTGTAGTTTAGTTATTGAAATTGTTCATGTCATTTATTTCCTGTAGCTTAGACTTTAATATTATGTTGTTAATGTAATTTCCTTTATGAGTTAAGCAATCGGTTGCGCATAGTCTAGTTTTCAAATTCCTTTTTCAAGTCTTTTCATTCTATTGCTTGGCTTATGTTAGTAGAATAGATTGCTTTGAGTCAATTACAGTAGATTCAATTCTGTCCCTTTCCATTTTATTATGAATTCAGTTAAGTTATATTACATTTTATTTTGAAATATGAATTGAATTTAAGTTATTTCATAGATTGAATTTAATCATTACATAGGTTTAATTTGTATTCTCTACACTTTATTATCATATGCATGGGTCATCTGTCCTCAAAGATCATTTACATTAACTGTTTCTTGAAGTTTTAGTATTTTCTTCAGACAGGCTGTCATTCAGAGAGCCTGTTATTCTTGTCATCCAGACCTTTATTCCATCCTGTTATCCAGTCTTCCATTCAGCCCTAAGATTTTTCAATATGTTTTGAACTTGTTTCTTTAGTTTTTCGATTATGTTTTGATAGTAGTAGTTGGATAATGGTTGTGTTTCTTCTTAGAAGCCTTAGATGAGACTGTTTCGAATACTTGTTAAGTCTTATTCTTATTTCTTCTTTCTTTTCACTTTATGTTTAAGAATTATGTCATGTGTTTTGGTCTAATGTATTGCCTTGTAATTATATCTTTGGTTTGATTTGATTTATCCATTTACATGTAAAGTTTAGGGTCATAAGCATTAATAGATTAGTATCTTCTAAATTGTTCATAGCAATAAGGTTTGTTCTATCCATCATATAGTTATTAAAGGAATCTATAGCATAGAATTTAAATCATCTTTATAAGTTTTCTGCTTGTTTATAAGTTATGTCTACCTTCTTGTAGTATTATTTTATCTTTTGCAAGTAGGAGTTATTTTCTTATAAATCATCATGTTTACTATCGCTTGCAATTGGACGTTTCTTAGTCTGCATATCTTTGTAGAGATCAAGTTAGATTTGATTCCCTTTAGTTTCTTCACCTCATTTGAAAGTCACTTTGACACTTCTCCTACTCCTGTTCCACTCACGGTGAACCCTTATCCTCAAAATAATCAACGAGAATGGAACTAGATAGTTAGTTTAAACCATTATGTGTATTTGTCAATTGCATGTATAGTTTTTTAGAAAGCATAACTAGTTGTTGTAAATCCTTGCTTGTACAGTCAGTCTTTAAAGTTGTTTAGCAGTAAAACATATCTTCTTGTATAGAATAATCCATTATTATAACATTGTTTATATCCTTATGTTTATAGAGTAGAGTAGTATAATTTGATACCACTCTGGTCTAGTACTTTGTTCAATTATCCTAATAGTTGAATTCTTAGGAGTTTGACTCAGGTTTTCATTCTGAAATATCTTTCGATCTTTTGTTTTTTGAAAGTATTACCACAATACCTTAGGAACCCCTCTACCTTCGCATATATTTTGTGACAACTCTAAGCCTACCAACCTTGATCGATAATTAAATATTAGGTGAATTATTCAAGACAATATTTTTCCCAACATTTTGGCGTCGTTGTCAGGGGAGTTGTTCTGTAAGGTAGAATAGATATAGGATGGTGGTAGGGGAGCGGTAAGATGAGAGGTAAGAACCTACGCATCTGTTATAATAGGTGCCCCCAAATACAATAGTAGCGGTAGCATAGGTTTCCCTTTAGCTTTTATGAACAAACCTAGATATTCTCGGGGTAGATTCGTTAAGATAGTAATTTTTTGTTAAAATTATTATTAAGTTTTTACGGGGGACATAAAACCCCAACCATCAACTCATCAGAAAGGAATCGAAAAAAAAAACACCTATAGGAAGTAGTTCTGCTGGAAACATAAAGAGACTCTTTCGGGAGATCTTACAGGGGAATCCATAGAAGAGATCCTGGCAAGAGGTCCTACGGGCCTCATTCCTGACAAATTTCAAAGGGAGTAACCATTGGAAACCCTTAAACCTTCCACTAAGTCACAAAATTAGATGATACAAATTTTATTTAGTGGAGGAGTTGAACTTCACTGATTTTTTCAATCTCGCCTAGGTGAAAGCTCTCTTTGGCAACTCAATAAACATAGTAACCCCACAAATAGAAACATCCATAGTAGAATCTACTATTCCTATAAGACCCAATAAGATCATGGTTGATCGAAGTAAGATCTCTCCTGGAAAAGAACATTGGGACACCCCATTCTCACCTCGAAAGAAACCTTCTAGATATACTCACTTTAGAAACCAACCTTACATGAAGAAATAGGAAGAAGAACAAGCAGTGAAGAGAAACGTTTGTCCAAAATGTGAAACTAAAAATCCCCAACAGGAATTTCCATTAAACAAAACCTCTGCATGTCACATTTGTATGGGGCATCATGTTTTCCCCCAAGGGATGAATATGGATCCTACCAAAATAGAGGTGATCATTGGACTCCCCTCTCCAAAAACTCTTCCTCCTCCTGATCCTTGAAAATATTGTGGGTTATCATCATTTGTATATATGTAAATATGTGTATATTTCTTTGAATAAATAAGAGTCATTTCTAATCATTTCTTTGCAAGGGACTCTTTTTCTATGTTTTCCAGAATAAAATAAATCATCTAACAAATGGTTTCGAAGTTTGGTTACAAATGGTTCTTTCTATTTCTTTGAGCGGCTCCTGAGATATTATCTGAAAAGGAAAGTGCTCTAAAAAAACACTCAAAACATATCTTAACTTTGAAATTTTAGAGTTTTTGTATATCATTTTCAAACCACTTATTTTATGATTTTGTTATGCTTTATATATGGTGTTTTGATTCAGATATGTACATTTCCGATTACTTGAACAGTCTCTCAAAGGACTTACTTTAATCGGCATGTTCTTCAGAATTTTCACACATATAGACTACTAGCTAATCCACACTTGTTATCAAAACTTGACCCTTAAGTATTTTTGAGGACACTCCAGGGTAAGTGGAATTTCTTCTGGTGGGGAACATTATCCTTTATAAAGAAGATAGATTGAGAGGCCAAGGAACACCTTTAAGTTATTCTCTTTTGACATGATCTATAGTCAAGGCCATTTTATGAAGGAAAAAAATTCATAATATGAGTCATGTGTTTAGCAGAACTTAGCATGCTCTAGTACCAATCAACTTCCATATACTAAAAATATTTATACAAGGAAAACCCATCGAGGTACTGAACAGGCCTGCTGGTAGCGGGTCAATGCTAAGTAACAACTTAAAAACAAGGAAGTTCGATAAATGCAAGTAAACCCGTCGGGGTACTGAACAGGCTCGCTGGCAGTGGGGCTATGCTTGCATGGTACCAAGATAAACCCATTGAGGTACTGAACAAGCCTGCTGGCAGCGGGGCAATATCGGGTAAAAGAGATATGCTTAATGCACCACTAGGAACATGGTTCAAAAGAAAAATGATATAAACCAGAATACATATAAATATATGTTTAGGCCTATTGTTTATGATGTCATTCAAGAATAACTGTAAGTTGTCCTTAGATCCGACAATCTAAATTCAATCAATATCAGTGATTATCCTAGAAATGGGACCCATAGCTAAAAACTGCCACAAATTCGAAGGTGAACTCAAAAAATCTTGAGATGACAAGATACCCTTACAATGAGGTGGGGATGACTAGTTTTCCCTATGGAATTTTCACTTATGCTCTCATCACATATCAGACCTGTTAATTAAGTTTAGCATGGCTGAATGTAAGGTTGCTCCATTCCCTTTCCTTTCAAGGATCAGCCTTGAAGAAGGAGACAACACTCCACCCATGAATTGCACAATCTACCGCCAGCTCATTGGTAGCTTGCTTTACTTGACTCATTCTCAGCCTGATATATGTTCTGCCGTTAATGTTGTATCAAGATACATGTAGCAGCCTCATGATATTCATTGGAAGGCATCCAAGAGGATCCTCCAGTATATTCAGGGCACCAGGACCTACAACATTCACCATGCTACAGACTCTGAGCTAGAGTTGGTTGGTTACACAGATTCAAATTGGGAGGGAGATTCTATTGATCGGAAATCTACTTCTAGATATGTATTCATGTTTTATGGTGGCCCTATTTGCTGGTCTAGCAAAAAGTAGGCCACCATTGCATTGTCTTCAGCAAAGGCCGAGTACCAAGAAGCAGTGAAGGCTTGCATCCAAGCTGTTTGGTTGCAAGGCATTCTTTCATAGTTTGATTTTGGTAGTACTTTTTCCACTGTCCTCTTTTGTGACAATCAAAGTGCTATTAATATCTCCACATATCCAATTACCAGGCAGAGGACCAAGCATGTAGAGATATACATGCACTATATCAGGGAATTGGTGCATGACAGGACCATCATTCTGCAATACTACCCTACTGATGAGCAGATTGTAGACATCTTCTCCAAGAGATTTTCAGAGAAGTTCACTTACCTCCATTCACTATTGGGGGTGAGTTCATCAGGGTGATCAGATTACTTCTCCAGTTTTCAGCTTGAGGGGGGGGTTTCCCACTAGGTTTTCCCTCTTTCCTCACTTAGATTTATTTTTTAGCATTGTTTGAGTTACATTATTGTACAGGGTGACCTATGACCTTTGTTATCGAGGCCCTAGAATTTCATGCATTTTATTTTTACTCCTCCCGAGTATAGCTTAAGGGGGGGTGTTGGAGTCAGTTACCCAACATGCACACTTATTTGGTCAATTTTGGCCTATTTACCCACTATCCTAAGTTTAATTGACTTACTTGGCATCAGATGAGCACACTATGACATAAGAATGAGCACACCCATGCCATCCTTCAGTCAAGGAGGTCAACTAAGCCTTCTCCTTCATTCGGGGAGGCTAACTGGGCTTCCTCCTTCAAACAGGGAGCAAATCTGGGGTGATCGAAGTGTCATAAATGCACTTAATTGCTAACTGATTGTTGTTTAACCTAACAATCAGTTAAGCTGAGTTGTGAAGGCACCTCCATTCATTATTTTATTATTTTTGGACAATATTTATGAATTGGAGCTAACACTGGCGCCTGCAACCACTTTTGATGACATGTGTCACTTCAGTTAACTCCATCGTAGCTACTTGGAGTTATGGATGCTCTACCTCCTTTAGTTGGACATGAAGTTACATGTGATGAGTCACTTTCAGTTAGACTCAGTCATCTATTGCACTCCAATTCAGTTAGGACTTAGTGTGAGAGTCAGTTATTGATTAGTTCAGTGGTTAACTAAGTGTGTAGATTGTGGCTGACATTCAGTTAAGCTACACCCATTCATTCAATTCGAATGACCTCCTTGAGAATTCGAATCGTCTTGGTATTCATGCATTCTGCATGACCATTTTATTGTACTATCATTATTTTATTGATTATACAGAGCTGCAACATTCTATTGCAGCACCATTATGCCATTTTCATGCTTAATTGTCCGAAATCTCTTATCAGACTGTGTTTTTAGTCCCTAGATTACTGTGATAGATTAATACAAGAAGACATGAGAGCATGAGAAAGGAAAAGAAAACTCATATATTGTAAATAAGATCTTGAGATATGTCTATAGACTATGTTTGTAGACCAAAAGCATTCTAAATATAATTCATGTTGGATGAAGAGCACTTTTGTGGTTTTTCCCATATGGGTTTCCACGTTAAATCTGTGTACTTATGATGTGTGTGTATTTTCTATCTGAATCTTTATGAATTTTTTGAACTTATATTGATATAAGATTGTGGAATGTTGATAAAAATGATGGTAGACGTGCCTTAGATCTATACATTTTGTATGTTGTGTATGTGACAACGGATCGGTCTATTTTCTATGTTGTGTATGTTTCAACGATTGTGCATGCATTTGCTTCAGTTGAGTGGTATGTTAACATTGCCATCAAGAAATCCCCTTCTATAACTACAATATCCTGATTCTCGTAGTCCCCATAGGTATCTTGGGTAAGACCTCACTTGCATCGTAGGTGTTGTCGACAGAGTAAAACTCTGTCGGTCCGGAGCCGTGGGCTTTGTTGGATGGGCAAGGAAAACTGAACCTGGGTTGGCGGAAGACGCCATCAAAATGGTTATGTTGTTAGGACATGAATCATTGTGAGGGGACATGTTTTGGCACTTGATGAAACCAAATATTTAAGATTGGGTGGACTATAAAGCGAGAGGATTTACACAATAAGAAAGTAAGAGGTCACGATTGAATTCGACATAATGGTTAGAAAGGTATATTTACTCAAATATTCATGAAATTTTCTTTAGTGAATTTCATATTCTGCTACACTAATGGTTGGAAAAGCTAGCAACTAAGAGGAAAAGAAAACGGGGAGAATCCACAGAGTAGACTCCTTAACTAATCTAACAACTAGAAAGAGTCAGTAATCCTATCTCTAGGGCTGTCGACTTCTGGGTTGATAGAATTCTAGAGGGATATATTACTGAGATTGCAATCGACATGATAAAATCACACAAAGAGACAGAAAGAGAATTCTTCCAAGAACCTCGAGGCCACTACTTGAAATCTTTAAAACTATGCATAAAGATGTTGGTATGTGAAAAAGGGATCCTGAGGATGGAGTCGGACGAGTAAACCATTGTGCGTGGATGACCTGGGTGATGTTGCAAGAAAGGATTGGACAATATGTACAAGACTAATCTGAGATTTTCTTTGTCGACAGCGAGAATGAGCAAGAGGGCGGTATTCTAAGGAATGGAAGAATATTTCAGTCAAGAAAGAGAAGAAGGACTGTGACAAGAAGAGGAAGTTACAGCTCAACCGAAAGAAGGGTATACGCGTTGGAACCACATCTAGGCAGAGAATATTACGACGAAGAGGAGGAATATTGGCTTATCTATGAAGACAAAGAGGAAACGCTATATCCAAACTAGTACTATGAAATACCCACAACCCCACATACATCTCCAACACCTGAGATAAGACGCAAAATTGTGTCGAACTATGGCTTGTCAAATCATAGTAATAGTAATAGTCGAGATAGTACTCAGGGATTTCCTATCGGTGGAACGTATAATTCAAATTCAACAATACCCCGAGTACAAAGAATGTATGGGAGTGACATAAAGTTGCCTATATTCAATGGGAATGGGTTGAAAGACCCTCAGTAACATTAGTTCTTGTGTGAAGTTGTCTAGACGGTGCGATAGGTCCATGATGAAGCTATAAAAAGAGCCTAGATGATCACAACCTTTAGAGGTTGTGCTCTTAACTAGTACATGAAATTTTATGTGGTTCCTGTGGGAATATCTTAGAATTCATTATATTAGAGTCGGACTGGGATGATAGAAGAATTCAACAAACCCAAGTCTGAGTCACAATGTATCATAGAATTAAAAGAAACCAAGCAATTATCGACTGAGTCTGTATGAGACTTCGACCAAAGGTTTAAGACTCTGATGGCTAAGGTGAGTTTTCAGATGGCTGATGTTCAACATAAATAATGGTTTATTGTCGCAATGCTACCATATATCCATGTTCCCTTGATGCAGCAGAATATTGTATCCTAGAGCGAAGATCTTGAGCTTACTATGAAATTGGAAGCTTCTTTAGTTGGAGAAACTGGTGCAAGAATGATGCAAATTCAGTCGCAACTTGCTAATCTAATGTTTCAAATACAAGATAGCAATAAAGGAAAATAAATTTAGGAGGAAGTCTAGTGTACAAGATTCATAACTAAAGGCACTGGTTAAGATTCATGTCAGACTTTATTTTATTATCTTACATCAGAAGCATCGAACCCAATAAATTGACAAGGAATTCCACGGTGTCGAATTTTCCCGACGAGAGGTCATCGATCAAAGGAATGTTTGTATCTACAGAAGATAGTAAGTGCACCTACCAACTTATATCGTAAAATTTTTCAATATGTGGGTCGCGACGAGAAAGACTGGAGAGAATACTAGTTGTTGCAGGAGAATACAATCGACACATATTTGATGAAAGATGAAGAACAAATGCAATCCAAGCGAGCTCATGCACAATACCCTCAACTAAAGGGGGGTGGTCCTTTTAGAGGCCTAGGACAAGGAGGAGGATTTAGTTGTCGAAGGGGCCAAATTATTTTTTGTAATTGTGGACAACCGAGAAATTTTTCCAGAGACTACACTAATCTTACATCAACGTGTTCATATTGTAAAGCATTGGACCACACTATTGATGAGTGGTCGCAACTGGTTACTAAATAGCAAGCCAGAATCATGGGAAACTATAAACAACCTCCCAATGCAAATCAAAATATTCATAAGATTTATGTTGAACCTCGGGAACTTAATATTGTTGTCATAACAAGAGGAAGTGTTGTGACTGGAGGAGATCAAGGAGCACCATGTGTAAACCCAAGAGTTCCACCGATGACACAAAAGAAAGTGTCGTTTGATGTCAAAAAATAAAAAAAAAAGGGGTTTTCTTTCATGCATGTGATGAGCTCGTCGATATAAATCTGGCATCAACACCTACCATTGTCCCAGTATTGGATGATGGACCAATCCTCGAAATGCCTCAAAGATTTGATCGGTTATTCCAAAGAAATCTAACAGAGAAGGTAAGCAAGTTGAAGAATTTCTTTAAGAGTTGTTTAGTGCTTATAGAAGATAAGGATGCATTGGAAAAACTATTGGATCTAGATGAGGAACCTCGGCCAAGTATGTCACGAGAGAAAAAGTTAACCACAATGGTAAAAGACCGAAAACTGGTCACGAGTTACGAATGAATGCTCAGATAGGTGACTATGATATGGATTTTATCATACTAGATTTGGGGTCATATGTTAATATTCTAAGAAGCCAAACATGGGAAAGCATAGGGAATCCGAGAGTGATATAATCTGTTGTTCAACTATGGTTAGCTAACAAGATGAAGTTCTTTCCTATTGGTCAACTTCCATGGGTTCCCATTGAGGTATAAGGACTCCAGACCTATGCAGATTTTGAAGTCATAGATATTGTCGATGAGACGAATCCTTATCTTGGATTTTGGGGGATCGACTAGGCTATCGACAATCAAATAGTCATCAATTTCAAAAAGATGATATTATCGTTTGAAGATACATAACTACGGGTGGTTGCTCCAATTAATCCTTTGGAAGGATACATATACGTTGAGCAAGTAAATAGCAAAAAACAAGAAGGATATATGGATAATATTTCCAATATTTCCTCTGCAATGGATGACAATGTCAACCCGATAGTTTATTGCACCGAGAGAATCGAGGTGCTCTTTAGCCCAATATGGGGGAGATCATGTCATGTTAGTCACGTTATGCTATAGCCGACATAAATAAAAAAATATTAAAAAATGAAAAATATAAATTACATATTACTTAAATAAAAATATTTAAAAAAAAGAATTAAACTAGCATAGATCCATTTTAAATCCAGATCTACGAAGCACCCAGAGAGATCTAAAGGTAAAAACTGTACACCTCCAAAAATTGGATCCCTCTTGGTGCTTGATAGATCTGGGTTTAAAATAGATCTATGCTAGTGGTAAACTAAGTTGGAAAAATATTAGTTCATGTTCGTCAGGCTGAGGAGAAGCTCTAGAGAAATGGCATAATCGACTACATGAAGTATCCATGCAGAAGTGTGCAGAATCATTAAAATATATGCGACGAGTAGGTACTGAGGTATGTGATCTACCTACATATGAAGTATTACCTAACTTAGATACATTTCTTACAGATTTTGAAGAAAAAGTATTGGAACCTCAACATTTGTTAGCATTGGATGTTGCATTGAAAGCTACACTCGTCAGGTGGTGGGATGCTCATAAGCAATCTATTTCATAATGGTCCCAATGTCGACGACTACTAGAAATTAGATTTGGTGAAAATATGTCTTATAGTGGACAAAAATATATGAGATTGACAAATCTTGTCAAGCACATTGAAACTTGTTGCGCGACAGGAATGGGTTCACCAGTTCATACATACTTTGGACATTATACCAAGAAATGAGTATACGTCGGTTATGTTGTGATGAGAAACAATCGAGTGGAAAGAGATACCTACCAGCTTCACACATCCTTTTATAATCTAGGATGACAGTTAGACGATTGATGTTGCTGAGCAAGTTATCATAACCAAGATTTTTTAAGACATCCATATTCTGATGTCAAGTTTCCCTCAGAGCAGTGGGACGGTTTAGAATTTGATGGAATGCTATAACATAAATAGTGAGCTTGAAGATGATGATCTAAATTATCTACATATTCTTGAGTCTGAGGGTAGTCAAGCAGTGGAGGGATCAGTCCTATCAAATGACAAATTTCTGAAGCCCCTCATAATAAAAAAGTTGAATATCTATGTTGACCTGCAGAAACTAAACGATTCCTGCTTGCATGATCCATTTCCTACCCGGTTCACAGATGAAGTATTGGAGAGTGTAGGAGCACAAAAAGTGTACTCGTTTACTAATGGATTATTTGGGTGCCATCAAATAAGAATTGCAAAGGAATACCGATACAAGAAAATATTTGCGACAAAATGGGGATGTTTCCAATACATGGTAATGCCTTTTGGACTCAAGAATGCCCCTGCTATTTTTTCTAGATTAGTAGTAGCTGCTTTTGAAGATTTTATCCATAAATTTCTTGAAGTATACTTTGATGATTGGACGGTTTATGGGCTAGTTAAAAATAATATTGAGAATATCATAACGATGCTCGACCGGTGTAGATAGTTCCATATTTCTCTTATTTGAAGAAGTGTATTTTCTATGCTCCTTTTGGTATATTGCTAGGTCATGTGGTCTGTCGAGATAGAATATTAATGGACCCTACCAAGATTACAATTATTTTCAACCTACCCCCACCTACATCAGTTAAAACAACTACCTTGGGACATACAGGATATTACAGAAAATTTATCCATGGTTATGCCAAGGTCACAGCTCCAATGGAAAAATTGCTAAAGAAAGTTGTTAAATTCCAATGGAATGAGTAGTGTCAAAAGAGTCTAGTTGTCCTCAAAGACAAGATGGTATTAGCTCCTATACTGGTAGTTCTTGACTGGAAAAAAAAAATTCATGTACATGTTGACACGTAATCTGTCATGATCGACGTTGTACTTGCACAAACCGGGTGAGGGTACTCTTGATCACCACATTGAATTTACTAGAGAAAACTGTCCACGATAGAAATGAACTATAACACTACTGAGAGGGAGGTACTTTCTACGGTATATTCTCTCTAGAATTTTCGACATTATTTGTTGGGAGGTCATTTCAAGATGTTTATAGACCATTCTGCATTAAAATACTTGGTCAATAAGACATTGTTTGGCGGGGGGATTTGTCGATGTCTTTCATGTTCCAAGAATTTGATTTTGAGATTATTGTTAAGCCAGGCCAGCTAAATTCAGGACATGACCATCTATTGAGGTTAGAAAGTGGAGAAGAGCCTAGTAGTATCGATGTTAGTCTTCCCAATGCATAGTTGTTTGCAGTCAAAATGATTGATGATCACTACAAAGACATTGTACATCTCTTGACTATAAGATATGTACCATAAGGATTCAATACAACACAGAAGAAGCTAATAGTTGTAAAAGTTGCATATTTCTAGCTGATCATTGAGAAATTATATAAGATGGGACAAGATGAAATACTTCATCGTTGTGTCTTGGAACATGAGCGACCGATGGTGTTGAATGAAGCACATGATGGTGTTGTAGAAAGCCACTATGTAAGAAAAGCGACAGTGCGTAGGATTTTGCAGGCAGGATTATGGTGGCCTACAGTTCATGTAGACATTAGAGACTATTGTCGCAAATGTGATAGTTGTCAATGAATTGGAAAATCGTCACGACAAGATGAAATGTCGATGGTACCACAAGTAACTTTGCAGGCATTTGATATGGGTTGTTGAATTTGTGGGTTTTGTTAACCCACCAAGAAAACAGACGGGCACACGATATATAATCACTGCGATAGACTACTTAACCAGGTGGGTCGAAGCAACACTAATTAGAGATTGTATTGCTGCAATATTTTTATTTGACCATGTTGTGACCAGATTTGGATGCCCAAAAAAATTGATGAGTGACCAAGGTACACATTTTGTGAATTAGCTGATTGAAAAATTAATTAAGGAAATTCATATTCAGCACCGAAACATAATGCCATATCATACACAAGCAAACAACATTGTCAAAGCATTTAATAAGATCTTAGAAAATGCATTAACTAAAATATGCAATGTTCAAGGGGATGTTTGGGATCACAAGATACCTATTGTCTTATGGGATTATCGCACAACATTCAAAAGGTTAATAAGACAAACCCCATTCAGATTAGTTTATGGAAAAGGGATCGTCATGCCACTAGAATATATTATACCTAGTCTCATAATAGTGGTGATTATTGAGATCACAGATGTTAGTGTGGTAGGAGAAATATTGTCGCAACTGGTATAGTTGGAGGAAGATCGTTTCATCACAAGTTATCATCAGGGTGTTGAGAAGGAGAGATAGAAGGCTTGGCACGATCGCCATATCAAGTTCAAGCAATTTTAGATACGTGATTTTGTCCTCATATATGACAGTAAAGTTTTGAAGCATCCTCACAAGCTCCAAACACACTGGTTGGGGCCATATGTTCTCGTTTGTATCATCGACAGAGGTGCGGTCTAGTTACAAAAATTAGATGGTAAACCCTTCGACAGGTTGGTGAATGGAAGTCAGTAGAAACCTTATTAGGATAGTTGTACTTCACTCAAATGAAAATATAGTGCCTAAAAAAAATTCAAAGTCTTGTTGTATATATAATTTTTGTCTCAAATTTACAATTTTTGTCGCAAGTTTACAATTTTGTCGCGAGTTTCCAATATTGTTGCAAGTTTCAAGATGTGTCGGAAGTTTAAAAATCTTCTCACAAACTACACATTTGTCGCAAGTTTCATTTGGAGTGTAGTTATGTTGAAGTAATAGGATATTTCAGTGGCACGATTTTTTGTCACGTCTTCCATTAATTCATAATAAGTACCTGCTTTTATGAAGCGTGAAGCGATGGTTCATTTGGAGGTTAATCAAAATAATGGGAAAGATTGCCCCATGTGACTGAATTAGTCGCTAAATTTTCCATTTATTACAGACCCACGTGATCGATATAATTCCTACATGTGAAAACCTATTTCATATTCGAAGTTCGTTGATTCATTTGTATCAAACTGAGAAGTTCCTAACTTGAGTTATTTGTCTGCAAACCCTTTTGAAGTTGAAGTTGTTTGTTGTTATGGAAACCCATATGTCAAGTACCAGCACTATTAGATGATCAAGCATGGAAGTTCCCTGTACAATGCCCATCATTGAACAAGCTCCATAATTTTTGTCACGACTAGTGCTAGTCAATCCACCAAGAAGAAAGGGCATTGTTGGTCGTGGCGTTGTTCCTCAATGGAGATTCAGAGCTACCCACAATGTTGAAGCATCAAGATATGGGTCAACGACGATGTTACCTGGATACATTCCCCTAAGGAAAGATGATGCTCCTCACATAGCTATTCACAATAATCCTAAGTGTCATTTGGTTAAGCCAGTTATCTTGAAAGGCATCCATGTTATGGCATGCATTCTACCAAATCTAAAGAAGCTTGGATTCGTGTATCACGATCTGCAGAAGTTTCCTGAACTGAACATGTTGCGGTACATGACCTTTGTGCAAGTGGTCAAAGGAGGACCTATTCAACTTGTTCTAATGGAGTGGGATTGCAGACTGGAAAAGTCAGGCATACTGTCACTTATGCACATGCCCCATTTTGGTCTCACGACAGAAGTCAATACATGCGTTAAACAATTGTTGGTTTGCTTCCATTGAGGATACCTCTAGATGGATAGCCACATTTTAGTGGATGTCAACCTAATTTCTAACCTCCCACCTACAATAATGTGCGACACTAGTTTGTCACTCTTCATTCATTATTTACATACAACCAATGCAAATCTTTGATTTTGTAATCATTAGGTCTAAGATAGAAACCCACATATTTTATCCCATTATCAAAGACTATGGGATTATAAGGTAGTACTTAGGATAATCTCTTTTTTGTGTATTCCTTCAGGCCATCTAAAAGAATAGATGATTTGTGAATGCATGGTTTCATTCCCATTGCTTTGCAATACATGTCAATAATTTATCTATACTTCATTGCTTTTATTAATGTTCCAAGTTCAAACAACATAGAATCATTCACAAATAAAAACATGAGTCAATGAGAGTGACCTTCCTATCTTGATACCTTTCATAGATCCTTTTGGATATTTTGATTAACCTACTAAAAACCTACACCACCATGGGAATAAGAATGGGGACATTGAGCACCCCTGCCTGAGTCCCCTTGAGGCATAAAAAAGTCTCGAAGGAGATCCATTTATTAATACAAAAAAACGAACTAAATAGAGACAACCCATTATCCAACTCACAATGTGTACTTTCATCCCTATTTGAGTTAACAACATCTCCAAGTATAACGAATATACTTTCTCATATATTTTAGCCAAATTAATTTTCATAGCTAATGTTGGAAGTTTCTTTACCTTTATTATATCAATACCTTGTTGTGATTTTCCCATGACATCATGTATTTGCCTATTGTAGAGAAATACAAACTTCTATTCTGATATAAAAGTTGAGAAAATCCTTTTGAGTCTATGTTATGGGAAATTATGCACAAAGGTGTGCAATCTCTCACGCGTTGGGTGAAATCCCTTGAGGTTGTTGACTAGGCCCAATATTTAGAAATAAAGAGCAAATGTGATAATCCAAAGTAGATCCTGCAAGGTCTTGTTAGTAACAAAACAAGGTAAAAAGAAAATAAAATGAAATACAAAACAAAAGAGGTAAGGGGGTGCAAACCATAACAAAGATCCAATGCAAGAAACACTTTAGATTGCCCAATGCTCAAGCAAATACATCTAGTGTCACCTAGGAGGTGTGAGATTCAAAAGGAATTTCTTTGCCCTAGGAAAGTGCATAAGAGTTTGGGTCGAAAGTTTCAATAATCTGGTCGCAAGACAAGCAAGGTCGCGACGGAAAAGGAGAGAGTAAGTCAAATCCAGGAATTTGACCTATATCTGAGGAAACAATAAATGTAAACAGTGAGTTAACTTAGACTAGTAGTCTATTTTGGGAATGGGAATGAATGTAAACTAGGTCGATAGAACCTTTATTAATGTAATGGTATTTCTTGGGTTAGTTATAGAAACAATCGATTGTTAGTTGAGAACAAGTCGACGGTTAGAAGAAGAGTTGTGAAAAGTATATAAGGTTGATCCATAAGGTGTGTGTAAATGGATCTTATATATTAATCGATATATATTTCTTATATATATCTACAACATAGACGATCCTAAGAAGAAGATGACTAAGAAGACAATGACAAAAAGAGGAAGAAGATATGATACCATGAGAAAGACAAAGAAAACTCATCTATTGTAAAGAAGATCTTGAGAGATGTCTGTAGGTTGTGTGCGCAGACCAAAAGAGTTTTGGATATAACTCATGCCAGATGAAGAGCACTTTTTTTGTTTTTCCCAAGTTTTTCCCATATGGTTTTCCACGTTAAATATGTGTATCTATGATGTCTATCTATTTTTTGTCTGAATCTTTATGAGGTTTTCACACTTATATTGATATAAGATCGTGGAATGTTGATAACAATGATGGTAGACATGCTTTAGATCTGTATATTTTGTATGTTGTGTAGTGTTGACGAATCGATATGCTTTCTATGTTGTGTATGTGTCGACGATTGTCAATCCCTCTGCTTTGGTCGAGTGGTCTGTCTATAATTGCAGAATCCTAGTTCTCATAGTCCCCATAGGTATCTCGGGTGAGACCTCACTTGCGTTGCAAGTGTTGCCAATGAAGTTACACTCTGTTGGGCCAGTGCCTTGGCCTTTGTTGGATGGGCAGGGAAAACTGAACCTGGGTTAGTTAAGATGCCAAGAGAAGCCAAACATTTCCCTTAGGGAGGCCTATTTTGTCCACGCTAGATTCCAAAAATCTTGAAGAACAAATGGGAGAAATACTTGCTCCTTGGAAGAAGGAGGCAAGGGAGCTTCGAGAATGCTAATAGGTGTGGAAGAGATGGGGTATAAAGAAGCTCCAATACAATTCCAACAACATAACCTTGATCTATGTTGCTCTTACAATATGCTTGCCCATTGATTCCTTTCATAGGCCAAGACATGGCCCATAAACAACTATATCAAAGTGTGAACCCCATCACCTCATGAACTAGCTTCAAGGTACACAATGGGGGCTATTGAATGCTCATCCATCATCTTGAGAAGACAAGTTCGAATTTATGTTGGTGAGGACCCTTCATGATCCTTTAATGCGCAGCTAGTAGTTGAGATCCCATCATTTTGATAGTCACGTGGATATCGAAGGGAAATATGCACAAGTCTAGCATGGGCACAGAACTGGTAATATGTGCAGTAGTGCGCGTAACACAGGTTTGGAAAAACAACCTTGTTTTTTTACTCTTCTTTGGAATTTTTGGACTCATACTACTTCTTGATTCTTAATGAGTATGTCTTTAGTGGGATGCATGTTATACGTTAATGATGACTTACTGTGAGAATTACAAAAATGTCGCATGTGTGTGTAATTTGAGCATTAACAAATGCCCCCTAATGTATGAGGTCCAAAGGGTAGTGTAGGGTCGATAATGCATCATCATTTTTTTTTGTTCTCATGTGTTATTGAGAGCTATGAAGCACATGCGGATGGATATATTCCTCCCGTGGGGGGAGATTGTTGGTGAAGCGGTAACAAAGAATGTTCTGTTATATAAATGAGGCAGGCATACCCATGCTCATGAAGATATGCCAAAGTGGCTACAAAATGAGGAGACTGAGAGGTCAACTCATAAAACTATTGGAACATGGATGAATTCAACTTCAATCCATGTGAGAGTAAATGAACCTATAAATGATTTTATTGGTGCCGAAGAAGCTAAATTGTTGATGATGATGATGATGAGAATCCCACGAGAGTGGGGGACCAGAATTTTGGTGAAGTCATTGAAAGGGGGACTTCCCTATACCAAATTTGTTATTGTCATGATTTGCAAATGTGAATACTACTACCTTCTAAATGTACGACTCTTCTTGATGCAATATATGTGTTGACGTTGAGCATAGGGGAGACCACTAAGTTAGGAAGAACTAATGACTCTTCCTACTTAGTTCGAGGTGATCCTTATTTTGATTCAAAGGGACCCCAAGGTACCACTACAACCATTCCAACTTTGAGAATATGGTGATTTGATGTTAATTTGAGTTGAAGTACATGATAAGACGAGGGTTGCATCCTGCGAACCAAGATCATTTTGTAATCGGCTATGAGACTGATCAACTTGACACAAGACTAGTTCATAAGCATGGGGCTCATGAATTACTTTGGTTGTTGTAAACTTGGGGAGTAACTGATGGCAACTAACTTCAAAAAATAGGAGCAGGGTGCAGCAAAGGGAATCAAACTCTAGATGAAGGGTTGTGTTGGATATGCAATACTAAGGGTAATGGTGACTAACAAAACCGACAATGTTGTGGATATTGAGACTCAACTACATCGATCAAAGGAGACTAGGGGATTGCTTGAAAAATAATATGGTGGTTCCCATGGTTTTGAGTAGATTGGGGAACCAATTTGTACATAATAATTGACAAGGGGGTTTCTTGCATAAGAATAATTGGTGGGGTCCCCATGGTTTTACGCATGTCGTGGAACCAATTTGGTGATGGGAGGGATTCCTACGGTTTTTTGTGAATTGAAGAATCGATTTTCATGATGGATGAGTTCCACAATTTTGAGTGAGTCAGGGAACTCTTTTCATGATGGTATGATGGTTGTTGTGCAAACGCAAAGACGTGTGCCCCATGAATCATTTTTCATGTAGAGTTTTCTTGTGGGAATAATTGAAAATAATTGGTTGCTTCAGAGGGAGCAGGTCCCATTGGTGTCTCCAAGGGGTTAAAAATACAAAGAAGGTTGTAGATGGTGAACTACTCATGGGGTATGAGTGGTCGATTGTGAATCTAGATTGTAACATGTGTCGAGGAATTTTCTGGCATCAAATACTAAAGGTGGGGGAGTAAATGTGCAACTATGTAAATGATGAATTATGGATTGATCTTTCTGAAGTGGGTCAAATTCCTTGGGCTTGTAGGGGGTCAATATCATGGGTGCCAAAGCATGACGAGGTTTGTGATGGTGCGCACACCCATGGTTGAAACATGTTATTATTAGTAATAATGTTGGTGGCACATTATAATTGGGAAGTAGGATCTTATGGTTATTAGTGGGGGTACTCGTAAATGCAGTGTAAATAGAGGGAAGAGGATGTCTATGTGTCAATGTCGGGGCGATACTTGTGACAGGAATCTTGCACTGTTGTTGATGGGTTTGAAAATAATCATGTTCTGGTTGGAATCCTATACACATGATGCAAATACCCAAGTGTGTTAGAGGACATGACAGAGGTATTGACAATGAAGAAATAAGAATCAAAACATGGCACACCTGTGGTGTGCGCATGAAAAATAGGCGTCAGACGAAATTTTCTGGTTTGAAGAGCGAGAAGAGTGTAATGAAAAATATATATAATAAATAAACATTAATAATCAAATAACTAATACTTAACAAAGAGACACCTTGATGAAAGGTTATGCCTCTTTACGAAAGGGCACCCAGCATGGGTATTTATACAAGTAGCATTCTCATTGTAATATCAACCATTATCTTATCAATCATATATTTTATTATATTCATGGATTACTGTAATATGGCTTATTTATGTTGGTTATTTCCTTAAGAAACGATTTTGTCGTTTCAAAGTGTCACTTTGTAGATATTGACACACTAATCATAGTGGTAAGGATGGTTCATCAAAAGGAGTCAGGTTTAGTTGTGGAAAAGGTTTGAAAATGGGGTCAAAACTCTATAAATATGGGTGGGCCAACTTTTCGAAATCATTTGTACTGTATGATTTTTGAGTTCCAAAGGGTGGTTTTAGTGATTATGAGAGATCCTTGCATCAGTTTTATGAGCGGCAAGATCCAGGTAATCCTAAACATTATCCTCTATATTTGTATCTGGGTAGTTTTAGGGTTAGGGGGGCCTATTACTCGTACAGGTGATTTTTAGGGATATAAACCGACCAGGCGGGTATTTGAAATTATCACGCGTGTTTGCATGAGAGAATCCATTATCATGCATTTCCCTTATGTGTAATAATGGACATAAATGCACGAGGCCCGGGATGTGTGCACTTCGGTCACGCACTGGTTATGCACAATTGTGCATGGTGTAGTCACACTTACTATGTGACCGAATTGTGCACAGACTGCGTGAAATGGGTCACACAATTGGCGTTAGGGAAGTCATGCAAAGCACAACTTAAGTGTAGGTGAAGTGTGCTACTTGCTTAGGTCATTAATGGAAACCTATGCAAGAGGGGTCTATGTAGCTTGTTTAGGTTTAGATTAAAAGTTCCACTCAAATGTTTAACTTTGTGTGATTTTAGGTTGTAGTCATTGGGAGAGATGGCATACATCAAGTGGCGTGAGCGTCATTATGTGGCGCTAGTGGAGCAAGTGGAGGACAATCTAGTGGCTACGCAGACAATACGTGATGCAAGGCTCCTGAAGTTTTTCAAGTGCCCCTTTCTCCAATCGTCGTATTCTGTACTACATGAGGTTATCTCGATGTGGGACCTAGACATATTGGTGTTTCATACAGATGGTGAGGACCTGAGCATTACTACTCGGTATATCTATTTCCTTCTTGGTTTATGTGTTCATGGGATATGGGAGACGACAAAACCAATTATGGGAGGGGGTTGCACGATTGAGGGGATTGTGGACCAGCACTACATTAGTGACGAGGGTGTAGTGAGCTCGTGGCATATTCTAGTGAGTCGCCTTATGAGCCTATAGGTCTAAGCTATATAGATCATAGTCTTGAGGGTGTCAGGTGTATCTTCCCTTCATAGGATCACAGGCCAACAATTACTTCTAGTGGAGCGGGTGATAGCAGGTCACCAGGTGGATTGGGGTTTGATGTTGCTCCAGACCTTAATGGAGTAGTTGAGGGAGGTGAGGGGAGGCCGCAGACAGAGTACATTCCAACAAAAGAGCGTATTATGTACCTATTTTTTTTAGTGGTATACTTCTTTAAGGCCACAAGTTGTGGTATTGGCAAAGGGGTACAGGAGCCCCAAATGATGTATTGGGGTAGATGATCACTTAGAATAGTGGTGGTGAGGTCATACATGTATTCACGCATCACTTTTTAGATTTGTAGCGGTAATGGATAGGACCTATGGAGCGATATCCATGGAGTGGCATGGATTACATTGGGAATTTGGAGTTACCCCAGCTAGTCCATGGCTAAGATGCCACAAGTATGCTTATCTTTTGTGATTAAATATATTTTTATACATGTTATGATTATGCACATATTGTTTATGTATATACGGTACTGGTTGTGGTATCTTATCTATGATGAAAATGTCAGGTCATTTTGACCTCCTTGAGGGGCACATCGCCATCGACGTTGTGAGGAGGGAATAGGGTCGACAAGAGTTGTTGGAGTAGTGGGTGGAGAGGCCAGATCTACTAGTGTTGTTATGGTTGGGGTTATCCCACAGGGGGGAAGCTAGGGAAGATGAGGTTATGGTTTACTTAGCTGAGTTAGATAGGTGGCTTGGAATTTTAACCGAGTTGATTGAGGATCAAGGGATAGTCGATAGGAATGACTATGAATTAACACACACCCTCCAACTTTCAACTACATGTGGTGTTGGGCGGCACACGGTGATGCGGTGGTTAACATTGGTTTGACATGTAGCATGAGGGGCACTAGGAGGACAAAGTCCTCCTACTGGGCAGAGGCCACCTCAAGGAATAGGATCGACTTGAGAACTAGAACTAGGAGTAGTGGGAGCGGCTACTAAGGAGGACATGGGACCTCTATCTATTTTGGGACCGCGTGATCCAGTTGTAGGGGGAGCAGCTTGAGTGTCGAGCACTCTCTGTATTATATTGATATAGGGCAGAGAGCCCCATTTTGTATATGTGATTGATATAGCCTATGGGAGGCAATTTTATGATGTGTCCCCCATAAGGATGATGATTCTTATACATACACACACATAGCATGAGGGGCACTAGGATGACAAAGTCCTCCTACTGGGCAGAGGCCACCTCAAGGAATAGGACCGACTTGAGAACTAGAACTAGGAGCAGTGGGATTCGCTACTAAGGAGGCCATGGGACCTCTATCTATTTTGGGACCGCGTGATCCAGTTGTAGGGGGAGCAGCTTGAGTGTCGAGCACTCTCTGTGTTATATTGATATAGGGCAGAGAGCCCCATTTTGTATATGTGATTGATATAGCCTATGGGAGGCGATTTTATGATGTGTCCCCCATAAGGATGATGATTCTTATACACACACACATATATATGTATATGTTGATGTTTACCATGTATGGTTGTACATACTTACACATGATTTGTATGATGGTCAGCACATATATGTATATATTATTTGTTTGTTTGTGTAGGGTTACATATACACTTGATGTATTAAATGCCAGTTCAACACCTCATTGGCGATAGAGTCAATGAATGTATCAGTGTTCCTCGAGACATCCATGAAGGTAATGGTTTCAAATAGTTATATGAGAAGGCGCACTTACAAGAACTTGCGGAAGAGGAATGGATTGAGGACACGAAACACATTATTCAACTAGGAGACAACTAGTTGGGAATCTAAGTGCACATATAAATGGACTATGTCGAGATCATTTGCATTAGTTAAGAGACAGATAACAACGTCATATTCTACTTGATTATTAGTGAGTGCCCCCAAGTAAACTCCTCCTGTGTGGTATAAAGTTTGGTTAGGGGTATAAATGGCTCAAGGAGTCGATGCTAGATTCTTTTGCTAACGACTTGTGTCATCTACGAAGCCGATGTAGTTGTTAGGGTGGTTGGTCAACTGCATTCCAAACAAAGGATAGTGTTAGTTTTCAACCAACATGATAAAAAACATAAATGATTACATTGTTCTTTTGAAAGTGAAAACGGGCAATGAAGAGGGTGAAAAATATGGCTTAACCCTTGCATTAGTAGGGTCCTCATTATGTTGGGATTACGAGTCGTATCTAACTGATAGTGGACTCAAATGTATGGACATGCGCCCAACGCAGGTGTGGGGAGATCCTTGGTGACTAACTATGTAATGGATGTGCCAGATCTTGGTCCTCGCCAAAGGATGATAAATCATCGCTGGTGAGTAGTTTGGCTAGGGAGGACACACTTTCAATGGTATCCGCTCAGGGGAGAACAATTTTCTCTATGGGTGATTCTTGTGGGGAAACCCTAAGGTGGAGAAGTTGATCCTATAGATGCATATGCTCAAGTTAGATTTATCGTTCAGTGCATAAGATGGGACACTAAAATGAATAGTGGGAAGGATGGCCACATGATCGGTATGGGCATGATATATTGGCACGTATAGGCTCGTGTGCCAAAGTGGTTGGTGAACTACGATTTGGTGTGATTGTACTACTCTAGATAGGGATCATATGGGTATGATTCCTACAGGATGTACCTCTATCATTTGGTGCTTCTAGTTCGATATGTATCGGTTGTGGCACAAGTGTCTCAGTGGTAGTTGTCATGGAGATGACCTTTGCAAGGAAGGACATAATTGTTGTTGCCACTAATGTAATGACAACATTGATAGAAGCAATTTCTTTCAGTTGAGGTGGAGTATTCTCAACCAAGTGGTGGGTGAGGCAAATGGTCGCCAAAGCGTCTCAAAATCGAGTATTGAAACAATGGTGAGTATAGTGCCCAAACTGAAGACAAATCAAACACACATGGTTGGTTTGTAATGATTTATAATTAGCGGTTTTAACGGGAAAAGACGACGTTGACATTCCACCTACTACATCTTGGGTCACATGGGTCACACTAACTGGGGTGTTAAGCGAATTCATGAGATTCAGTAAGATGGGGCAAAGGTTGGTCGCATGGCCTTGCTGACCACATAAAGTACATGGTGGGGGTGACCCCTATTGTGGGTATATTAGTCATGATGGTAGCTTTCAACTTTTGTTGAGTAATGCCCCCTGCTTTAGGCTTAACGACCCTCAATGATGGTTCAGGAAGGTGATTTGTTGTAATGGGGGATTTCAACTTGGGTTGACTTATACCTCATTAGTCGGTTTGGTGATGGTCATGGTGGCTTAGTTGCGAATGTTGATGGATCGATGTGTGGTACCAATGGCATAACAAGTCATATCGGCATGAACTCATAGTGTGCTACAGTTTTTTAGTCCAACTTAGGGTAATGTGGCATAAGGTACCACACAGGTATCCCTAAATTAAGCCCAAGGAGAGTTAATTGAGACATGATCGGTGTCCATTGCACTCCCATGTGGAGGTGCAAGAATGTTATTTATAATATGGTTGGCACGGATGGACTCAATGTATGTTCAATATCGTTACTCGTCGTAAGTGTCGACGTTGATGCCAATATGGTGGGAGACTCATTTTCAAAGGTGAAAATGGTGCACATGAGTTCGTCCATAGAGGTGGGGAATTCAAGTGCAGGACCTGAATATTCCCCTAGGAGGTTGGAACCTTTGTAGTCGCCTAAGAACATATCAACATAGGGTGGTTGAGTTACCTTGCCTACTATGGGTAGGACGTTTTCAAGGGTTGTGTTGGCATGAGGGTCATAGTAGTTGAGCTGGTTGAGGGTAACAATCTTCCTGTTAAAGGGAAACATCATGATGCGAAAGATAGTACATGTAATTGCTACCCAAAAGGATATTGTACTCGATTTGTGCATCCACGACTTCAATTTCAATCATTACCATTTCCCCCCTAACTCGATGTGAACATATTGGTACAATCCTCTTGGTTGTTTTGGTCTCCCATCATATGCACGGAGGGAAATAGATGAGGGAACTAATTCAGGTTAGACCAATCTTTTCCAAATATTTTACACCATGACGGATGTGGATGAACCTTCAATGATGATGTACCGATAAATCATAATGTTTTTTACCGTGACTAGGACTTCGAATGCAACTAACAAGGGTAGTCACAGTTCACCTTTGTTTAGGTCGAAATTCATAAGGCATGAGTCAGAGTGGTCAACGGTGCTAAGTGTGTTGAGTAATCCCTTCCTTTGGGTTGGGAATGACTGTTAGATTTTTATCATTCAAGCTAGCATTATGATCTTAGGATATTATCTAAGAGAATAACATGCACAACAATAAAACACCAGAGACAAGAGACACAAAGAATTTTCAGAGTGGAAACCATAAAGGAGAAAAGCCCGCAACTTCCTCAGAGATAGAATCAACACCAAAAGTAAAACTCGAAAACATAAACATGATCTCCCGACAACAGTAGTCTCTCTCTTGTCCCAGCAACTTCTCTCTCACTCATGCGCCCCAATGAGTGAGTGTGTGTGTGATAAATAGAGAGGCTCACTCTCTATTTATATTCTTCCGTTCACTTAATTTCCACTCCAACATGTTGGCCTCACTTAACAATTACTTACTAGAGTCGACATCTCTAGGAGAGTCTAATAACCTTAGTGACCCACAACTTGTGGGGACTTTGCCCCTCCGACCAACAAGGAGGGTTATCCTTAACACAATGGTGGGGACTATTGCCCCGACTTACAATAACTCACCTAGGGCCGACTTCTCTAGGATAGTCTAATAACCTTAGGGCCCCACAATTACGGGGACTTTAACCCTTGAACAACAGGAGGGTTACCCACAATGACTTGACATGACTTGTTTACATTATTGAATCTCCCGATAGGAACATCGGGGCATGACATGACTCAAATACATTATAGACACTTCCCGGAATAAACATCGGGGTACAATATATGAAATATTCAAGTGAATACATTATGAAGTTACAAATACATCAACAATGACTGAAGCACTTCTAATGTGGACATGGTGGTTGGACTGAGCCAGACCATCCACAATATTGTAGTTGTGGGTGAATTTCATGTGGGGGTTATGAGGGGATTGCCTAAGTGGTGCATTTGGAATCCTTGAGATTTGTTCCATGCTTGGACATAGAATATACAAAGGGCCTCCCGAAGGAGTAGGTATGTCTTCTCCTTGAGGAGGATTGGTCCACCATATCCTTTAGATATAGTTTGGAGATTAAGGTCAGTCATGTTCATGTAGATGTTTTGGTAGGAATAGTCATTTTGTGGGTGTAGTTCTTGTTGTTGGGTAACCACTCCTTGATTGGCCTATGTTGTTGCAAGACAACTTGCTGGGGTTGTGGTGCATTAAGTGCTTGAGGGGGGTTTTCTATTGTCTATTTCTTTGTTTCCACCAATTTTTGGCAATCGAGGATAAGCGGACAATGGTGAGTATAGTGACCATAGTCTCCATAGATTGAGCAAGAATAATTGGTCCTTAAGTTGGCATTTTTGCCTTTTTGGGGGGGTTGTTAACCCTCGCATTTTGGTCACAGAGGTTCTGGTTTTGTTGGGGAGGGGGGTCAAACCCCTTGCCCCTACTAATAGTTCTGCCATTTCTTACCTTTATTCCTCCCATAATTTTGAGGATTCTGGGGATTGGCAGTGTTGAACTGCTCAAATTGTTAAGTTTATTGTTGGAAATAAGGTTGGACTAAATTAACCCTCATATGAGGCATGGGGACCGAATCCAGAGGACACAACAATGGGTAGTAAGGGTTGTATCCTAGCTATGGGATATATGATTGTTGCACTCCATACAATGTGGATGTAGGAGTATGTTGTGCCATTTGCAGTGGAGGTTTTGTTGGTGCTTGGCTTGCATTAGGGTAAGTAGGAATGTAGGGTCAATACTATAGCTGTCCAAATGGAGGATTTGGGAGAGTAGTAGGAGGTTCCAACACAACGGTGATGGGGTGATATTACACTCTTGGTAAATGGACCCGATAAGCCCATATGCTAAATGTGACGTGCATGGGGGGATCCAAAGAACAATGTCGAGGGGCATCGACCATGATGGTGTATAGGTACATGGATTGTGCATTGATAAGATCAAAGTATTGATATTTCAAGATGGTCTCTTTCTCATTTGTGGCAAGGAGGTTGCCACATATTTTTCTATGGCATGTTGGAGAGATTTGATAAACCAATCCAATAGGAATTGAGGTGGAATATCTATTTTGCACAAAGTACGATGCCTATATCACTCATGGATGTGGTCCACTCTGTGGGTGGAAGTGTTTTGTTGAAACTCTATGAGAATTTTGAGATCGAAGTCATGGTGTATTGGTAACTGAAATTAGGTGAGAAATGCGGTTGCTATAATCCAAAAATTGGCATGGGAATCCATTGGTAGGTTGACGTACCATTTTGCAAAATGTACTTGTGAGAGTGTTTTAAAAGAGGTGAAGCCTCATGTAATCCCCCACTATGTTGTTGGAGGAACACCATAGGTGGAAAGACATGACATGGTTGGTGGGATCATATCCGTGTTTCCCTTCAAACTAATGGATGTATGAGAGGATATTACTAGACATAGCGGGCCATACTACATCATAAGCTATGGGGTCATTGATCATCTTCGCTAGACCAAAGAGATCCAAGCTAGCCATGAATGGTATATTTGTATTTATCACCGCCATCATACTCAATGTGTTGTTTCCTCAAGGAGGAGAACAATGAGTATGTGGCGGTGATATTTGTCCTCAATGTGAAGAAGAGGATTTTGTGTGGACTCCTCCCAAAGAGGGAGATGAAGGTGGGGTATTTCCTCCACTGGGTAGAAATAAAGGGCCTCCTCTTCCATGAGAGGATGAAAAAAAAAGATCTAAACTCTCTCTAAGGGGAGAGAATGAGCCAAGCAAGGAACAACCTCGCCTGGAGGATCCAATCAATGTGGCTTCGAAGCAACCCAGACTATAGTATATCCCATGTGAACCACGAGGAGAAAGTGGAAAAAAACCCCTCAAGAGAGGGGATAGGCCTTGCAGTCGATGGGACTTCCTTAGGGGGTTTTGTTCTTCAATGGTGGAAGACAAGTGTAAGAAGTGAGAGTGATGTTGGGAGTAAACATAGTTGAACAAATGCAAAAATATTCCAACCACAACAGATGTGAAATAGTGCAAGAGTGAGTGATATGTGCAAATTCAGTTTAGTGCAAATGGTCTTCACATATAGGTTCTATCTAATTATGAGTTATGTGAACATGTATTTAAAAAGAAAATAAAATGTAAATTCCCTAAATACCTAACATAATTGGGCCTTCAAAAAGCACAACCAATATTGGTGACAACAGGATCCAGAAAATGATTGACTAATGAAGGTAACAAAGAGTCAGTTAAACCAACAATTAGGATATGTTCCGAAAGGGATGGCAACACTTCCTAATGATAATATTTGACTTCCTTAGTCAATGGCACTCACCATTTCTCTTTGGAGATATCCTAAGTTTGGAAACTAAGATACCCGTGTTAAGTGTGGACAAATGGTTCTACCTTGGCAGTATAGTGTCGTCCATATACAACAAGTTGAGTGACTCTTAAGGGGGAGTAAGGAAGCTATACCA
The DNA here is from genome assembly GCA_001517045.1 of Pseudotsuga menziesii. Lineage (NCBI taxonomy): Eukaryota > Viridiplantae > Streptophyta > Pinopsida > Pinales > Pinaceae > Pseudotsuga > Pseudotsuga menziesii. The sequence continues at coordinate 181,059 of LPNX010079075.1, read as the reverse complement.
TGACTTTCACGTCCATAGGCACTGTGCCTTCTTATATGGGCTGTCTTTTGACACTTATTGATAGCATAATTTGATAGTACCCTATAAGTCAACAATGCTATGTTTCAAAATATGCATAGCCCATTCAATACTACCAAACTAAAATATTATTTTGTGACCCCTTGTGGAGGATTTTAGTTGGTTAGCAATTATATTTTATGGTTATAGTATTGATTAAGGTGTGTAAGGGAGGTATTTCACAATTCCCTTCCTTTCTAATTCATCAAGGTCACAAGTAATGCAAGGTGAAAAGCATACTCAGATTGGAAGAGCTTTTAGGTCCCTTAGTGTGTGCTAGTGATGCAAACACATGTGAGATAAGAAAATTGATTGTTGCAACTAAATAAAGAGTTCAAAACAAATGCAAATGGAAATAATAACTTTGAACTCTAAAGATGTTAATGGTGCTTGAACTAACAATAATGCTAATGAAGCATAAGTGTGCGATGGAGGTATTTCACACTTCTTTCCCTTTTTTTATTCAACAAGCTCACAAGAAGTGAGAGGTTAAGAGCATACTTCAGGATATTAGAGTATTTAGGTCCTTGCTTATGTGCAAAAGTGGATTTACAGTACTCTAACAAAAGATGTAAAGTAAGCAAAGAACATAGAATCTCTTGAATACTAGTGACAACAACGAGTCCCATTGAAAGCCTCAACATTGGTTACCTTGGTAGATTTCGAGGCAAGATCACATTACTTCCTAATCTTAGGCTAGGTGACCTAATTACTACAGAAAATGTAACTATTACAAGTTAATTAATTCTAGTTCATTAGTGAGAAACCATTGGTACTGTAAGATTGTGAGAAATATAAAAAAGCAAAAAAAATGAGACAACAATGCATAAACAATGGAGACAGGTGCGTAGTAGCATGTAAAAAATAATAATTGGTGAGTAGTAGTGTTATTACAATGCGAGAAGGTCATGCAAATAGTGAAATAAGAAGTACATGGTCAAGAGTTGGTAACATGCACATACATCATGACTGTCGAAATATTATGTACGCGGACTGTGCGCTTGAGGCGTTAGGAGCCACACGTTTGTTGAAACAAATATTATTGACAAAAGGAGGTCGAATTCTTGGAATGAAGAGTATGCACCTCTTCACCTACAAACAACAATAAACCAAAAATTATTTATCTAACAAATAACAACCTAGTAAAGAAGAAATGGATAAAAATGAAGTGGAGTCACCATAAATACTGTTGTGAGAAATTATGTACAAAGGTGTGCATCCTCTCCCACATTGGGTGAAATCTCTTGGGGTTGTTAACAAGGCCTAGTATTTGGAAACAACAAGCAAATGTGATAACCACAAGTAGATCCTACAAGCTCTTGTTAGTAACAAAACAAGTTAAAAAGCAAATAAAATGAAATACAAAACAAAAGAGGTAAGGGGGTGCAAACCATAACAAAGAGCGAATGCAAGAACCACTTTAGATTGCCCAATAGTCGAGCAAATACATGTAGTGTCACCTAGGAGGTGTGAGCTTCAAAGGGAAGCCAACAATATCCCTTAGGGAGGCCTATTTTTTCCACACTAGATGTTATAAAGCTTGAAGAACAAATGGGAAAAACACATGCCCCTTGAAGGAAGGAAGAAAGGGAGCTTAGAGAATGTTAATAGGTGGAAGAGATGGGTTATGAAGAAGCTCCAATACAATTCCAACATCATAACCTTGCTCTAGATTTCTCTTACAATATGCATGCCCATGGCTTCCTTTTATAGGCCAAGAGGTGGCCTATAAACAACTACATCCAAGTGTGAGACCCATCACCTCATGAACTAGATCCAAGTGTGAGCCCCATCACCTCATCCATCATGTCAAGAAGACAAGTTAGAATTTGTGTTGGTGAGGAGCCTTCATGAGCCTTTAATGCACGACTAGTGGTTGAGATCCTATCATTTTAATAGTCATGCATATATCAAAGGGAAATCCGTGGAGGTCTAGCATGGGCACATAGCTGGTAATATGAGAAGTAGCACATGTAAACACAATTTTGGATGGACAACCTTGTATTTTGACTATTCTTTGGCATTTTTGGACTCATACCGCTTCTTGGACCTTGATGAGGATGTATTTGATGGGATGCATGTTATATGTTGATGATTCTTACAGTGAGAATTGCAAAAATGTTGCATGTGTGCAATATTTAAGCATTAACAATATATTCACCAAGATATTTGTTATGATTTTGTAAACCAAATTACATAGGGGGATAGGCCTGTAGTCCTCGAAAGTCTTTGAGTCATTATTCTTTTGGATTAGAGCTATAAAAGTGTCATTCAAGGTTCTAAGAACCTTTTCAAAAGATATATACTCTTCTATTGCCCTTAGAAACTCTTCCTCCAATCAATCATAGAATCCTTAATAGAAACCATTGTTTGATAATTTGGCCTCATACTCTTGGCCTTTTAAATGGACTATAAGATTGTTTTAGTTCCTCCTTTGTAACTTTTGAATCCAACTCCTCATTTTGTTGATTAAATATAATCCTTGGAAATAAATAAATAAAACACTTTTAAAACCTCTATAATGTTAGGTCAAGGAGGTTCTTGAAACAAATTCTTGAAGTACTTAATTCCTTCTTTTGTAATTTCAAATAAAGAACTAGATTTAGAACCCCCTTGCTTTCTTATCGACATGGTACTTACATTGTTTCTTTGTTTAGCATAATTTTAGGAAAAAAATATATTTATCATCTTTTGTCAACCAAATGACCCTACTTTTCAGTCTCCATTCTGCTTCTTTTATATTATTTTGGATATATTGGGTGTGATTGCATATTCAAAATTAAGGTACATAACAAATGGTATGAGAGTACCTTGTAGGGCACAACTGGGAATTTTTTTTTCTACTAGTTGCTTTTGCATATTTGGAGCCATGAGACTTAGATAAGTTTCTAAGTAATTTCTCTATTAGGAACTAATTTTATATCCATATTCTCATGCAAAATAATGCATTTAAAAAAAAATGTTCAAATTAGAGTTTAGATGAAGAATTAATTTTTTTGTTTTTGTTTTTGTCAAGGATTTCTATCGATCATCACGGGCCTTGCAGAGGATATACCTTTTCATAGAGTGCTTAGATTGTAGCTAGAGCAATGCCACTTGATAGAGAATTTATTGGGCTTTGATATGAGATATTATATGATATAATTATGGTCATTATCTAGTACACTAAAACCCTTATAAATTTTTGTTCTCAACACCCTAGATCTCATACATATAGTAGCTTATGGAATTTTATAAGGATAGAGTAGCCCCCCTCATTGAGGATTATCCAATGATATATGGAAATTATGTGGGAAATGTTAATTGTGTGGAAGAATCCCCTCCTATATTTTTTCTTAAAGAGGTCATGGATTATGGAGAACACATTAAATAATGGTTACTCAAAGTAGAAGAATTCCAACCCCTTTGATGGAGCTTTTATAGTGTGACTGCATATATAACAATGAATAAAAAAAATATAGGAAGCTTAAGAAACAATCTAGAGGATGGAAATTTGGAGTGACATTGAAGATGAGTTTACAAACAACATATGTTATGGTTGGCATGATTTAGAAAAGGCTCGTGATGAATAGTATATGGACAATTGTAATTTATGGGAAAACAAGTACTTCTATCTTTTGTTTAATGATTCTACTCCACCTTATGTAGAGAACATTATTGTAGGAAGTAATGAGTCGCTTAAGACTACCAGTTTTGAGCTTCCCTACTCTCCATTGGTAGTGTGCATTCTTGATCCACCTCTGATATTTTGTAGTTATGTGGACAATTTTTTTGATATGGTTAGATATATGTATTTGGATCTGCATGACCACGTTAGACATTTGGAGTACCATTCTTAGCCATGTATTGATCTCGTGTATCTTTCGTGAGGAGTCAACATGGGAGCTAGGTTTATGGTGGAGCTTCTTGAACTACTTCAACACGATTGCTAGAAATTGTACATGGGACCTTGGTTCCCTGGATTACTTGAGTATTGTGGTCAACACTCATCCATGAAAAACTGGTTTATGGTTGTGCCTCCTCATAACAAGCATTGAGGGAAACATTTTTCTAAGGGGGATGGAGTGTTGGGATCCTCCCTAGGGATGTGATAGGGAGCAAAGGGTCCATTAAAGTAATAATAGTGGAGGCCATTCAATGTAAGGTGGATTGGGTCCACTATGTTAGTTATTGTTAAATAACCGACATCATGATAGTTTGTATTTGAATAAATGTAATGTAACTTCATTAAGGAAGGTCCTCTAGGTAGTTATAAAGTTGTTATGGTTAGGGTTATCTTGTTAACTATAAATAAGGATGGATTCCTACTTAGAAGGGTTGTATAATGTTGTTGTATTTGGACCACTGCTCAAGTTAAAGGTTTCCGCACCTTGAGAGGTAACTGAACGTCACTTTTCTCTTTGATTATCATAATACATAGGTATATTTAACATTATTACATATAAATTGTCTCTTGTATTTGGTTTTCTACATTATAATGTATGTATATGTGGTTTGTGTTCTATGTTTAATCTTTAAGTAACACTACCCAACTTCTTGTGGGTAACCCCTACCCCTCTTGTATTAAAGGAAACAATTATCAATGGATCACTTTGTATGAGGTCGTTCTTGCTTCGAGTGACCACTTTATAGTCAAATATTTACCTTCATTAACTTTTTTGTTAGGGACAAATAGGAGGCCTACTAACAATGGTTGGATTTGAACTAAATCCAACCCTCCCTCGATTCCCACATATTCCTTCCAATTACTCTTGTTCATAGGTATCATGCTTCTTAATGCTATATGGGAAGATCCCTCATATCTCGATGGATCCTTAAGGCTCTTGTTCAAAATCCTCGGAATTCCTTCATTAACAAAATGGCGTATACACTTTTTGGAGTGGTTCTAAGCAACCATTTCTCTATCCAAGGACTAAATGCTATTTTGGAAGATTTAATGGGCTTTCCTCTAGGAATTTTTTTCCATAATTAAGAAAGAGAAGGGGCTAGGAATATTGCAATTCATACCTTCTTGGAGAATATTCCTTTATGATTGTTTTCGAGGACTTTGATTCCTTCAGTCTATCCTCACATGAAGAAGTATCACAAGTTACCTTACTATGTTGATTTAACTACATTCCCGTCCCTTCGAAAGCCTTGTTCAAAATTGCTTCAACATACTAAGTATTGATTTCCAGATTGTCGTCCTCTTCTTCTTTGTCGCCATCTTTTATTTGGGATTTTTTTGGTTCATACAGAATATTTTCTTTCACACTCCAAACTTGCATACTATCGTTTTTTGTGCACTATTCCAAAACATGTCTAGTGCCACAACATTTTAGGCATCTAAATGGTAATTCCCAATAATCTAAGGGTTGAATGAATTTCCACATGCCCCAAACAATTTATATTTCTTCGAACAAACCCTCCCCAAAATATAATTCCAATAGAATTTTCACTATGCTCATGTTAACTTTATCATGGAAGTCCTCTTCTAAAATGACAAAATCGTTTCTCACACAAATACCGAGTGCAAATAATGCAGATACTCCATGAAAGGAAAAATAATATACTATATGATTGATAAGATAATGATGTTTTGCCATTACATTGTCGCGGGTTTTATAAGTCATTTTGCACCTTTTCAAAATAAGTCATGTCTTTTGACTTTTCATGGTTATTTATTTGTTTATTTCTTATTTTACTAATTATTAATTATTAATTATTAATATTAATATTAATAATTAATGCTGATTTATATTATTTTTTATATAACATTGCCTTCCCCTTAGAGAAGCTTGTCCTCAAAGCTTAGAGAAGACAAGGCTTACGTATATTTTTTTTCTTGAACCATCAGCTCTAGATTCTTTCTTTTAGTATTTACGACACTTGATGAAATGAGACGATATGAGTTACAAATTCCAAAGAAGAAATGTCGCATCGTCGTTGATGTGGTCCATCCGAGATCTATCTTCATCGGGGCTATTTGATGGCTTTGTGGGATGGTTCTTCTAGTTTGTTGCTTAGTATGTTTATTTGATGTTCTTACTTTACTGACAACATAACTCTTCTGTGTATGTTCATTTTGACCATGTCGTTTCTCAAAATGACGATACGAGTTACAAATTCCAAAGAAGAAATGTCGCATCATCGTTGATGTGGTCCATCCAAGATCTATCTTCATCAGGGCTATTTGATGGCTTTGTGGGGTAGCTCTTCTAGTTTGTTGCTTAGTATGTTTATTTGATGTTCTTGCTTGACTAACAACATAACTCTTCTGTGTATGTGCATTTTGACCCTATCGTTGCTTAAAATGACGTTTATAATTGGGGTGTCGATAAGGAGTTTTCGTTGTTTGTTTTTCTGTTGAATTGACTTCCTTTTGAATCATGACGAAGATTGAATTTGTGTTTATTTCTTCTTCCTCAACTTGAATTTGTTTTTCGGAAACTCTAGATGCTTCCTTCTGGAATTGTGCTACTATGTTCTCCAGTAGATTGTTATTACTCTGAATCCTCTCGCACCTGTCGTCTTGATAATTTATTTCCTCTTTTAACTTCTCGATTTGTTCCTCTAGTTCTTTATTAACCTTCTTTAGGGCATAATTTTCTTCGCCTTTTTCCAGTCATTTTTGTTGGAGAGCTTGAATCTTCTCTTGTAACTTTTGACTACATTGAACTTTATCCTTTGCCTTCTTGATTTGCAAAAGTAATTTCTAATTGTGATCTCTTAAACAAGATATCTCTTCTTCTTTACCTGCAATAACCTTATCAAAATCCTTCTGTATCGTCTGTATTGATTTCTCATTCCCCTGCGATAACATCTTTGATATTTTTTTGAAGTCTTTAGATGATGCAACTTCTAATTCTGACTTCATGTTAATGTCTTGTAATGTGATTTTCTTCTTTTTGTAGGGAAATATTAGAAACTTATTTTCAACATTTAAGATAAAAGTCCCCAATGTTTCTATCCACGATGATTCCAAAGTTAGGTCACTATCACTACTCCACAAGGATCTAACTATAAACTGCGAGACGCTAGTATAACCTCCAATGTTCCATTATAAATCTTTTATTGCATATTCTTTGTTATTCCAAAAGTTAGCCTTTCACCTATATTTGACTCCAAAATCACTAACTCATTAGCAAATGCATCGCTAATATAATTATTGTGTTCGCTGGGAGCAATAGAAATAGTAATGTCTTTCCCTCTAATTGTTCCTTTTATTTCGAGTAACATTGAAACATAAGTTTTTAAAGTGCTAAGAAATCTTCCTTGTTTTTCGCTCCGAAACACCATTTTCTTTTGCTTTCTTATTTTTTTTTCAATAATAATAATAATTAATTAATTAATTAATTAATATTATTATTATTATTAAAATTTGTATAAACTATATACATAGTTTGTTTTATTTTTATTTTAACTATATAATAAAAAATAATAATAATGATAATAATATATATTTTTAATTTAAAATCAAATTTTGGAAAACCTTTAAAAATCTTTATGATCCACTTAATAATTAGATTTTTATTTTTATACCCTTTGTGCTTCTTTACTTTCCGGTAAAGAACGTTTGACTTCTCTACCAAACAATTTTTTTCGAACGTCTACACCGCTCGGTCCATTGATCGATCCCCTCCCTTGTTCACGGTGGTCGGGGCAACGTTGAAGAGTAGCACTGGTGAAGAAAGCTTCTCCGCTCCTCTCTGCTCAAGTGAAGGAAGCTTCTCGACTTCTGGACGCAAGGTAATACAAGCTTCTCACATCTCATACAAGCTTCAGATTTCTGTTGGAAATAAATTGAATGACGAGATTATAATTGGGTCCTTTGAATTATTCCGATTAGCTCTGTCCTTTAGCCTCCAGATCGTTTCCTTGCTAAACTGAAATATTTTTTCGCTAAGAGGAGGGGGGGAGAACTTGTCGATCGTTTGGGTTATGGAGAGGTTGAGCGCTATGCGGGAGCCCATGATTTCACACTGTTGCACTCTGTCTCTTCGCCTGTGGAGGCTGAAAAGCCGAAATAAGCTGCCTCTTCAAGAAAATCGCTGCACAGATCGATGATGGAGGAGACGACAAGCTTCAATGGCATCGGATCAGACTTGTTTGCGACGTACACATCCAGTTTTTTTTATGCCCATCATACAGAATCCAAGCCCTAATATCGTATCCTCCCTTCAAATTGATCTTGTCGTGGTCCAGTGACACAAAATTCTTGGAATTTATGTTATTAACATTAATTCCTACATGGTTGCCATCCGGATCATTAGTTCCTGGGCTCTGCCTTGTATCGAACTTGATGGCCAACACATTACTACTGTTACCGCCATTAGTGGAGGCATTGAACAGTCCCAACCATTGGCCATAGCTATTTTCAGGCACATAATCATAAGAAGTTATGATAAAAGCCAGACCCTCCCCGCCAATTCGACCCTCAGCTTGAATATTAAAAACGAAAGAGGTATTGAATGATGTAATTGTTTTTCCATTGTATACCCTAAATTTCTTTTCAATAACGTTCTTCCAAATCTATTTTTTTGGNGAAAGAGGTATTGAATGATGTAATTGTTTTTCCATTGTATACCCTAAATTTCTTTTTCAATAACGTTCTTCCAAATCTATTTTTTTGGGAATAGTTAGGATTACTTGTATCGAAGGTGATCTCCAAGGATTTGTCTGCGCCAGAGGATATTGTGGAGTCACCAAGCATAATGAAATTGTCCATATCTCTATTGAGATCGAAAGAAGGAAAACTGACCATATAACCAAATACAGTGCTTCCAGCCAAAGCAATAGACATAATGCCTGCAAAGATTACTCCTTCAATGAGTCGATCCATTTAATTAATTTAGACCGGTGCGCTGCAAATTCAATATGACGCTGAGTTAACGCAAAGGCAGAGCATAGCAGACGAGAAAGAATAGATCTGCCATGAGGACCAATAACAGAATCGCTTTAAGGAAATTCATGCATAAACACTAGGCCAGACTTGTAATTTGTGGGAATCATGAAAATGAATGACTGTGTCGTCTCCTGGATCAATTATTTTCATGATACATCTCATTTTTCCCTCAACCCACCACTTTATAACATGCCAATCTCCTCTCACATGCATTCTATCAATAAGCAACTAAGAACAGCTGCTGTTGAGCCATCCAATTGGATAGAGGTATTGTCTAAATTTGTTTAGTGTTTTAAAGCATGACTATTGAGCCATTAGAGTGTAATAGTATTTTATTATTATAATGATTCTTAAATACAGATTATTTAAAATGCAGTAACCGTTCCAGCAGAATCTCCAGGAACGAGCTTAATCTGCACATTTGCTTTTCCAAAGATGTATGTGCCCTTGGAAGCAAATCCAGCACCTGCAAATACAGGAATACAAATGAGACTTGATTATATATAAACAGCAAAAGCTGTAGCAAAAGAAAAAACATACAGTAGAACAGCAAAAACATAAACATGGATTAAAAAAAGAATAAATATATACCAGAAACATTATCGAGCTTGAGCTTAAGCACCTCCCCTTGGGACATAACATGATCACCTTATTTTTATACAGATTATACGGATTACAGAAACATTATCGAGCTTGAGCTTAAGCACCTCCCCATGGTTTTTTTATGGATTACCTTATTACTTTTACAAAAAGTTTTGTCCAGATTTTAAACTTACCCAAACTTTAAGGTCTTAAAAGTTTTGTCCAGATTTTAAAGTTCAACTCATAGAGTTGACAAATCAAAACATAAGAATTTTCTGGAATCACCTCATGTCCTCAATATCTCTTTGCTGAATCATTATAAGAAAGACATAGTGACTTTTGT
>LPNX010079075.1:93981-164878 GCA_001517045.1 Pseudotsuga menziesii | reverse complement strand
TATCATATAGAGAACTTGATACCAAATATAACCTTTGATCCTTGGTTGTATATAGAAAATATCGTTGTTTCTCAGAAAAAATGCAGCAAATGTTTTATTAGTACCTGCAAACTGATTTATGAGAAAATATAAGAATGAATTGATTGAGATAGTAGCAGCAAACTTTATTAGTACCTCCAAACTGATTTATGAGAAAATATAAGAATGAATTGATTGAGATAGTAGCAGCTTTGTTTTGGGATTCTTAAACACTCTGTAGCTAAGAAAAAACAGGGACCTCAATCTCCCACAGCATCAGCATCTACACCAGGATTTCAGCTCTCATATATCCATATGATTACTCGCCGAATCTGACAGGTTACTGTATGTTGTGTGTGTCTGGCAGCCCTCAATTCCTTCCTCATAATCCTGTCAGGCTGGCCTCACAGTGCCCATGATAAGGGTGCCCCCTCTCTGCGGCGGATTCTGTGATGGAGAAACTGAGCTACATGTTCTGGGCATCTGCTATGGTCGGGCCTGGAGTTGATTGAACAGGGCCACCGTGAACAGGGGAGGGGATCGATCAATGGACCGAGCGAGAGTGTAGACGTTCGAAAAAAATTGTTTGGTAGATAATCAATGCAGGACGCGGTGGGGTGGCAGCAGGACGACGGTGGCGGTGGCGGTGGCGGGACGGAGGCGGACGAGGCTGCCGGATTATATTAAAATTTCATCAATGCACCAAGTTGAGACCGGCCATAGGGCCCAGGCCAGGTGGCTTATCAGCATGAACGTACATGTTGGATAAGCTCGGCCACATGCAGGTGGGGTTGCACGCGTAGGGGAGTTGTGGAGTAGGGGTAGATTATCTCGAATTGTCGTAGAGAGCGCACAGGATGATGGGGGAAGAGTGGCGATGATAAGGAGGATGAAGTAGGAGGATCGAGAATGGATGGAGGAGGTTTTTTTGTGGTAGGGGAAGGTTGTGGCGTGAAGGTGGACGCAGGGTGGTGTAGCGCAAAGTAGAAGTGAAGGTCGTGTTGGAATGAGGGTGTTGGAGTGGGAAACAATAGATGCACTTGGCACGAGGAAGTGAAGTGGGGAGTATGTGGGAAACGAGTGGGTATGAAGGATGAGCGTGGGAGGAAGAGAGGAAGGTTTATGTTGATGCTGTTAAAGAGGGCTAAAAGCTAAATTTTATAGAAACCCCAAAGGAAATTAGATAAGATTTGTCTGAAGTTTTGGCCAAGGACCAAATCAGAATGCAGCTCTGATACCACTGAAACGACAAAATTGTTTCTTACACAAATACCTAATGCAAATAACGCAGATACCCCGTGAAACGAAAAGTAATATATTATATGATTGATAAGATAATGATGTTTTAAGACATATTTTAAGATCAACATTTGTATATCCATTTTGTGTTGGTTTAATGGTGGTGAGTTGGAAGAACGAGTAATGCATAGTTGTTGTATATTCAAAAAAGGTTAACATAAAGGGCCACGTTGCATCTGCGATCTCGCCTGACAGGATACGGGCTGCGACCTCAACGAATCCTGCATGCTCTGCCTTCAAGGCGATCTGCTTGCATGCTATGCATGCATCCTTGACTAATAACTGTTACTGAGATCTGACTCAGCGATCTGGTTGGTTCCAGGTCTAATCGAGTTTGATCCAAGAGCTCTTTGTTATTGGTTTGTATGCATGTGCTACATGCAAGTGCTGGATCATCCTTGGAGATCTGGATTGGATCGATTGTGTAGGCTTGGCACAAGGATGGGCCTGTGATTGCGGGTGGGTCAAGGCTTGGAGGTTGATAGGTAGAAGTCCGCCCAATGGGGGTTGAGGGGGGATCTGGGTCACCCAATGTGCCTTACTTGGAATTCGAGAGGCTTGTGGTTGAGCAAAGCAAGAAGGCTCCTAAAGGAGTCCTTCCGAAATTCGTGAAAAGGATTGAGGACGTTCCGGAAGTTGCTTTGCCACCGAAGGACACTATCCGTGTGGCTCTTTCTCTAGATATCTGGGAATTGATTGGAAAATGTACTAGAATCTGGCCTTCTCCAAAAACCATTGAGAGTTGGGTTCAGAGGAATTGGAGGCCGTTGATTTCAAAAAACGTTGCGTCCTACTCTATTGGACGAGGATACTTCTTATTTGATTTTGAATCTAAGGAAGAAAATGATTTAATCTTCCGCAATGGGCCCTACTTCATGGGTCTGCAAGGAATTTATCTGAACAGTTGGACGCCATACTTCAACCCCGAGGAAGACATCACTAAGGTTTTCCCAGTCTAGGTTATACTACCAAACCTACCTATGCATTGTTGGAACCCAAAATCGCGAAATGCAATCGGAAATTCCCTAGGTAGGTATATCAACATGGCAAGCCCAAAACATCAATATGCATCTGCTCACATGTGCGTAGAGGTGGATTTGGAAGCAGGATTACTAGAGGCAATCAAGCTCACGGTAGGCAACTGGTATCACTTCCAAAAACTGGATTATGAACAGCTTCCCTTTAAGTGCAGAGGGCGTCATGAATATGGACACTTCTATCGAAACTACTCGCAAAAGCAAGAGGATCATCAGGAAAAAGAGGAAGGATGGCAAAAAATGAAGAAAAGAAAGACCAAAGCAAAATCCGGAGAAGTGCAAAGGAAGGAAGGGGGAAAGAATGAACCAAGGAAGGCTTCACTGGATGGTAAGGCCATTGAATCATAGAATGTGCCAATTGAAATAGAAGAGAACTCCACCTCTAGAGAGAATAAGGAACCAAAAAATGAAGTTGTTTTATCAGATCAATCTGAGAAGGACAACACCTCATTGATTTAGTCAGTATCAGGAGTAGAGGTAGTAAAAGAAGGAGGCAATCAAGAAAAGTTTAAGGAAGAAACCGAGGAAGAGGAAGAGGAATAAGAGAAAGGGGAGATAGAGATGGCTACGCCAAGCAAGAAGAAGGCTAGAGGAAGGAAAACAACCAAAGAAATGAGGGAGCAAGCCACCTATAAGATAAGCTGCAGGGATCTCAATTAACATTGGAAAAACTGCTCCGAAACACCAGAAATACTCACCAGCAAGGGCAATTCCAGAAAGGGATGCCCTCGTCTACCAAGAGTAAGCAATGAAAGTCCTCTCCTGGAACTGTATAGGTATGGGCAGCAAATCTAAGGAAGAAGCAATGAAACACTTGATCAGATTAGCCCAACCAGACATCGTATTGATCCTAAAAACCAAGATGGAGAAAGAAATTGTTCTCCAAGTTAGTGCAAACTTTTGGAAGAAAGGAGGAAGAATACCAAGCAGATCCAGGGGAGCCTTTGGAGGAATAGGAACGCTCTGGGACAACCAAAAATATGAGTTAGTAGAATCCAAGATTAGCCATCATTGGATTCTGACTACACTGCTGCATAAAGAATCTAATACCCTGGTAAGACTCTTTAACATTTATGTTCCAGTTTCTTATGCAGAGAAAAAACTTTGTTGGAATCTACTTCGGGAGGAAAGGAGTAACTTGTTGGGCAATGTTATCCTAGTCGGAGATCTAAATGTCATCCTTAATCAAGCTGAGAAAAGAGGAGGGTCTTTAGTTAGAGATCCGATCAAGGAGCAAGTCGATGAATTTGTAATGGAATGGGGCCTGTTAGATGTAATTCCAGCTAAAGGAAAGTATACCTGGAATAATAAGAGAATGGGGCTAGGGCATATTGCATCCAAGCTAGATATATTTTTGGTGAAAGATTCATTTCTTCTTCTTGGCCTGAATCCTACCTCCAAAATCCTGGCGTTTGGGGGATCAGACCATAAGCCTATCACTCTCGAGATGAAGAAAGACCAGGATCTTGGTCCAATACCATTCCGGTTCAGCCCACTGTGGCCCTCACATGATGAATTATTAGGGACAGTTGCCAAAGCATGGTCAGCTTCAGTCACGGGCTCACCTTTCTATATATGGGAAGAAAAACTCTGGAGAGTCAAGAAATCGCTCAAGGATTGGGCAAAAAAATTAGAAACTCCATACCAAAAAAACAAAACGCTACGTTTAAGCTAGAGGCACACCAAATAGCTATGGAAACAAGCCATGTCTCTGCTGAGGTGCTAAAAAGGGACGTTGATCTGCAATAGGAGCTACACGTTTCCTGTAGATAGGAAGTAGAAGGACTAAGACAGAAATCAAGATGTCTCTGGCTTCAAGTGGGTGACGAGAACATTGGATATTTCCATAGGCAAGCAGAGGCTAGGAAAAACTATTAAAATGTGCTTGAGGTTCACACCCAGGACAAAATCATCCAGGACTTCGATGAAATTAAGGCTGAAGCATCTAAGCATTTCAGCGCTATATACAATGTTGAAATCGACCCCAATATTGAAAGAGAGTCCATGCATTTAACCCCAAAGATCGTGAATAAGAAAGGAAATGAAAAGCTGATACAAGAGATTACGATAGAAGAAATGAAAGTTGCAGTGGATGAAATGAAGGAGGATAAGACGCCTGGCCCTGACAGGTTTAATGTAAATTTCATTAAGATCTGCTGGGATATTGTTCAGAAAGATTTATTTAAAATGGTTAAGAAATCTTAGAGGTGTAAAAAGATTGGTGGGAGCACAAATTCTACTTTCCTAGCGCTTGTTCCCAAAGAGAAAGATGCAAATACTTTTGATAAGTTTCGACCAATTTCCCTGTTGAATATTGGATATAAGATAATCACAAAAATTATGGTGAGAAGGTTAAAACACATCCTCCCTTATATCATCCCTAAGAACCAAGGTGGCTTCATTAAGGGCAGAAGAATCTGGGATAACATCATATTGGTGCAAGAGGCAATCCACTCTAGCCAGTAGAATGGTGAAAAAGGTATGGTTGTGAAAATTGATTTAGCTAATGCCTTCGACAGAGTGTCTCATTCGTTTCTCCTTGAATTAATGTCTAGATATGGGTTTGATCCTAGCTTCATCAGGTGGGTCAAATCCTGCATTAGTAAGCTATGGATTTCCCCCCTAGTCAATGGAAGGGTGGTTGGCTTCTTCCAAGCCTCGTGTGGATTAAGGCAAGGATATCCGCTCTCGCCATTTCTCTATGCAATCTAAGCCTCTCTTTTTAGTCTCCAGGTTGAGAAATCTAGAGGGAACCAAGATTTAATAGGCATCAGGATGGCCCGGGGGACAAAGGATATTAACCATGCACAGTTTACTGACGACACAATTTTACTTGGTGGAGCCAGCCCTCTAATTTCTAGAAGGTTTAAAAATGAAATGGACCGCTTTTGTCAAGCCTCTAGAAGTAAGCTAAATCTAAATAAGAGTAAGATATTTAGTTGGAATATCAACCCGAGAGAGATGAAGGGAATCTCCTGCATTCTGGAAATAGAAGGAGTAACTCATTGGGATTCTTTTAAGTACTTGGGGGTTCCCATTTTCAAAAGTAAGCCGAAAAACACAGACTAAAACCCATTGATTGAAATTTTTTTTAAAAGAGTTCTGGCTTGGGGAGCTGTATGGCTAAATCTAGCTGGGAAACTAGTTTTGATCAAATTTGTGTTGAATAGTTACCCTTTATACCAATGTACTGTCCTTTTAGCACCATCCAAAATTCTTGCAAAGATTGAAGGCATGCTTAGATCCTTCCTTTGGCAAACAAGGAAAAATGAAGGCGGAAAGAAATATGCACTCATCAGTTGGAAGAAGATTAAAATGCCACTCATGGAAGGCGATCTCCAAATCAAAGATTTAAAATTTACAAACCTAGCGATGGGAGCTAAGTTGCCGTGGAATTTAATTGACGTCAAGCCAACCATGAGCAGTCAGGTCATCTGGAGCAGATACTTCACAGGGCCAAGGCTCTGGTGCCTTGACTTGGACTCAAAGATTAAGCATGGCACTCTATTTTTCTCACTTTGTAGGAAAGCTTTGCCTAAGTTCAGGGACAATCTCCATTGGATACCTGGAAATGGTAAGAAGATTAGGCTATGGAAGGATTCTATTATGGGGAAATCTCCTCCATCGTTGTTTCTAGGGCTCAAAGGATGGACATATAGCCTAGGAATAAAAACGTTATGGGACATTTCTAGCTGGGACAATAAACCTCCATTCAGATGGGATGGATGGAACCTCCTGAAATTCCCAGTCGAAATTGAAGAAGAGAAACACCAATTTTTAGATTATCTTGTAGGGTCAGTGCCTATGGCAAGAAGGAAGAAAGATAAACGTGCCTGGGGTAGATGTTCGGGTCAGTACACCACTCAACAAGGCTATTTCATGTTCTCATCCATCCTCAGCGCTCCCAACAATCCAGAAATATGGAGAAAATTGTGGAAAACTGTCACATTGCCAAAAGTTGACATATTCTGCTGGACGTTGGCGCACGAGAAAATTTTAACAGGTGAAAATTTGGAAAAGAGAGGGTTTGATGGTCCATTCAGATGCTCATTATGTTGCAATAATAGTGAAATAATTCAGCATTTATTCTTTGAGTGTAATTATTCCAAAACAGCGTGGAGCAAGTTAATAGAGCCATGGTTCGACAGGGTTGAGATTCCAGGAAACGTGCATCAATGTTTTACCGGCTGGGAAAATGTGTACAAGGGAGATTTGTATAATAAAAATGGACTGAAGGGTTGTTGGATGAAGCTCCCAAAGATCATATGCTGGCATATCTGGATTGAGCGTAATCAAAGAATGTTTCAAAACAAAGCTCACCACCCAGACAATATTGTAGCGAAATCGTAGGCACTAATGGGAGAGATTATCAAGATCAAGGCGGATCCTAAAAATAAATCTAATTTGGCTGCAAACGAAACTGTTTGGATGCAATCCTTCAGATTTTCAGAAAAAGACACAAGTATGGTCGTGAGGAAGCTGGAAAGCTGGGAAATAAGGCTAGATAAGGTTCAATTTGGAAGTTGGAAGAAGGAGAGAAGAATAGTCAAAATGTTCTTTGATGGGACCTCAAAGGGGAATCTTGGGAGGGCGGGTGGAGGTGGAGTCATCGTCAGTTCGGATGGGGAAATAGAATTGGAATATTTTTGGAACAAAGGAAATGATTCGAATGATATGGCTGAAGCATATGGGCTATGGCAAGGAATTAAACAGCTGGAAAAAGAGGGAGTTGAGGAAGCCATTGTTTTTGGAGACTCCATAATTATAATTCAGGCCATGAATGAAATAAATAAGAATCGTAATTTAAGACTAGAAAGGCTGATCAAAAGAATAAAGTATGTCTCAAAGACTTTTAGACGGCTTTAGTTCTTTCATGTGCTTCGGGAGCTCAATGATTTGGCGGATCAAGCGCCTAACAAAGCAATTGGATTAGGTAAAAATGAGCTTTCGGTAAATCTGCTTCTTTCTTTAGAGTTACCCCCTCAAGAAGCAAGAGGTTAAGAGTAGGTTTCTGTTGGTTGTTGGACAGTGCATGAAGTGTATGAGAATTGTAGGCTCATGAGGATCTAGTGATCTCCAAACCAGATTGTTGTAATTTTCCAAGCAGATCTTATATTGCTCTTATAATTCAAAACATAACCGTCTTTGTAAAAAAAAAAGATAATGATGTTTTACAATTACATTGACGCGGGCTTTATAAGTCATTTTGCACCTTTTCTATATAAGTCGTGTATTTTGACTTTTCATAATTATTTATTTGTTTATTTCTTATTTTACTAATTAATAATTATTAATATTAATATTTAATGTTGATTTGTATTAATTTTTATATAACATCTTCGTAGTTAATGAACTAGCTTTAGAACCCCCTTTCTTTCTTATCGACGTGGTATTTATATTGTTTCTTTGTTTAACATCGTTTCAGGGAAAACTACACTTTTATCATCTTTTGTCAACCAAATGACCCTACTTTTCAGTCTTTGTTATGCTTCTTTTATATTATTTTGGATATCTTGTGTGTGGTTGCATATTCAAAGGTAAGGTACTTGACAAATGGTATGGGAGTACTTTTTAGGGCACAATTGGGAATTTTTTTTCTACTAGTTGCTTTTGCATATTTGGGGAGATGAGACTTAGATAAGTTTCTAAGTAATTTCTCTATTAGAAACTAATTGTATATCTATATTCTCCCCACAAAATAATGCATTTAAAAAAATGTTCGAATTAGAGTTTAGATGAAGAAGACATTTGCTCTTTTTTCAAGTCTTTCTATCAATGGTCATGGGCCTTGCAGAGGATATACCTTTTGATAGAGTGCTTAGATTGTAGCTAGAGATACACCACTTGATAGAGAATTTATGGGGCTTTGATATGAGATATTGTATGCTATAATTATGGTCATTATCTAGTACACTACGACCCTTATAAAATTTTGTTCTCAACACCATAGCTCTCAAACATATAGTGGCTTATGACATTTTATAGGTATATATTAGCCCCCCTCATTGAGGAATATCCAATGATATACGGAAATTATGTGGGAAATGTAAATTGTGTGGAAGAATCCCCTCCTATATTTTTTCTTGAAGAGGCCATGGGTTATGGAGAGCACATTAAATAATGGTCACTTAAAGTAGAAGAATTTCAACCCCCCTAAAGGAGTTTGTATAACGTGACTCCACATAGAACAATGAATACAAAAAACATAGGAAGATTAAGAAACAATGTAGAGGATGTAAATTTGGAGTGAAATTGAAGATGAGTATGCAAACAACATATGCCATGGTTGGTATAATCTAGAAAATACTTGTGATGAATAGTATATGGACAATTGTAATTTATGGGAAAACAACTACTTCCAGCTTTTGTTTAATGATTATACTCCACCTTATGTAGAGAACACTATTGCAGGAAGTAACAAGCTGATTATGACTACTAGTTTTGAGCTTCCCTACTCTCCATTGGTAGCGTGCTTTCTTGATCCACATCTGATCTTTTGTAGTTATGTGGACAATTTTTTCGATATGGTTGGATCTATAGATTTGGAACCACATGACCGTGCTATACATTTGGAGTACCATTCTTAACCATGTATTGATCTCGTGTATCATTAGTGGGGAGTCAACATGGGACCTAGGTTTATGGTGAAACTTCTTGGACTACTTCAACATGGTGGCTAGCAATTGTACATGGGACCTTGGTTCCCTGGCTTACTTGAGTATTGTGGTCAACACTCATCCATGGAAAAATGGTTTATGGTTGTACCTCCTCGCAACAAGAATTGAGGGTAACACTTTTCTAAGGGGGATGGAGTATTGGGATCCTCCCTAGGGTTTCAAATAGGGAGAAAAGGGTCCATTCGAGTAATAATAATGGAGTCCATTCAATGTAAGGTGGATTGGGTCCACTATGTTAGTTATTGTTAAATAATTGACATTATTATAGTTAGTATTTGAATAAATGTAATGTAACTTCATTAAGGAAGGTCCTCTAGATAGTTAGAAAGTTGTTATGGTTAGGGTTATCTTGTTAACTATAAATAAGGATGGATTCCTACCTAAAAGGGGCATATAGTGTTGTTGTATTTGGACCACTACTCAAGTTAAAGGTTGCCCCACCTTGAGAGGTAAGTGAACATCGATTTTCTCTTTGATTATCATAATACACATGTATATTTAACATTATTACATTTTAATTGTCTCTTGTATATGGTTTTCTGCATTATAATGTATGTATATGTGGTTTGTGTTCTATGTTTAATGTTTAAGGAACGCTACCCAAATTCTTGTGGGTACCCCCTACCCCTCTTATTTTCCAAGATTTTTTTCAATGTGGTTCACGCGCTAGCTTGACCGATGGGCTACATCCACGGAATAATTTCTGGCGGACCCACCCGAAGGGGCCTCACACCCACGGCCGTTGTGTGCCTAACCCCAAGAGAGTCGATGAGAATGGATCCCGCGACCTCACATGCTGGGAGGCCTAACTACGAGTACTCGACCGATTGAGCTAACTCTTGGGGCTCCCCTACCCCTCTTATATCAAAGGAAACAATTATCATTGGATCACTTTGTACGAGGTTGTTCTTGCTTCGAGGGACCACTTTATTGTCAAATATGTACCTTCGTTAACTTTTTTTTGTTAGGGACAAATAGGATTTTTGGCCTACTACCAATGGGTGGATTGGATCTAAAGCCAAACCTCCCTCAATTCCCACATATTCCTTCCAACTACTCTCGTTCATATGCATCATGCTTCTTAATGCTATATGGGAAGATCCCTCATATCTCGATGGATCCTTAATGCTCTTGTTAAAAACCCTGGGAATTCCTTCATTTACAAAATGGCTTATATACTTTTTGGAATTCTCCTAAGCAACCATTTCTCTATTCAAGGACTAAATGCTATTTTGGAAGATTTAATGGGCTTTCCTCTATGAATTTTTTTTCCATAATTAACAAAGAGAAGGGGCTAGGAATATTGCAATTCATATATTCTTGGAGAATATTCCTTTATGGTTGTTTTTTAGGACTTTGGTTCCCTCACTCTCTCCTCACATGAAGAAGTACCACAAGTTGCCTTACTATGTTGATTTAACTACATTCCCATCCCTTTAAAAGACTTGCTCAAAATCGCTTCAACATACTAAGTATTAATTTCCATATTGTTTTCCTCTTCTTCTTTGTTAACATCTTGTATTTGGGATTTTTTTTGTTCATATAGACTCTTTTCTTTCACCATCCAAACTTGCATACTATCATTTTTTGTGCACTCTTGCAAAACATGTCCAGTGCCACAACATTTTAGGCATCTAAATGGTAATTCCCAATAATCTAAGGGTTGAATGAATTTCCACGCACTCCAAACAATTTATATTTCTTCAAGCAAACCCTCCCCAAAATCTAATTATAATAGATTTTTCACTATGCTTATGTTCACTTTATCATGGAAGTCCTATTCATGGTTAATGAAGTTTCCTAATCCTTCCCCCAATGCTTTTAGACCATCTTTGTTACGTAGCTCCATGGGTAAACTTGAAAACATTACTCATATTGGTTGCGTAAAGGAGGTTTCCTTGCGAGGATCAAACCCTAGACTCCATCTCTTAAGATCCAATAATGATGGGTCCCAATACCATATTTTGTCTAACATCATGGTTGTATATGATTTAGACCTAAATTCAAAATGCAATTCATCCTCAAGTTAATGTATGAAACCTCAAAATATATCCCAGGTCTTCATGCCAATGTATTTTCATCCACCTCTTAGGTGATTCCGCCTTCACATATTTTTAGTAAATTGTACTATTAGGGGTTTTTCCATTCAAGGTTTGACTTGTTTGATTCCCATGTCCTCCCCCATATCAATTTTACCTTTTCCTTTTGCAACTTGATACACTTTATTTTCTAGTTATTTCATAGAAACCCCAAGTTAACCTTTTTATCCTTCCTTATAGAGTCCTCCTCCCCTCCTTTTGCTTGTTATGCCTGATATAAGGTTCCAAAACCTCATCCAACTTTATGGCTATACTCTATGTTGAGCTCCCTAACAGTAGCTAGAGACCTTGACTCACATAAATGCAAAATAAATCTTCTTTGCATACAAACTATTGTGGACATGTTCCTTCCTCCTTGAAAATGACAATGTTAACACTGCTATCAACTTATTATCCAACTACTACATAATTGATTCTTTATACTTCCCTAATGTAGCCTAATTCCTCCATATTAAATTGTTTGTTCTTTTTTTGACTATTTGGTACTTCCCCATCATTTGGGATCTCCACCAATAATGTAGACTTTTCTGATGTTTTAACAAGGTTATATATTTCCCCTACTTGCTTGTTGATCTCCTCATTGTATGCCTTGAACCCTTTCCATTTTCGACTAACTCTTCCCTTGAATTGAAAATAAACCTTAGGAGAACATCCTCTCCCTCTTCATAGTATACTTATTCTTCCTCAACTCTACTAAGTCATCATTTGACTAAAGCATATGAAAACCTATCTTACATTTTTTAATATATATATATATATATATATATTATAATAGTGAGAGCCTTCAATTTAGCGTCTATTGATACAATCTTAAGATCTCAATTTGCAACATTTGTGTGTAGATAAAACCTAGCCACTTCCAATAACACATAGGTGGTAAGTAAGGAAGAGACTTCCACCCTTGCAAGATACCTCTAAATCTTAGGCCATTGTACTATTCTTAGCATTAAAAAAACAACTTCAATATCCCCTGTAAAAAAAATTAATAAACAAAAATAAATAAAAATATATATACCATTATTCGTCTTAATTATATCACATCATGTATATATACCATTATTAGTCTTAATTATATCAGACCGTGTATATATAACGCTTTTGAGTGGAACTCTCGCTTTAATGCTATGAAACCCACAAAGTAAATACATGAGAAAAATAGCAAATATGAACCATATAATGTATTGTACATGCCTTAAGTCTACCCAAGTTCTCCCATGGCCAAGATGATTTCGGATGCACGCTGAAGAGATGTGATGAGCACTGACCAGAGTTGCAAGAAACAAAAATCTACTTTCTGCAAAAACTTGTCAACCTTCCAAATATAATACCGCTAACACACATCATAATTTGTGGAAGCTTTTATAGCAAATGTCTTCCACTGACATCAATGAATACGTCTTACATAGAGGACGTTGGATATTGATGAATGGGATTTCATTCTTAGACCTAACCGTATTGATGGTCGGTAAGGGATTGAGACAGGAAATAGATGTCGTAGTGTCTTCAAGGTTGTTAATAGAATAGATGCACCATGGACGTGACTGCATTTAACCATTCTCAAATGCAATTTGTTTGTTTTATGTGGCTGGCGATTTGCAGAGAATTGTTGAGTAGCCGGTCATGAAACAACTTTCTCTTGAGTCTCGCGGCCGATTCGTGCAACTAAATATATATATTAAAATATATATTTCAATATATATATAATGAAATATATATTTTAATTTATTTTAAATTTAAATTATATTAATATTTATATTAAATTTAAAATAAATGTTTATATTAATTTTTTTAGTAAATTTAAAATATTCAATGTTATAGTTAGTTAAATCTTCTATAAATTTAACTTAAATATAAATATAAATTAAATTTAAAGAAATAAATATTAATATATATTTCAATATATATGTGTTTTAAATATTATGTAAGAGAAGCAACGTGTCGTGAAAATGAAAAAGCAGACATTGCAGCGGTAGGCGAATCCCTCTAATTCCTACACAGACATTGAAAAAATTAATTGCACATTACACTCTTGAGAATGATTGGTAGACGAATTCCTCTAATTCTTGAGTGGATTTGATCCCTCTAATTCCTACACAGACATTGAAAAAAATTAATTACACATTTCACTCTTGAGAATGATTGGTAGGCGAATTCCTCTAATGACAAAAATTAATTACACATTTCTCTCTTGAGAATGATTGGTAGGAGAATACCTGTAATTCTTGAGTGGATTTGATCCCTCTAATTATTTTAATTGATTATCATGTTATCTACTTCAAAGATTGCTAATTGTGTCGAGGTATTTAACAGGTATTATTCCAGTACAGAAACTAAAGATTGTAAGTTTACATGGATATAATCCCTCGACACATGTAATATCAATGGAAAATTTGAGGCCATGTAATTATCCGCAAAAATATGTTGGCCTTGCACATGGTTTTAAAACCATGTGCAAGGCCTACTAAACAACCATGCAAGACTTTTTAAAGAACCCATGGTAAATTGCACTCAAGGAGATTTGCTAATTTCTTTTACCAAATTTCGATTAAAAATAACTAAAATAAAAAATAAACTACTCCTAAAATAAATTATAAAATTTCAAAAAGTATATTATTTCAAACACTAATCAATACCTTCATTTCCCAAGATTGTTTTTCCATGAGAATTGTACCATCCATATGTGAATCATAATGAAACAAAATTAAGATTTGCTCAAATTATGAATTCATTATTATACTTTAAGTTTTCTGAAAAGATTACAGATGTACTTTCAAGTCTCTGTCGCTGAATGACCGAATTTCTAACCATGTTTGGATCAAGTGAAAATGGTGAAGAGCATCTCATTCTCTGCCACCATGCTAAAACTCAGCTAGGCGCTGAAGAACGTTGCTATGTTTCCTTATAAATGAATTTGCTACATGTTGAGCAAGGGGGCACTGTTCTGAATGCAAAGATAATGAATCTAACTTCAATTCCAACCAGCTAAAGAACTGACCAACTCTCACAAGCACTGTGTGAGAGTTGGAGTTGAGTTGAATTAGCTCCTCCTCACGCGAGATAGTCGTTGATAGGAATATCATACTCATAATCGACATTGCATGAAGAGACGTAAGCAAAAACGATGCTATACATATCCAAACGCAAATGACGGTTTTTTAAATTCAAACGAGAAGTGTAATTATATTGTAATTGTTGTACTTCAAAGCTGGAAATCATATTAAAATTTCCTTAGTTTCAGAAATTGTAGTGGGAAACGAAATCCCAAGTTCAGAAATTATAAATGTGCTTTACTAACATAGATCTATCTTAAAAAAAATCTACCAATTGTTGAAATATATCAATTTCTAATTGTAAATCCTTTTTAGTGGAAATGTTGAAAAAATGTACAGTAATATAGAATGTGCCTCTTCTAAGCAAAACAAAAGAAGAGTGATTGTTTGGGGTAAAATGGAAAACCCTAGATTGACTCTAAATCTAAACCATATTTTCATTTATCTAATCCTTACAAAATTATTGTCTCTATTTTCCAGTTTAACAATTTATTCAATCTTTAATACTTATTACTTACATTGAGATATTTCTCATAGCTCTATATGTGTTTTCAACTTAACCTCTTCCTTATAATGTTGATCAAACTCCAGTTTTGTGTCACCCCCCACAATTGAAACCAGCCTAGATCCAAATCCTATTACACTCAAGGGGATTTGAACCTCGAAAGATTTGACCCCTCTCGACGCTTGATAGATCCTAGGATTTAGATCCAGGCTAGTAAACATTGAAAGTATACATAAAATGAAGTCATGTGCTTAACATCTAACTTTCTAAAATTCCAATTAATTTTCAAATATCCTATCTCTCAAAAATATAATCCATTTTAAAATCAAATTTTAACTATATTTCAATTGAATACACTCGTAGAGAGGTTTATAGAACGAAAGCTTAGTTGTTTGATTGCGGCTTTCGTTGAACACTGCCATCAAATCTTCAAGGTAAGCATGGATCTGTGCATTTGCGCATGTTTGTTTATATTTTAAGTACATTTTGAATGAATGAAAACTCATCTGTAAAAACACTGGCAGACTAATCGGCGATGTCGTTTATGAGAGGAACCCTGCTGAGCAAAACTAGAAAACTGGTCGACGGGCTCGCCATAGCCAAGCCCGTATGGCTCAAAGCCATGGAACAGTACGGCTTCTTTCCTACATTCATCTTCAGATCACTTTTTTAGTTTTCAAAAGAAATACATTAATATGAATTCGGATTTCTGCGCTATGCATTAGATACTTTAAAATTTTTTTTTTTTTGAAAGTAAAACCATTTACCTATTAATAAGCAAACTTATACATATTTCTGCCTGGTTTTACATGTTAGTCTTCCTCAGTCAATCAGGATCCTATCTGATACAAAAAATGTTCTCTTTCTATGTGGAGCTTTTGTTATGCTACTTTCACATTTCCCATCAGAGTTACATCCATGGATCGTTTCATAAACAACAGAGATTTAATACCAGAGTAGTTCTATATGCTGTTAGAGGACTGTAATACTGTTCAACAAACAAAATAATCTTGTCTTCCGAGAATACCTCGCTAGGAGGGTTTTCAGTCTCTGAATCCGGAGCAGGATCTCACGTGTTTGGGCCAAGCCATTTCTTCCTGCCAATTGAATAAACCACATTGAAAGCCGACACTGATTCAATCCTTTTGTGGTATGCAAAATAATTTTGATCCAGGTTGTTTGCCTGCTGATTTAAGATACGGGACACATCCTTTAGTCATGAAGTGTCTCGTGTCCATGACCCGTCTTGACACAGTGTCGGACATGTGTTTTGGATGTGTCCTGTTTCAGGACAGGTACAAAGCACGCCTCTAACACCATGTCAGAACGTGTCCCGGAAACAGGACATGCCTAAACTGAAAAAGTGGCCCATAGATGATATTATTTTTACCCTTACTCATTCAAATTTTCCAGTGAGGCTTGAGTTCCGAGAGTGGTTTTTTTTGCAGGTGAAGAGCATTAAAAGGTTTTCCAAGGGATTCCAAGTGACTTGAGGGTGGATTTTAGTGAGAGCATTGCAATTTTTCCATCAGGTAGCAAGAAGAATGTCTCAGTCAACAAGTGCAGCTGGTAAAGGGCAAAGGAGAGGGAGCAATATCCCAGTTGGTGTCTCTCTTTCTCCTCCAAATTCAAGCTTGAGTTTATCTAATGCTGCTGGTGCTCCATCTGCTGCTAGTGGGGTTGTTGGTGTTGCATGTTGAAGAAAATAAATGACATTAATATGAAACTTTCATTCACACATTCTGTCAAACACTTGAATATCTAGGGTTTATGATTAAAAATTTACTCATGAACTTGAAATAAAAACCACCATATTCAAGATCTTTTCAAATACTGAAGTATCCAATCGCACATGAAAACACAGATATTTTGGTCAACAGATCGGGCAAAACCCCAACTCCGGGGAAAACCCTAGAAAGAAGAAAATTATTTTTAAAGAAGAATACTTGGAAATTTTTCCATCTACACATGAAATCATTTCTTCAATCCTCACTGACAAAAGTACCCAAACTGGAACAGCAGCAAAATACCTCGGTTTTTGTGCCCATTAATAGCTATACGGCCTGCTGTATGGGAGTAAGCTATCTACCCGACCATTTGCACTGAGGCCCACCTGACGCCGTCGGGTGATAGCTTACTCCGTTACCTTCCATGAGACCAAGAACAACCGATTCCAACACCTACTTTCACTTCAATGCTCTCTCGAATTCATCCATCCATAAATTTAGCCATGAAAATTCTTGTTTTTTAAGTGCAAGTTTAAAATTATAAGTTTTGATTGGAATTTTTATGAAAATTACAAGTGTATGTTTAGAACTCTATAATTTTAGTCAACTCCATAAAAATAATTGGAAAGATCTAAAACTTGGAACGTTTTACCAACTTCCTTGTAACAATTAATCAACTCCTTTGTTTATTTTATGGAACCCGATCCAGGTTTAAACCTTAGATTCTTTATTGATCACGGAGGTTAAAGTTTTAAACTAGCATACACACAGAACATGGGCGTTATCAAATCCATAACAATTGAATTTAAAATTACAAGTTTTTAGAACACAATTTCATATTAGGTTTAGATCGGTTCAGTCAATAGATTCAATTTGATTTGGTAAATTAGTATTCTTCATTATTGCATTATACCGAAGTGTAATAATAGTTTGTTGTAGAATTGATCTGCAATGAAAATGTAAGAAAAGAAGCAGAATCTGCTGTTCTTGGTCTCACTGTCACAGAAAGATAACGGAGTAATCTATTATCGGACAGAGTCAAGTGGGCCCGGTGCAAATGGTCGGGTAGATAGCTTACTCCTGCTGTATGACCTCCACGTGCTGCTTTACAGCTGTTCTTCTGCTGTACTTTCCTGCCTCAAAAATTGTGCCCACACGTGCCTACAATTAATGCTGTATGGCTGGTACAGTCTGCAATAAATGCACTGCCACTTTTGTTGGGATTTGTTCACACACGTGTGGCAGAATTTAATGCATAGGTACTGCTGTACGGACTGCAGGCTGCCTTGAGAATTGTGCTGCTCCTCTCTTTGGGATTCGTGCCACTCTTCTAGGGCATTCCTTCTTTCTCTTCAATTTTCTTCTCTCTCTCTCTCTCTCTCTTCATTAATGGTGTGATCAATTTGTCCTTTCTCTCTTGTTTTATACTTTAAAATTTGTAACCATCTATCTAACCACCTAATCTATGGTTGAGATACTTTTACAAAATCAAGGGCCATCATTTAATTCACCCACATTTAATAATTAATCCACTTTAATTATTAAATAATAACTTAAGTGAGACCCATTCTATAAAGTACGAAACATCACTTTATACATAAATATACAAAGGACAAAGTCTAAGTCCTCTTCATCACACCACACCAAAAATACGAAAGAGGACCTTTAGAGTTAACTTTCCAACACTCCCTCTTAACGAGGAAGCTCCACAACATCATCTCCATCTTTGACTCCTGCAATAGCTCCCTCCTGCTCTGGATTCACTCTCCGATACAGATGCTCAACTCCGTACTGGAACTCTGAAGCCTGAGACTTGACTTGAGCCTCATCCACCTGCTCATCTACACCATCACTGGACTGGCCGAGTCTCCTGCCAGTGCTTTGGAGAGAGCCACTCTCATTAGAACCATGTCTTTCAGGTGCAACTATCGCCTCATCCTCTGACTCTGATAGCCACCCACCCGCTCCTGCTCTTGGACGTACTATGTGCCCTCTCAAAACATAGAGCCTGTCCTTGCGATCTCCTAATAGAATGGTGGTATCAACTGGCTTATTTCTTCGATATAGGAAAACATGGCCAAACCTCACCATCATCCCATAACCTTCATCCTCAAAGGATGATACTAAGAGTTTGTTGACTCTCATCCCAGGTACAAAAAACACTCCTTGTATTTCCAGGATCTTGCCAAGGTCTAGTTGAAACTTGATTGTTCCAACCCCTCGTATCGCTATTTGAGGATTATCAATATCTGTCTGAATAAAGTGTCCTGGCCCCAACTTTGTGATAATCTGAAAGATATCATAGCTTCTAGTCATGTGTCTGGTTGCACCAATGTCAACAACCCAAACTTTCTCATCAACTGAGCTCCCTATATTGGAATCAATTGAGACAAGAGAAAACTCTTGGTCAAACTTCGTTGCATAGACTTCTATTGCTGCAGACGCTGCCGTGTCTCTTTCAGTCTTCTCTTTCACATTCTTCTTCTCAAGACACTTCGAGGCATAATATCCCATCTGACCACACTGGTAACATCTGACCTGATTGATGTCTTTCCTCTTCTTGTTAACTTTTGTTGCAAGTGTCACATTATGCTCCACCTCTTCATTGACTTGACTACCTAGAGACCCTTCTTGAATCTCCTCCCTAGTAAAATCATTCCACAGTCTGGACCAATTAGGAAGCTTCTCCCTACTTACAATGCATTTAACAAATACTTACCACTTCTTGGTGAAACCCTTCAGGGCTATCCTCACCAATTCTGAATTTGGGATAGTATCTCCTATGGCTGCTAAC
The DNA here is from genome assembly GCA_001517045.1 of Pseudotsuga menziesii. Taxonomy (NCBI): domain Eukaryota; kingdom Viridiplantae; phylum Streptophyta; class Pinopsida; order Pinales; family Pinaceae; genus Pseudotsuga; species Pseudotsuga menziesii. Next base: position 145,672 of record LPNX010079075.1, on the reverse strand, counting down.
TCATCTTTGACTTGCGCCACTCGAGTTAAGTAGGAGGCCACACCTTTGTCCTTGTTCATCTTGTCCTTTAGTGCCATTTTGCGGTTCTCGTTCTTGGCTTCGAATAACTGGTTTAGGGTATACCACATGTCTTTAGCAGTCTTCTTCTCTGCCAAATGTGGAATGAGATGATCCTTTACTCCATCTATGATCACACTTTGGGCTCTGGCTTCTAGGGCTTCAAACTCATCCAAAGCATCCTGGTCTGTAGGTTTGGTCATCTTGGTGTTCGCATAACTCCATATCTTCCATTCTTTAAGCACAACTATAATTCTAACTTTCCAAGGAAGATTGTTGGATACACCATCCAACCTATCATCATATTGTATGCTCATCATTGGAATTTACTTACAACAAATCTTATAACTTGAAAGATAACACAACTTCTAACTGTGAATCACAATTTTGAACCCTACTTCAGTTCAGCTCAGATACCATGAAGAAAATAAGTGACATTAATATGAAACTTTCATTCACACATTCTATCAAACACTTGAATGTCTAGGGTTTATAATTAAGAAATTATTCGTAAACTTGAAATAAAAACCACCATATTCAAGATCCTCTCAAATACTAAAGTATCCATTCACCCATGAAAACACAGATATTTTGGTCAACAGACCAGGTAAAGCCCCAACTTCGGGGAGAACCCTATAAAGAAGAAAATTATTATTAAAGAAGAATACCCAGAAAATTTTCCATCTACACATGAAATCATTCCTTCAACCCTCACGGACAAAAATACCCAAATTAGAACAACAACAAAATACCTTGGTTTTCGTGCCCATTAACAATTGTATGGCCTCCACACGTGTTGCTTTACGACTGTACTTTTGCTGTACCTTCTTGCCTCGAAAACCATGCCCACGCGTGCCTGCAATTAATGTTGTATGGCTGGTACAATCTGCAATAAATACATTGTCACTTTTCTTGGGATTTGTGCCCACACTTGTGGCAGGATTTAATGCACATGTACTGTATTGTGCTACTCCTCTCCGTGGGATTCGTGCCACTCCTCTAGGGCATTCCTTCTTTCTCCTCAATCTTCTTCACTCTCTCTCTCTCTTCATTAATGGTGTGATCAATTTGTCCTTTCTCTTTTGTTTTATACTTCAAAATTTGTAACCACCTATCTAACCACCTAATCTATGGTTGAGATACTTTTACAAAATGAAGGGCCATCATTTAATGCACCCACATTTAATAATTAATTCACTTTAATTATTAAATAATAACTGAAGTGAGACCCATTCTATAGAGTACAAAACACCACTTTATTTATATATAACTCACATTATACATAAATATACAAAGGACAAAGTCTAAGTCCTCTTCATCACACCACGCCAAAAATATGAAAGAGGACCTTCAGAGTTAACTTTTCAGCACATGTAACCCTGTATTAGCAAGACAACATGCCCAATAGAAAAAATACCCCTTGCAGATGCATGTAACAAGGAAATCAGGGCCTGGGGCAAAATTGGGTGTGGGAGGGAATGTGATTTGGACTTGTAATTTCTACAAGAATGAGTTCAAGAGCACCTATTACCGGGTTAAGGGCCATTTGTTGGGCCTTCCTGGGGGGCTTGTTACATGTAAAGCAATGACCATTAGTAATTACCCAACGAAGGGAGATGGAAAGAGATGATGAAGTTGGCTTGTGGAAGGTGGTAGCAACAAGTAAGAAACAAAAAAACGAGGATCATCTTCCAGTCTTGAGGAAACCCTTTAGCACTAGTAGATATTTGAGTGGGGTTGATATTCAACCAACAAGAAAGAGGCCAACTCCAAGTGGTCTAGTGGGCAGGATTTTCCAACAAGAAAGGCGAGATAAGATGGACCTTACCATTGCATTTTTTTTTCAATCTCAACTTCATTTCATTCAATGTTGCACGATCACCATTGTTTATTGAGATGTGTCTAGGTCTAGTTGAACGAGCTCCTATTGGTTATGTGCCTCCTGGTCCAGAGAAGCTTAGAACCACATTGTTGGTTAAGGCAAGGAAGGAGGTGGATAAAATCTTAAAGCCAATTAAATCAACATGGCCCTCATTTGGTTTTAGTATTGTTTCTGATGGATGGACGGATACAACACGCCATCCACTCATCAATTTCATGGTGTCTTCTTTAAATGGACCAGTGTTCTTAAAAGTGGTGGATGCTCTTGGGAAATACAAGGATGCACAATATATGGGTGAGTTGTTCATCAAAGTCAATGAAGATGTAGGTGTTGATTATTGTGTACAAATCATCGCAGATAATGCACCTATTTGCAATGCACCTTGCATTGTTCATTCTTTGAATTTAGCACAAGATTCATCGAGGGGAAAGATCATTTTATAGATTTGAGTTGTAGATTCATTTGTACTTGCTGTTATTGCTCTCACAGGTATTTTGGACACCTTGCATTGTTAATTCTTTGAATTTAGCACAAGATTCATCGAGGGGAAAAGATCATTTTATAAATTTGAGTTGTAGACTCATTTTTACTTTCTGTTATTGCTCTCACAGGTATTTTGGACACCTAGCATTGTTCATTCTTTGAATTTAGCACTCAAATCTATTGCTTCAGATGTGACATGGATTGGCAATCTTATTAATGATGCATGCCATATCCGTAATTTTGTACAAAACCAAACCAATGCCCTTACAATCTACAAAGAGTATACACATCTATCATTGTTGAAGATTGCAGATACTCGGTTTGCTTCCTCATTCATCATGCTTAAGAGGTCGAGGGAGGTCAAAACTGCTCTTGGGTCCATGATTATTTTAGAGTTTTCATCTTTTTGGAGAAAGACAGATTAAAATGCTTCAAAAAGGGTAAAGGACACATTGTTAGATGATAGTTGGTGGGATAGGATAGATCTTACTATTAACATCATGGAAGTTGGAACCAATAATTTCTTTGTTGTGGTTTGCAGACACATATCGACCCATCCTAGGAGATGTTTATGAGGGGTGGGATTCTATGCTTGAGTCCATGAAGACCATTGTTGTACAAAATGAGTGCCTTGAGTATGGAACATCAATGGAGAGCTTATGGTCCACCATACAGGATATTCTTATTGCCAGGTGGGATAAGAATTGCATTGTTTGGCCCACTCATTGAATCCCAAATTCTACAGTCATGAATGGCTCAATGGTGGGTCCTCACACAAAGTCCCTCCTTACATGGATGGAGAGATTTCATAGGGGAGGTGTTAGATTTTCTTAAGATTTGATTAGATTATCTAGGATATTTATCTAAAAGAATAACAAGTACATCAAAATGCATAATATATAAAAGATACACAAGACACAAAGATTTTCATCGGGGAAACCATAAAGGAGAAAACCCTGCAAACTTCTTCAAAATAGTAAGATGATCAAAAGCAGTAATAAGAAATGTTTAGCAGCTATCTTTCTCTCCTCTGGCTGTCTCTCTCTCTTATGCGCCTTAGAGAGTGTGTGTGATGTATATAAATGAGGGAGAGTGCCTCCCTATTTATACCCTTTCAAGTCATTGACCAAATATAAGACTCAAGCCTACATGTCATCTCACATGGGGCCCACTTCTCCTAGAGAGACCACAATTACATATTATATGATGTTACATTGGGGACTATTGCCCCCACTTACAACAGAGGTTGTACCTCAAGGTCCTGACACAATTTAGACATCCCGTAAAGGGGTAACACACATCCTCGATGGGGGTACAACAACATACAATGATAATATACATCAGAATATCTTCCGAAGTTACAAATACATCAACACTCCCTCTTAACTAGGAAGGTATTCTCTCTCTACACAATCATCAACACATCTGGTCAGGTCTTCATCGCATTGTCATCATCAAGAGGTCATAGAGTCTTCATCATAGCTGCTGCCATCATCTTCTTGTAATTTGATCATCATCCCATACTATCTGTCATCAGAAGTTTCTATAGTGCCAGCGCTTTTTCATGCTGGATGTAGGCCTAGCCTGCATGTAGGTCTTCATCATCTCTGCGAGCAAGCCATCAAGTAGGTACATCCCAGGACTTATTATATGCCTCTTGCAAAACCTGCAGGATCTCCCAAAACTGATTATATGCCACTGCAAAACCTGAAGGAGCATCCCAGGACTGATTACATGCCTTGCAACCCTACTATTACCTCATCATCTTCAAATAATTTCATCGTCACACGAAGCACAACCCAGATACACATAACACATCATTTTCATCCACCGGCATGGGAGGACAAACCTACCACCATCCGAGAAAGGCTCAACATTTATATCAACGACCATGGGAGGACAACCTACCACCATGTCGGAAAGGCTCCAAGCACTTACATCAACGACCATGGGAGGACCTAGCTTGCCACCATGTCGGAAAGGCTCCAGCACTTACATCAACGACCATGGGATGACCTAGCCTGCCACCATGTCGGAAAGACTCCGACACTTACATCAACGCTCATGGGAGGACCTAGCCTGCCACCATGTCGGAAAGGCTCTAGCACTTACATCAACGACTATGGGAGGACCTAGCCTGCCACCATGTCGGAAAGGCTCCAGCACTTACATCAACGACCATGGGAGGACCTAGCCTGCCACCATGTCGGAAAGGCTCCAGCACTTACATCAATGACCATGGGAGGTCCTAGCCTACCACCATGTCGGAAAGGCTCATGTGTATCTGCGTTTTTCGGGCTCATCACTTCCTCTTGGAAGGAACCTTGATCTGAAGAACACCAAGCTTCTCTCTGAAGTATTCAAACTTCACTCTGGCCATTTCTAGCATAGAATCACATCAAGACTGATTATGTCCAAGGATAACCTGCGAGCTTCGCCAGGACTGATTACATTCGAGGACAACCTACAAGACTGATTACGTCTGAGCAACCTACGAGCTTTGCCAGGATTTTATGATCAGACAACCTGTCTCACCGGCTATGCTAGAACTCATCACTCCCTCTTTCGAGAGATCTCGATCTGGATCACATACTGGAGCTTCACTGCTCCTCTCTGCATCATACAAAAATGCAAGTCAGATCAATCAAATCAAAAAGTAGCTTTCAAAAGAAACATACTACCTCACAAATAGCCGAGCAAGTGGCAACATATTTTGCCTCGGTTGTACTCAGCGCCATGCAGGACTGCATCCTGCCAAACCAGTAGCCCCTACTAGATCTCAAACTGAAGAAGCAACCCAAGGTGCTCTTCTTTTCAGGGGCGCTACCAATCCGAATCAACATATCCATGCAGGTTAGTCTTCTGATTCGTATCATACTTGAGCCCATACTCAACTGTACCCTTCAGGTACCTCACTGCATGCTTTGCAACAAGGTGAGCGTGTCTCGGATCCGTCAGGAACTGACTCAGGTTGTTCACAGCAAAGCATATGTCTGGTCTCGTATTCGCCAGGCACATCAATGAACAAATCATCTGATGATACATCTTGGCATCAACCGTCTCTAATGAAGCATCACACAAAAGCTTCAAGTTTGATGCCATAGGTGTGGTTATCACCTTGCGGTCCAGTATTCCGAATTTCTTCAGAATCTCCACTGCATACTTTCCTTAACCAAGGAAAATCTCATTCGCATTCTTCCACACCTCCATGCCTAAGAAGTAGTGCATTATCCCTAGGTCTTTCATCTTGAACTCTGTAGCAAGTCTCCTTCTTGCATCTTTAAAGAGTTCCTCTTTTCCTGTCAGGAACAGGTCATCGACATATAACAGGAGCATCCCTGGTCTTCCGCCTTCAACCTTGAAGTAAAGGTTGGAATCCGCTTTACTCTCAGTAAAGCCTAGAGCCATTAGTAAGCTGTCCATCCTGCCGTACCATGTTGAACCTGAGGATCTTCTGCAGTCACTCCCTCTGAAGTGGAGCATCATTCTCCCTCTGCCTTTCGTACTCTGTATTGAAACATTCTGTAATGGAGTGACAAGTAGCTTCCTTTGCTACTAATATTCTATGTATCCATCTAGGGTCACTGGATACCAAGATCCTCTATCTTGAACTTTGTTGAAAAGTTCTTCTTGCACCCATCTCTGAGCTTGTCATCCTCTATACGCTTTCATCTTCAATCTTGTAACAAAGGTTAAGGTCTTCATCTCTCTAGCTGATCTTCAAGCTCCTTATGTAACTGTATGTTCTATCCCATGGGTTCCTTTTGAGCTCGTACAAGGCCTTCTTTAATTTGCACACACGAGCTGTCATGTGTCTCAACTCCCAGTGGCTGCTCTACGTATACTTCCTCCTTGACTACATCATTCAAGAATGTTATCTTGATGTCAGCTGATGTATCTCCCATCTCATACCTGTACGTATGGATATAATGGAAGTGTACCACGTCACTGGTGCAAATGTCTCTTCGTAGTCTGTGCCTTCTTTCTGTGAGAAGCCTCGTGCTACGAATCTTGCCTTGTATCCCACGATGCTACCATCTACTGCATGCTAGATCTTGTAGATCCATATGGAAGACACTACGGACGTCCTTTCAGGTCTCGACACCGCATCCTAGACATCATTCTTCTTGAACTGGTACTCTTTGATCATAGTCTCCTTCCCTTTCTTCTGGGCTCTACTTCTTCATAGCTAGAAGGCTCTGCATTAATGATGTCGCTCAACAGTGTCACATAACTAGAGTGTGTTTGAGGCCTCTTGCTTTCTTTGGAAGTCTCGTCATACTATTCTTCATCTTGTATTATTTCTCGTGCCCAAGGTGGTCTTCATCTCTCGAGGTGGATCTACCGTTCTCTTTATATTCTTCTGAAGCTCTTTCTTTCACCATGGTGTCTTTGACCCGGGAAGCTTCAGGTTCTTCTTCTGAACTGTCGTTACTTGTTCTTTGGAATGATCTACAAGTCAAGTTCAGTTGCATGATTAGAAACATATCATAATTTCCAAAACATATTAATAGTGACAAATATATGTCACATAGCCATGCAACTATTTTAGCCAATGCTACAACATTCATCCATATTATGTATACATACAGTAACTTCTAGATGCATTTTACCCCAATGTTATTAAGAGTGTGTACTAATCCTAATATGCCAGCAAAGAGGTTTCAATCTAGATAAGTAGTAATGGAATGTTGTACACCATCATTGACTTCTTACCCATTATGTGTAATTCAGTAGCATGAATGCAAAATACTCAAACATCAACTGAATATAAACAAATGTATAACTAAACAATATCATGAAATGACAATTGAATACTTATCTTTATTTGTTTCGTGGGTAGACTCCTTCTTGAGCCTTCAGCTTCATCATCTTCTTCATTCATAGAAGCATTATTTCTTATCCAAATGCTAAGATGGATAAGAGGTTCTTCAAGAATTGAGTCCTTCATATTTCTCATTGCTTGAGGGGTCTTCTTTGAATCATGAGAGCTTGATGTTCAGTTGCTCCCATCTTCTCTTCTCTTATTATGAGTCGAGCTTCTTCTTGTGTGCACTCTTCCCAGAGTCTGTTGAAGGTAATCACTTTCTTCTAGCACACATTCCTCGAATGAATGAATCCCATGATCTTGGGAGGCCATTCAAGGTGGTTATAACATTTTCTTGTTCTTCTTCGATTGCTTCGTCATAGCATCGAACACTTCCTTTTGGTGTCTTCAAGGATGACACATGAGGGATGAGATGATCTTTAATAGAATCTGCAATGATTCTCTTGGCTCTAGCCTTAGCCTCATCTCCCTCTGGTTCTTAGAACTTCCTTACTGAAACACTGATCCAAGTCAATTTCTTCAAGGATCACAGAGGTCTTATACTTCCATACTCGGAAGTTGTCAGCTTCACCAAGCTTGTCATCAAGCTGGGTGTGATTAGTTATTTTGAAATGAGAACCTCAAATGTCAAATTTAGATCTTACCGATTTGAGGTGTCTAACCTGGTTTCGGAGTTGGCCGATTTAGGGTTTGTCCGAGAAACCCTAATTTTTCAAACTTGAAATTTCAAAATTCTGATTGGACTGAAAGATTGGCCTCTTCAAGGTGAGCTGTCCAATGTAGTTCTTTTCTGAAAACAGTGGTGGGAAGCTCTCGGAACAGTAAGCCCTAGTTTTCCAATTTCTTCTGTAGAAATGTCTGAAATTGATTCTGTTGTATCTCTGAAGTTTCGGATCCTTACAGACTAAAACTTCTTACTGAGATAGCTTGATATGTCTTCTTTCCAACCCCACAGGTTAGAGCAGAAATGGATACTCCAAGTGGGACTTATTATGATTTTTCCAAGGTGACTGTTCAACATAGCGGACTTGTACGGACTGCCACGTGTCATTGTTTCATATTTTGGATTTGAAAAGCATACCACAAAAACTACAGTCCATGCCCTACCTACAACATCTTGCGAAATTTCGTTTGGACCTTCCTAGCCCGAGATATAGCAAATCTCCCTAGGGCACCTGTTTATGACTGTATTCTGAAGGAGGCTGGAACCCTGATTTGGAGGGACCATATCTCCTGAAGTATAGCGAATATGAGGTTGAAACGTTTACACAAGGTACAACAAGAATTTCTCTTCGGCCTTTAAAAGTTTCGGCTTCTGAGCCTTCTCCAATATTGCGTTATAGCGAAAGTTCTAGAATGACTAAATTCAGTCTTCTAGGGTTTTTAGGTATGAAACCCTAATTTCCATTAGCTGCCATTGTAACTGTATTTCGGCTGCACAGTGAAATGTCTCTGATTCAGAAACTGCTACCACCAATAGATGCACCATAGTGAGGTGAGTTAGCCTAGCCCTCCTTGCTTGATGATCTGTGGAGAGAACACCTTCAACTAGTAAGACCTAGTTCACGTAGCTGCACAGTACCTTCTTTCAGAGAGGCTCTGATACCATGTTAGATTTTCTTAAGATCTGATTAGATTATCTAGGATATTTATCAGAAAGAATAACAAGTACAACAAAATGCATAATATATAAAAGATACACAAGACACATAGATTTTCATTGGGGAAACCATAAAGGAGAAAACCCCGCAACCTTCTTCAAAATAGTAAGATGATCAAAACTAGTAATAAGAAATGTTCAACAACTATCTTTCTCTCCTCCTCTGACTATCTCTCTCTCTTATGCGCCTTAGAGAGTGTGTGTGGTGTATACAAATGAGGGAGAGCGCCTCCCTATTTATATACCCTTTCAAGTCACTGACCAAATATAAGACTCGAGCCTACATGTCATCTCACATGGGGCCCACTTCTCCTAGAGAGACCACAATTACATATTACATGATGTTACATTGGGAACTATTGCCCCGACTTACAACGGAGGTTGTACCTCAAGGTCTAGACACAATTTAGAGATCTCGTAAAGGGGTAACACACATTCCCAATGGGGGTACATCAACATACAATGATAATATACATCAGAATATCTTCTGAAGTTACAAATACATCAACAGGAGGAAGATAACATTTAGATGGTTATACCAAGATAGAGAATCACTTGATGAGGTGAAGAACGAATTTGTAGAGTTTTGTACTGCTAGTGGGAGATTTAGAGGCTATGATGTGATTAGAGACAGGGGGGTTAAGAAACCCTATGCTTAGTGGGAAACTCATGGGGCAACATGCCCTATTCTACAGAAGTTAGCCTTGAGGGTCCTCTCTCAAGTTACTGCATCCTCTAGTTGTGAAAGGAATTGGAGCACATATGGGAACTTGTACAATTTGAAGAAGAGCAGGTTTGAGCAGTCCATAGCGAAGATGATGGTGTATGTGCACACCAACCTTCGTCTTATTTACAGACTAAGGGAGGAGTGGGTGAAGGGAAAGACAAAGATGTGGGATCATCAGTGTTGAGTTGGCATTGGCCAACATGGATCTTAATGATCCAGTGCTAGAGCTGGTCACTTTTGATGATGGTGATCCTCATGAGGGGTCATCAGACATCCTCCACACGAACAGAGATGCAAATCCTAGGATGGGCAAAGAGGCGGAGGAGGAGGATGACGAAGAAGAAAGCAGTGCTGATTTTGTTGATTTAGGCATAGAGGAGAACTATTGAGCAGTGCTGATTTTGTTGATTTAGGCATAGAGGAGAACTATTGATAGAAGAGATTCTTCCATCTTGATCTACCCCTTTTTGTATTTGCCAGTGGCATTCCGACATCTATGTAATACATTTTGATTTTGATGACTCAATGAGAAATATGATTCAACATCTATGTAATAGAACTTTTTGATTTTGATGACTTAATGAGAAATTTATGAGTCCATGAGTATATCATTGACATATGCATTGTGATTTGTGAATTTGTAACGTGTATTGATTCTAATTTCTGGATTCTAAACAAAATTGGATTTATATGTCTATATTTTTACTATATATAATTTTTAACATAAATATATATAAAACACGTCCTTCGTGTCCTGATTCCGGGGGTTACCGTGTCCGTGTTGGTTACTTGTACTCTTGTGTCCTCCGTGTCCCATGTCCACATGTCAGGTGACTTAGCTGCTGATGTATCTTAGCTGTGATTGCTGCAGTTGTTCACTGTTTTTTATTAGCTGCCTCTGAAGAGAAGTGATTTCCTTTGTTAGGCGTCGAATGTCAAGGCCAGTCCTTGCTTCCTGCGCTTGAATTTCCATTTTTATCTCTTGGTCTATAGATTCAGCCTCGTTTAGCTCAGTTCAGCTACTTTTTTGCTCAACTCTCGTTGAAAAATGCAAGTCTCTAGTCGAACTCTATCTTCATTACAACGCCCAGCTGTCCTGTTGGGGGGCCAGCGTTCTGAGCCATGACTGAAAGTGTTTTTTTTTCAGGGAATTTCCATGTGATAAAAAAAGATATAACCAGAGATAAATAGTGCCAAAAAATAACAGAGCAATAATTCTGCAGGAATGAGAATTAGATTCCTCTATTCATTATTTTTACTATTTAGATTCAGGATTCTCAGGTGATAGAGTTCTTTCCAATGGTTTCAGTGGCCACTGCCATTTTCATACTGAATTTGATGTTCTTGCATTCAACTTTGTTTGCTAGATTGGTAATGAAGTTTTGCTTCTGCATTATACTTTCTCAGTATGTCATTGGCCTCCCAGCTGATGGTTGTCTCCAGATAAGATTAGCTCTGCTCACATTTTTTTCAATTTGGACATCTGCAGTTTGAGAAAGATAATTAAGATGTGAGATTATGATTTGTGAGTTTTCTAACACTACTATACCATTTGAGTGTATTTCCCTGCAGATGCAATCCTTTTAGCAGAGATAAGGATTCTGCCATGTTATTTGTTGCTTCACCAATGTTCCAGGCATACCTTAGCAGAGTTTCTCCTTCAGGGGTATAAATGACTCCTCCAGGGCTTGCTGGGCCTCGATTACCCTTTGAAGTACCATCAAATAGTAATGTGAATTTCCTTTTACTATGTATCCAAATTTCAAATCTCTTATTTCATTGCTTGGAGGGGTAATTCTGAAGGCAAAAGTTCTGCTTGTTCGGTCTTTGGTATTTTCTCCTTGAATAAATGGTTCAGGATTTATCCTCCATAAACACAAACCATTTACTTTTGATTTGTGTGAGGTCTTCACTCCCATTTTTATTTATACATTTTTTGATTATTGCTTCTCTTATCAGATTGATAGCACCTTTTAAAATGTTTTATGGGGAAGCCTCCTATCTTGAAAGATTTTGTTATTTCTGGACATGCAGCTTTTCCATGACACCACCCTAGGGACGAGGGACCAGATTGTGTTAATCAGAGGGCCAACTTTGGAGTCTCTGGGATAGGAGTACCACTTGGAAAATATATTTTCCCTTGTATTTGGCCTTAATGCTGTAGGAATTCCCATTTCTGTGAGGGGAAGCCTCCAAATCAGTAGCGAAGTCTGGCACTCAAAGAAGATGTGGAAGGGGTATCTTCACTGTTGAGGCAAAGAGGACATCTCAAGGTACCTAAAATTACCCTTTTGTCAAGGTTTTCCCTGGTCAGGAGCTTCCTACGGGCAAACAACCCCAAAAAGAAATCCACCTCTGGAATTGAAAAAATCAGCCAAATTTCCAATTGATGTCCTGAGACAGGGAAGGCTCTCTTTCTAGAAGCTTCTGTTTTCCTTCCTTAACTTTATAATTTTCGGATTTTGATTCCCATATCAACTTATAACCGGGGGTCTTTGTGATTGGTGCTCTTCCTTCCAGAGTTTGGATTATTTTTCACATAAGGGGTTAAGCTGAGTAGGGGTGCACCACTGACTCCAAATTTTCTGTTCTCCGTCTTTCCATATTTAGATATCTGATATGACCTGCAAGTGCAAGTTATTTGTCCCACGCCACCTGTATAGGAGAAGCAGCTCTTGATTGAATCTAATAGGAGGATCGCCCAAGATTGGACCTTCCCATATTTTTACCACAATGAACAGTTCGTTGGCAACCATAATAATAAATTCTTTATCAAATGGATAGCGTTTACAATAGAATTCAGGATTAGGAATCTGGAAAAAGGGTTCAGTTTATTGAGAATGAAGTTCTTGGATTCACTGAAATATCTTTTAATGATTATTTCCTTCCACCATGTCCTACTCTTGATTAGACTTGATTTGGTTCCTAATGCCACATTCATCGATTTGGGATCCATAATTCCCAGTCTTCCTTGGGCAGGATCTCTTTACTTTTTCCCACGAGGCCGGGGAAAACTTATTTTTCCCAGTGGATTCAACCCCCTCTCCCCCATCTCTTCCCCCGCTTTCTACAGGAAGTTTCTATTTAAGTGTCCTTCTCACTTAGTGTTCCAACAGGGGCTAAAAGAGTTGAACAGAGATAAATAGGCAGGTTAGAGAGAGTGGCTTTGATGAAAACTTTCCTGCCCGAAGATTTAGCCTTTGACAATTTGAATTTTCAGCCTGATAATTTCTTTTTGATGTTTTTGTAGTGGGTAACCAATCATTGTGTCTAACAGCCCCAATGGATAATGGGATCCCCAGGTAGGATATAGTTCTTGACTCTCTTTCCGCTGAAAAATCAAAAGCCATTGCTATTATGTTCAAAGTTCTTTCACGCACATTTATACCATAACATCTTAAATTTACTTTTCCTCTATTCAAGTAGCTGGATAGGATAATCATAAATTTTCTGGCAATATTTGTTTATGGGTGCCCAAAAGCAGAGTATCATCTGCAAATTGGAGTGATTGATGGATTTTGAAACCTGCATTAGTTCTATACTTTGGAGGATTCCAGGTTGTCTTTGATTCACCAGTGTCCCCCAAACGTTTCAGCAATTACAGTATATAGGTAGTCTGAAAGAGGACAACCCTGCGTAATTCCTCTTGCGGCTTTGAAAAAGCCTGAAGATCGTCTGTTTACAAGAGTTGATATCCAAGCTGAACCAATGCACCCTTCAATCCATGGGATTAGATTTTCATAAAGACCAAAAGCTTTTAGCGTTCTGAAAACAAAATTATGATTTACTCAGTCAAAGGCATTGGCCATATCAAGCTTCAGAATCATGCTTTTCCTGTTAGAAAGTTTGGCAGAGTGGATGACCTCTTGGAATAATGCAATCTTTTCCTATATAGGCCTGTTGGGTACAAACCATTCTTTGCTCCTAAAATCAGTTTTTTGATAAAAGGATTTATTCATCTTGCAATAAATTTTGAACAGATTTTGCAGGAATTGTTACACAGGAGATAGGCCTTGGGTTGGTCTCTCTGTGAATGAGGGCTAAGAAAGTGGAGTGTGTTCCTCGACCAACTTTACCTGTAATCCTTGTTTCTTCTATCATCTTGACTAAGCCCTTTCTAATGACAAGCTAGAATCTTTGATAGAACTTGGCCGGGAAACTATGAGGTCCAGGGGCTTTTCCTGTATCCATTGAAAAATGAGTTCCATAACTTCTTCTTTATGATAGGGTGGAAGAGGATGCCATTATCCTCTTTGGTTACCAATTGAGGAATGTGGCAGAGAAGAGAGTCTTGATCTTCTTTTCTATTTGGTTGGTTAGCCTCTGTCATGAGACGATTATAGAAGAGGAAGTTCTGTTTCGAAATTTGAAGATATTCTGGAACTTCTTTTCCCTTTTCAGTTTGTATTTCAGAGATATTGTTTTTTATCCTTCTCCAGCTTGCCTTTGAATGGTAGTAATTTGTATTTTGTTCACCTGCTTTTAGCGAAAAAGCATGTGATTTTTTGTCTCCAGTATTTTTGCTAAGGGACATCTTCGGGCCAAGAGCAAGGCATTTTTTAACCTCAGTGCTAGACCATCGACCACATTCTCACCCTTAGAGTATCATAGAGGAGGTGAGACACTGATCTTCAAATGACAAAAAGTCTTTTGCTGTTTTGTTGACTTTTGAAAGGTGTTTGACTCAGTACTAAGGGAGGTCCTGTTTCAGAGACTCAGAGACATTGTATCTTGGAGACCCTCCTCATTGCTTTGTTGTTAGATTTTATCATGAGTACCATTGAGGTGAAGCAGGGATGTCCTCTCTCAACCACTTTGTTTGGGATATACATAGATGAGTTGGAATCCTTTTTGTGGGAGCATATACTAATACAACTTGAGGATGGCTTCCAAGTTCCTCCTTCACCATATCTTGATATCCATCCTACTTTTTGTTGAAGATGTGGTCCTCCTAGCATCTATTTTGGAGGGTCTCTAGAGGTGGATTGATGCCTTAGCCAGTTTTGTGATCTTTGACAATCGATGACTAACCTTGGTAATACCAAGGTTATGATTTGCAATGGCTCGAAGAGTGTCTTGTTGGATTTCCATTTCGACTTTCAAGGCAAGTAGATTGAGATCACCACGGTTTACACCTATTTGGGTGTTTAGTTGTTTGGGTCCCGATTTTGTTTAAGATCGACTCTCTAGCCTTAGATGAACAAGGGATATGGTTCCCTAGCCCTTCTGGAGCGACAATGTTTTTTAGCACCACTTTCAAGACATTCGACCCAAGATGGAGCTATTGAATAACATTATTAGGCTCATGGTTTTATATTGCTCTCAGGTTTGGGGATTGAGTCTATGAGTGGACTGGGTTAGGATAGAGAGAGTGTAGGTGCTATTGCTCATCAACATCATTTGTTGCAAGAGGATTGCTCCCCAACACATCATCTGGGCGAGTTTGCAACCCACCCTTTATGGGTTGAGGCCATCTTTGCACCGGTTTCCTACTTCATCGAGTTTGGGGCTACTCTAATTTAGTTGTTGGTAGAGATCGATACCCTTAACTTGCATATCGCTCCTTAGAGACCATGGCCATTGCCTCTACTAGGTCCTCTTGATGAGTCCATTGTTGGTTTGCTGAGGTAACGTGCCTATCACAATTAGTAGGCATCTTGATATGAAGACTCCATCCTTTAGATACTCCTTGGATGCCCCGTGCCATCTCTTGTTGAACAAGTAGGAGTTGAAGAATATCATTCGGGACAACATTTATAGATAGTACATTTAGGTCACTTGGGTAGATCCACCCCATAGACTTAAGCCCGAGATGGCTTTCTATGTAGAACATTTCATGAAGATGAGAAATGGCCTCATTATCATACCATCCTATACTCTTCGCCACTAGATGCACACCCTCAAGATATCTCTTGGTCAAGTTCGAGTTAGTTCTCATTGCGTTCGAGTGGAAGCCGATCATTACATTTTACTAGTGGATAAGGCTTATTGCCTTTGCCACCTAGAGGAGATTGAGATAGAGGAGCATTTCATTTCCATTGCCCCATCTCTTATGAGATCCAAGGTTGATTCTACTGCCTTTTCGGAGAGTCCCAAAGCTTCATCATATACCTCGACCAATGATGCTTGGTTTTATACACAAGGGAGGCTTTCGGGTTTCAATCGTTTATGCTTAGACCACACATACCATTGGACACTACCAAGATGATCACCTTCTTCTTAGTGCTCACATATAAAGGCACCAAGAGGCAAATAGAGAGTAGCTCCACCACGGTTTCTAGATCCGTGAGACCTCAGGGAGAGCCCCAACCTCCACTTGTGAGACCTTTGCGGTAGTGTTGGGTCTGCACCCGAGATAGGTCTCATGTTCACAGTTGGTGCACTCCTTCAGACTTATTTAGATCTCAATAGAGTGCGGCCTCTTTTGGGCAGCATGTTGTGTCTGATCTTCTAGTACTTCTAGATTGTTTAGATCGTTAGGACAATGATCCATCAAGGGTTTACAGTTTCTTTACTTTGGCCTTGGATGATAGGAGAGTTTCACTGATTGTTAGGACAGATTCGGAGATTAGTAATGCCCCCTCATCCTCATTAGTAGGTAGCTGTTCCTTGAGGGCTTGAGCACATCATCCTGTCACCTCTAGTCAAGACATTTCTTTTGTGTTCCTCTCTTCTCTGGGACTCCCAGCTTTGTATCTTTGTGTTTCTTTGAGGTTAGATTTTAGATTCTAGGTCTTTGACTTAGAGGATAGATATGCTTTTATAGGAGTTGCACTCACATTCCCACTATCTATTGTTTCTGATGTACCTGATAGTTCCTTTGACCTATTTATGGGAACTTGTTGGGCATTGATAAAATTATCTTATCCTCTTTTCAGAGTTGAGTCTTGGAGTGATTTAGGCTGGTCTCTCTTTCGTCATTTAATAATTGGGAGGTGTAACCAACTTCTTCATTTTTTCCCTGAGTTTTCTGTGGCTTGCCTTCTTTAAATTTCCAAACCTCATCTGGTTTTTGGATGCTTTTTTTAATCCAGGTCTTGATGTGCTTTTCTAGCCTCTTAATTTTTTGTCCCCATAAATAAGCTTTTGAGCCATATATCTCAAGAGGGGTCAATCATGAAGTGGAAACAAGGTCCTCAATATGCTGATAATCCAACCATATTTTGCTAAATTTAAATAGAAGAGGTCCGTAATTTTCAGCATTTGAAGCTTTTAAGGAGACAGGCTTGTGATCAGAAATAGATGCTGGGATGATGAAGGATGCCTGACAAAACCCTTCATTAAAAAATGATTATTGCAGCAAAAATCTGTCAAGTTAGTCAACTATGAAACTTGAGCCGATTCTTTTGTTTGTCCTAGTCAATTTCCTTTTTTTGTTTTACATCAATGAACCCAAATTGAGACATTATATTCTCTACCATCTCTCTACAGGGCTCTTGAACATTGGTGCCTCCCTTCTTCTCCTTTGTGTCCATTACCAAATTGAAATCCACTCCTGCCCTACTTACCCTAACATACAAAGATCTTACCGCCGTCTCCTTCATCAGAAGAAATGACATTGTATCTCTCAGAGAAGATGGGAACTCTCAGCCCTCCTTGTCCATTCCCCCAAACAGTTTTGGCGTACCATCCTTTCTCAGTGCTCCCCCCTGTCACCCGACCTTGACCCTGCCTCTATGTTCTCCCACACCTCCAAGCTCTATGACATTCCTGGCTAGGCTGTCATTCATGTGGCTTCCCCCCCCTCCTCCTGCAACCTTTTCACTAACAATGATATCACAGAAGCCATCCGGGCAATGAGCAGCAACAAATCAGCAGATGAGGAAGGTTACCAAGCAGAGTTCTTCAAGTATGGTCTCCGGGTTCTGGTTAGCTACTTGGCTGATCTCTTTAATCACGTAGTGCGTGAAGGATTTCCATCTGTCTGGTCTTATCATATCATCCATCCAATTCACAAGTCTGGAGCCACTTCTGAACTTAACAACTACAGAACGATTATGGTAGGCCACACGTTCTCAAAACTCTATGCTACGGTTCTCCATATGAAGCTTTCCAAGGACTTTGAACAAAGAAATCTCAGAGCTCGGGATTAGGCAGGGTTCAAGCCAACACATCAGATTGTCAACCACATCTTTACTCTCCGAGCCGTGATTGAGGAGGCACGTCATCGCTCCTCGAAAGTCTACTGTTGCTTTGTAGACTTCCGGAAAGCATTCGACTCAGTTCTGAGGAGAACTTATTGCAGCGACTCAGAGACATTGGCGTCTCGTCGATCCTATTGACAGCCATTATGCGTCTATATGAGTCCGTTTGGGGTCGTCTTCGCACAGCACGAGGATTATCTGAGTTCATCCGCAACACCATTGGGGTGAAACAAGGTTGCCCGCTTTCCCCCACCCTGTTTGGAATCTACATTGACGAGTTGGAGGCCTTCCTCCAGGAGCACACACAGGAAACAAATGGATGCCTCCTTCACTAGGTCCTGATCTCTATCCTGCTTTTCGCTGATGACATGTACTCCTATCTTCCTCCCCGGAAGGTTTGCAAAGATAGCTTGATGCTCTAGCCCTGTTCTGTGAACTCCGGAGGCTGACGGTGAATCTGGGCAAAACAAAGGTTATGATCTTCAATGGGACAAAGAAAACCTCAGACTTTCGTTTCCTATTCAAAGCGGAGGAAGTTGAGATCAACAGTACTTATACTTATTTAGGAGTGTAGTTTTCTAGGCCCTGCTTCAGTCTACGACCAACCCTTCAGCCTCGAATCAACAAGGGGTACGGGTCTCTAGCCCTCCTTGAGAGACAGTACTTTCGTCACCACTTCCAAGATATCTCATCCAAAATGGACCTGCTAAATACTTTGATCCGCCCTACTGTTTTATATGGATCAGAAATCTGGGGGCCCTCCTTACTTGAGTCAGATTGGGCATCAGCTGAAAGAGTCCAGATCCTTCTTCTCCGACATATCATTAGGTGCAAGCAGACAGTGCCACAGCACATCATCCTCGCTGAATTTGGAGCCCAACCCTTCTGCCTCGAGACAGTTTTCAGATTGGTCTCCTTCATACATTGGATCCGAGGGCTAGCCGACTCATCAAAAGGCCGGGATAGGTACCCGTATCTAGCTTATAGCTCTGCCCAGACTATTGCCAGTGCTACCCACCCAGGCAGGGCTAAGTGTTGGTTAACAAGGGTCTTGAGCCTTCTTGCTTGAGTGGGGATCCAGTTAGATTGTCTTCCCCCGTTCCAGTACTCTCTAGATGCCCTGGGTCACCTTCTACCTATCCGACAAGAGTTGAATAAGATCATCAGAAAGGATATTTACAAGCAGTTCGTTCAGGTCACTTGGATCAATCCTCCGGGAGGATTGTGCCCAAAGATGGCCTTTTATGCTGAACATTTCTTGGAGATCAGAGACGGGCTGATTGTTCGGCCCTAGTATACGTTTCGTCACTGGATGCATGCCCTTCGGATCCCTCTTGGACAGTTCATAACTTAATAGTAGGATCACATAGACTCCGGGTAGAGTTAGACCACCAATCGATAGATCAGATAGGATCTGCCAATTGTGCCACCTACGGGAAGTTGAAACCGAGTCACATTTTATCTTCAGATGTCCTGTCTACTATGAGATCAGAGGGCGCTTCTATTGCTTGTTCATGGGGCCCCAAACTCTAGCCGCTTTCTACAGATACACCGATTAGAGATGTCTAGTGCTTTATATTCAGGAGGCTCTCAGGTTTCGAGCCCAGATCCTCCAGCCTCCCACTAGACTAGACACCACACAGTGGATCACCGCGTTCTTCAACATGCTACCGTCATCCAGGAGCACCAAGAGATCTACTGATCCTGATATCGACCCAACTCCCAGATCAGTAAAGGCTGGGGGATCTCGACCCACAAGATCTTAGCGGCAGCTCCGTACTAGACCTCCCTCCAGGAGACGTCCAGGACCATCCAGATCCCACCGACACCATCCTAGAGGGCGACCGGCGCCTATCGGCCCTGATTCAGGACAACAGACACTTTTACAGTTCTCTCAATTTTCTTCGTTCAACCTCGGATGTTAGGAGTACCAGACCCTCCTTGGTCTTTTCGGCTCCTGGATCTTGTCCACTTGAGCTCCTTCGCCCCTGTGTAGGACTACATGATTGGAACCGGAGCAGGAACTCTTCCATGCTTCAGCCTAGCTCGACTTGTTTATCTTTACTTCTGTCTACTTCATTTGCTTATACTGTATTTCCTTTCTCTTTAAGGGAGATTGTTTGATTCTCCACATGCATAATCTATCATTGTAACCGACAGTCCCGTTGACCTACTTTGTGGTCATTAGTGGACGTTAATAAATTATCTATCTATAAGGATTTTATTGTGAGTCTGACCTGTTGGCGTGCGCTATCAAATAAGAAGTATTACCTGGTTCCGTTAACTACATACTATTTATAGTATAGGTGGGGTTACCTCTGTATAAGTGACGTGAGAAAGAGAGACCCCGTTTTGGTACATAGGCATAAGCTGGAGCATAGGTAATGTAATAATTCCATTTTGAGGGATGGAAATGGAAAGCAATTTGATCGAGTAGTTCCAGCTGTTTATCTTTTCTAGAGCATAAACATTAAAACGTTCAAAAACTGATTTGTATGAATTATCTCACAGTGGAGGAGTATCCAGTGGATTGATTTGAACTTGCTTTAATTTATGAAAATTTGAGGGCATGATAGGATTGCCAGTCTACCTGAATAGCCTCTAACATACCTTTCCACAGTCTGTTTGCTGCCATGTTGAATTTTTTAAGGCTGCACAAGATTCTTTTCCCATCTGGTTTTTTATTTTCGAGTAGTAGATTCAGTGCCTTCCTTTTATCAAGATGTACAAGACCTCTGCAGTTCCAGGAGATGATCTTCATAAGTTATTAGATTTGGTGCCCTTGGCTCCTTTCCTGAGGTGAAAGCCTCATTGATGGTCTCTTAGAGTCCCAAAGTCTTATTTTAGCTGCTTTTTTCTCCCTAGCTTCTTTCCTCACTTTCCTTCCGAGTCCTTTTATTGTATGTCTTTACTCAGGAAAATGGGAGGCCATTCATCTTCTGAGTGGACAGGAAAGGTAGGTTGCCTTGGAGGATGGTCTATTTCCTAGTTTTCTTTGGGGAAGGCGGGACACTGTTGTGCCTCTCAGGGGGGGTGAGGTCCATCCTGTTGATCTTTATGGGACTTATTTTCTTCCTGATTCTCATTGGGGATCTCTCTATTGGAAGTGGAACCTTATGAGCTGCCTTCAGATCTTGGTCTTTTTCATGAATGGGAACACTTTTCTTTTCTTGGGGGTCATTTTCTTCCAAGCCTGCAAATGAGGTTTGAACTTCAGTCGTTTGCTGATTTTTTTGGCCTTGATTTTGATTCTTTTTTTCACTGCTTTCAACTTTTTTAAAGTCTCCTTCCTCCTGTGGGGATACTTAGCAGGTGGAGGAGTTTTCTATGGATAATTCATTGCAAAGTGGCCATACTCATGGCAAGAGTTACATATAAATGGACTTTGTTTGCGGTCTAGTTTCTGTACATGGACCACTCCCTGAATTGCATTTCCAGGGTTTCTGGAAGTCTTTTTAACAGATCCACTTCAATGCACACATGGGCATGTGCATAAAATTAAATACCTTACTTGGCTACAAATTTGTCAATATACTTTCCTAGCATGTTTTCTATTTGCTTAAGAGTTTCATCATACCATAATATTAATGGAAGGAAAGGGAGACAAATCCATATGGGAATTGCTGTAGGAACTTCATCTTCAGGGTCAAAGTTCAAAGATCAATAGTTGAGGTACAAACCATTTGCTGCCATGAATTATGGGCATCCTTTGAATCTTTTATTTCTGCCCTTTAGCTCAATAGAAATGAGTAAAATCCTTTGCCACAGTAAAAATGACTTACTTGCCCCTTAAATGTGTGGAACTCATTGAAGTTTGATCCCTGCCTCCAGGGCTTCTGGGGTCAAGCCCCAACACATTTTCCTATCAAAGCATAAATGGAAAATAAAAGAGCTTGACTCATCGGAAGACCTTATTTCACCTCTAAGCGAGGAGGAGACTCCATTCATTTCACAAATCTGTTTTCCAGACCATTATGATCCGGCTTAGCTTTTCCCATCTCTTCATCAGCAAGGACCTTGAACCCGGCTGCAGCCAGAGTCAAAGGATACAGGAGGGAGTTTGAGCTCCCTCCTGTCTTGGTGGGCATTGGGGCAGCAAGAGCAGGGTTTCAGAGAGTAGTGCTGTGCAAGTTCAAACTTCAAATACAATTATGAAAACTAGAATAATGATCATACGATACTCTAGTCTTAAGACTCTTTTGGATTGGATTACTTTCATATATATATGCCAATTTGGTCTCCTCCATCATGTGCTTGTGCTTCTATATTGTGTTTTGCATTCTTTCTATGATTAAGACTTCCTTTTGGATTGGATTACTCTTACCTATATATGCCAATTTGGTCTCCTTCATGTGCTTGTGCTTCTACATTATGTTTTGGATTCTCTCCATGCAAGTTAAGCTACGATGGAATAAAGTCCATACAAATTTTCAAAATAACTGTTATGAAGTCGAAAATCAGCATTCCATAATCCACAAAATCTTCAGACATAAATGATGATATATTCTTAGAAATTTAGAATTTATTCAAACGTGCTCAAGTTGTACACATTTTTGAGATTGCAAAGTACATATAACATTTGATTTTTAAAGTAGTGGCATTGATATAACTTGAGTTCTGAGTAATGGTACCAAACTTTGGAGTTAGTATCATCCTTTTCAATATATTGTTATGCTCATGTCAAGATTCTGAGAGGTAGTAAACTGTCATTGTATACCCACAATGTAGGGTACCTCCTCCGGTTTTTCCTCGTCCTGCAGAGAGACCCACCAAGATTGTACTCCCAGAAGATAAATACATCACGAAGTTTTATAAAAAGCATCCAGATTCATTGACAGAAGAAGCTTTCTGGTATTTTCTTTAACCCTGTTTCCTTCATTGTAAAACAGATGAAAGATACAATGATTTTACTTGTTTTCTTTTTTTCATTTGATAGAGAAATAATGTAAACCTGTTGTAAAAGGAAACTATTGTTTTTGTTTTTGCTATTTATAAATAGAAAGATCATCAGAAGAAAAAATATTTCATGTCCTCTCATTTCATGTTCAAGCAGTCTCTTGACTATTTCGGTTGGAATTACTGGTGTAATATGTACATGTGGACATGGCCATTTATATGTATCATTATGTTCTTGTAACTATGGCTAAGGCCATATTTTATTTCATCTCTTGTATTAGTCAAACTTGATATGTAGACACAATTACCCTCTTGGGGTGTGTATTCTTGTTTTGTGGGCCCATAACCCCCTCTTGAAGGAATGCCTCACTTGAGTTGTGTATAAATACACAACTCAAGCTCTTGTTTGTATCATCTTATATTGTGATCTTCTTGATCTGGAATACCAAGTGTTACAAGTCCAGGTGCGCTTAATTTTGGCATTTTTCTCGTGTTTGGTTTTTTCTCTTGGGCACACTTGTGTATTTCTGTTTTCAACACCTGTACATGGCTTTTGCACTTTCTCTTTGTGAGCTTTTGGGGTTACTCCGAGAGTGTTGACACCATTCTTGGCGGGTGCTTCATGTGATGTGGAGTGCATGGTATGTTGACTACCTTTGGTTGTACCTTAGCAAACATACACAATGGAGACAACTTCGTCATGGATTGCTATACCTTTACTTGATGCTTATGTGGTGCACTTCCTTGGGAGGTTGGGACCTATATGGCATGGTGACATTCTTCATGAGATGCACATTGAGAGCTTGGTTGCTTGCTTGGGAGGACGAACTATTTGAAGGAGTGTTGGGCATCTAGGAGGAGCATGTTGTGCCTTAGATAGTGTTATCGAACAAACTAGCATGTGAAATTAAAGTCTAGAAGAAATATGCTAGCCCATCAACAACCAAGAGGAAGGCCATTGCCATCTCACCAACCTTTTTCTACACATTAGGTTGGCTCTTCTCCAACAAAATGGGAGCTTCCTTCAGATAGGATTTGCTAAGACTATGACAAGGAGGTTCAAGGTGATATGAAGAGATAGCGTAGCTAAACATGGTTGTAGCATAAAAATGTAAAAGAGTGATGGAAGGTTCAAGAGATTAGTGCCTATACCAATAAAGGAAAACTGAGTCAAGAGGCCAATCCAAGAGGGCAAGTTCATGAATGGTTAAGACAACAAGGGCCACTAAAGCATGCCACAAGAAGCCCTAACATGCTGAAAAATGATGTAAGAAATAGACTTGGAGGGTCCAAAAGGTGCCATCAAAACATTGCTAATGAGTTGTGACCCACACACTGAAGTAGTACAAGCGACAACTCTAAAAGATGATAGGAGCAAGCTAATACAATAATGCAAAAGACATCAAAGGGAAATAGAGGGAGAGATTGCTCACATAATACCTTTCATCCTGCATAAGATATCAAAGGGAAATAGAGGGAGAGATTGCTAACATAATAGTATAATACCCTTCTAGTGTGATAGATATACCCTTCTCATATAGCCCCCCAAAAAGCAAGTCCTAGCAATTTTACACATCACTAATAACATTTATAAATAGAAACATAAGCCCCACATTGATAGGATGAAATCCTTACAGTTCAAAAATGCCCCAAGAAAATATATCCATTAAGCTCCAACGAGGGGAAACTCCAAAAATCCAACCATCCCCAACAATGAAGAGAGCAAACCCTTATACAGTTTTATTTCATCTTCTTTTTACAAAATAAAATAATAATTTCCCTTTCTAAATCCACTATTTGCTTAACTAATTTTTCTAAGAATAATAAACTAGTAGCTAGATTCACTTTCATCTCCAAGGGAAATAATGCATTAATAGTTCTCATGTAACTAACTCTTGGAGAAGATTTCAACAAATAATAAAAATATAGAGTTAATTAGATTCACCAAGGCCAAGGACTAGGTAAATCAATGTTTGGCTAGGCTTTGCAATCCTTATCCGCAAGTGCACCCTTGAGAAGCTCCCAGTGTGTGAAATGGCTCCTCATTCATGTGATGCACCCGCTTCAAGTGCAACAAATCTCCCATGTGTGCCATGAATAACCAAGTCTTGAAGCATTTGCCACGAATAACCAACTTGACCAAGGAATACAATATTCCTTTTTAATTGATGAAGGTACCTTGAAACAAGCGCTTGCCTCAACCTCCATAACCAACCAATGAAGTGTTGGACACAATGGCCACATTGAGAGGGGGGGTGAATCAATGTGTGAGCAATTTAAACCTTTTGACCTTCTTTTAATCAATCAAAGTATATCAAGCATTATGTTATCAATTACATCATCATATGCATCAGCTAAATCAACCATGAGTCATAATCACAATCATCACATCAAGAGAGACACAAGAATATATGTAATTTTAAGCTTTATTTATGGCAATGGAAGACTACAATCTTCTCAGTTACAATCATCACCAACTTATGGAAAGAGCACCAACTCTCATAACAGGACTCAGCCTGGTTTTTTTAGCTCCAACTAAGAAAGGGTTGAGGAGTCCAATCCTCAAGTGCAAGATTCTGTTGATGAAATTGTCATTGATGCCAACATGGACTTGCAGTGGCCCCACAGGATGTCATTGATGCCACCACCTTGCTGAAGATGTTGAAGAAGTCCTGCTGATGATGCTGAAGACCCTGGAGATGGTCCTGAAGCCTTGATGGATGTTGGAGAAGCCCTAGATGAGTGGAAGAAGCATTAATGACCCATTCTGTGGTCATTCATGCTATGATGACGTCATGGGTCCCCGGGAGAAGGTCTGGCAAATCCACAAGTGATGTCTTGATGTATCTTGACCATAGAGGTCCCCGTGCGTGGCTGAGGTAGTCATTGATGTCTAATGGGGACATTGTTGCCAGTCTGAAGAAGTATATATGAGAAAATATGGAATTGATTAAATAGCATAATCAGATTTGATCAGTCAATCAGATTTGAGTAATGGAAGTCTAAGAAGAATACTTTGTTCTGATAGTCAAACAGATCTAAGACCATGAAGAATGGAAGAAGCCATAAGGTGTTGAAAAAGAGAAAGCAAAGTTCTCTCTGAAGCATTGAACAAAAAATATTCTTGAAGAAAAGAAGCTAAACGTTGCCATAAAGAAACTCAGGTCGGTAAATCATACAACATTTTTCCCAGTTTAAATACAAGGGAGTGCACCTCACTTATACTAAATGTCTATTCAATAACTCGATCTGCAAATTGGAATAAAGCATAAGGTGAAAAGGAACAGAAATGTAACCAAGAAAAAGAGGAGCGAAGGATGAAGTCTGTTAAAGATTACTTTGGAGTTATACAGCAGGGGTTTTCGGTCTAGCATGAGAAGATCTGAAGGACACATATTTTTGCACAGCTTGAAGGACTGAATGAACTATGTGAATGGCGATTTTGTCTTTGGTTAAAATCACAGTTATAAAGCAGTGGAGCCCATGGACATTTTGAAGAAGACCTTGAAGAAGTCGGCTCCATTAAAATTCGGATAGATAAAAATAAAAAATGATTTTATTACAGGTCGGCTCCAAGTAAAAAATTATTGCTATGTCGGCCCCATTAAAAAAATAAAATAAAATACAAGTCGGCTCAGCAAAATATGGTTGAAAATTAATATAAATAGAGCCCTCGTGCTCTCATTTGTAGAGGAAAAATTTCGGTGGAGCTCTGAGGAAATTCGCAGCAGCTAGGTCCGAAATTTTCGTGGGTTTTTGGCAGCAGAAAGAGGAACAGTAAGTTTGAACTTTTCGTGGGTTTTGGCAGCAGAAAGAGGAGTAGTAAGTCTGTGAATTTCGGGACGGCAGCACTAGTACCAAGCGGAAGTTAGAGCGAGAAAATACATGGAAAGAGCCTTCAGAAGCGCAGGCAGCTCTATGGGAACCCTCCACTGCCAAAAAGGGAACTAAAATAGATGAGCCAAAACAGAGGAATGAGCCCGTGTTACCATGGATGCGACACCCAGCTGAGGTTGATTCATTTCAGGAATTGCCTTTGGAGCTTGTCCCTTGCCTGGACCCTCGGTTAGAAAGTGCTTTAAAGAGTATTGGCGTGAAAGCATTGTTTCCTGTACAAGTAGCAGTTTGGCAAGAGACAATTGGACCTGGTGCTGCCGAACGTGATCTATGTGTATGTTCACCAACAGGCAGTGGGAAGACCCTAGCATATGCATTGCCTATCGTACAAATGCTTTCAAGGCGCTCTTTGCAGTATGTGTGTGCTCTAGTTGTGCTTCCTACTCGCGATCTTGCAATGCAGCAGGAGCAATGACTGAGGAATCTCGGGTACAGGAAGACTGAGGGTTATAACAGCAAAAGGTAGAACATCATACCTGAATTCTTTCCAGAATTGCAATTTTTATGGACCGAGTTTTTGTGAGTAGCAATAGCAGCAGACTGTTTTGTCTTGGTGGGCAGCAGAGGAAGTTTTATAACAACAACAAGGGATTCTTTTAACAGTCATAATATTTCTTTTGGTGTGTTGGACTAGAGTCTTGCTGGTTTAAAAGTGTGACTGAGATTTACCTTCGCTAGTCTCACTGAGGAATTTTGGGTTTAGAGCAGTAGACTGTTTTTTTTTTGAGGAGCATCTAGTAGCAGCAGAACCAAGTTTAATGGACAGTCCAGAGTTTGAAGGCTACAGACCATCCGAATTCTTGCACAGACTTTGTTTGACAGTCAAATCTCTGTTCTGGGAATCCAAGTTCACTACTGGTCAATAGCTACAGACCCGAATTCTTCAAGGATATAATCTCTGGGTGTCGAGACTGATCCAAGTGTTTGGGGGCTCTTCCTAAGCATATACGCAGTCTGAAATTGACATTTTTTTTTTGAGTTAAGTCTGCAAGTATACACAGACCTGTTCAGGGTCTTGGACATACACAGTTCAAGCTCATATACAGTCCAAGCTTGAAGGGTGACATACACAGTGGCATCTTAAAAAGTGGAGTGAACTGGGCATCTTCGTGGAGTCCAGAATTGAAGACAAAAAGGTATGTTAGTGATGAGTATTATGTCCTAGTTCCAGTTGCATAAACAATGATGAAGTGGCATATGTATATCCAGCCAAGTATATTTACTGTAAGGAGAGCCCTGAGGTTGTATTAAAAAATTTACAAGCTGTTACAGGACCCATTGTGTGCGTTTATATAGTGTTCATCTACAATCCACAGTTTGACTTCATTTACAGCAGTCACAAGTTCGATGTTATCTACAGCAGCAGTCCCAGTTTTGTGATGGCTTGTACATACATACACTGCTGAGTTTTGTATACAGTAGTTAGACAGTGATGTAGTATGCATACAATATTCAGTATACAGTGATGTAATACTACTGTATGATGCGAGCAATCAGTGATGGTATGATACACAACCAAAGTTGCTTGTGTGGGTAAATGTTTGAAGACTTTGGGGGAAACAAGCTGATACAGGATTCAAGCTATCTTCCTAGCCCATTTACTGTGTTTCAAGTTGTCCAAGCAGTTGAGGACATAGTGGGTTCTATGGTGTGTCTACCGAGTATATATATAAACACTTCCATATCAGACAGTCCCTTGAAACCAGCTAGCATATGACATGTTGATACTTGGATGATGTCTTAACCATAATGAATGTGCAAGAGTTCAAGTTCTCCTTGTAAGTGTTGATCCTGTTGCATCTTACTCCAGCTATCTCAAGCTTGAAAGAGAAAGGCTTGAAGCAGAATTTGAAGTATTCCAGAGGTTACAGCAGTAGTTAAGCATTTGGGCATGAGCATACTGTGCTTAAGGCAGCAACAGTAAGAGAATATAGAACAACTCTTATAGCAGAAAGTCAAAGGTCATTGACATGAGATGCTTTGTAGGTTGACTGAAATTGGGCAGCAGTATTGATGGGCAGTGTTAACATGGTTGATGAGCAAAGCAGAGATTGTTGAGCAGACCTTGATGATTTGACAGTGACTAGAGTACAGAGGTTGTTGAGCAGCAGTGAGCAAATGAACAAGATGACTGAAGAGCTGGTGTTGATGAACAATGAAGATTGAGAAGTGTGTTGCAGCAGTATTGATGAGAGAGTTGAGCAGATGATCAGCAGTATTGACCAGCAGCAGAATAGATTGAAGAAACAAATGATGTTGATATGACAATGAACTTTAATTGTAAATGCAAGCTTGACTTGCTTTTGAGGTTAGGATACCTCAAACCCTTCTTAGCAGGGTCTAAGAAAACCAGGCAGGGTCCTGGATGCAGAGTAGGTGCTCTTCATATCAGTAGGTGCTGATTTTACCTAATGGTTGTAGCCGGACCACAACTAATACAAAAAGATTACAAAATTACATTGTGTTGTATTCTTTTGGGTTATGGTTCTTGATGATTTAAATGCTATGATATGTAAATGATGAAGTTTATGAAATGATTATGAGATTGATTGAATGATGAATTGTTAGTTAATTGTGACAAGCTAAGAAAAGTTTAAAATTGGCTTCACACTGATTCACCCCCCTCTCAGTGTCTAACAGATTCTACTTACAAGCTTGATGCCAATCTTTGATTGTCATCAATCTGCTGCTCATTCACTTATTTTCATCAACTTCTGTTCATCAACACTGTTGGTCAAACTGGTCAATCTCTGCTCATCACTTTCTACTTGTCAATCTGCTCATCATTGTCATGTTTGTTCATCCACTTCTGTTCATCAATGCTACTGGTCAATCTCTGCTCATGTACATCATAGTCACTGTTGCTTTCACTGATCATCAAAGCATCATCACATCATCATCATGGAATATCAACACGTATACATCATCAAGGAGTAGGCTCATCACCATTGTAGAATATGCATTAAGTATGCATCATCCTCATCATCAAGTCTTCTTCTGAAGGTATCATGTCATACTGATGTAGATGTCATTGAGGTTTGCATATGTCACTGAAGTTTGGTATCATATCATGGCATACTCATTAGGCATCATCTTCATCATAGCATGCATGCATCATACAATATATATTTCAACATAGAATACATCAAGCATAGGAGTGCATCATAACATCAATGACATGCATTATAGAGTATACAACACTGTGCATCACTGTATATCCATACACTTGTACACTTCACTGTACATACAAATACTTGTACTGTACAGGCATCACTGTATATCACTATACATACACTACTGTGTGTATATCACTGTATTCATTTGTTCATACATTTATACACGTCATTGGGTGCATGCATACATACCTTGTCTTATTCATTATCAGTAGAAGACCCCAAATTCTAACTGTTAAAACTTGAAGAGAACACTGTAAGGAGGCTCATATCTAGCAACAGTAACCGTAAACTTAGACTTTGTATGTCCTTTAGGTGACTTCAAACCAGACTGTATGATGGACTGTTCAAGCTCAAAATCAGACTGTATGTTGGTAAGAAGGTAGCTGAAACATCAACTAAGAGACTGTGCAAAACTCAGACTGTTCTTGCTTGAAAACTCAGGATGTTGTGTATGCTGAGAAGGCTCAGTCTTGTCTCGGTTCTCCTAGTAGTAAACACCAAACCATACACTGTTTTAAAACCCAAGGAAAAGATCTTTGTGGAAGAACTCGGGTCTGCAAATTTCCACAGAACTCAGGTCTGCAAAGATCAGTTTTGGTTGCCTCCGAATTTCCACAGTCAAGTAGTTAGGGCACACTCTTCTTGCTGTTGCTGCAAATTCGTGGTGTGGAAAATCGCCAACACCAATCACAACCTTGGATCTTGTGGTATGCTATCCGAGTTCCAGAGTTACAAAGAAAACATAAAAAATAACTTCAAGATATTGCTGCTGCTGCTCCTCCGAATTTCCTCAGTCCACTCGAGTTTTCCTCAGTCAACTAGCGAGCTCCCTCTACATCATCTTCGTTGAATACTTTGGAGTGTGATCAAGCTTGTTTATATAGTCTTTCAACGTGTCCACATCCTCAAGTTAGGGCCGACTTCAAGGATAAGAAAGGTAAACAAATTCTATTTATTATTTATTATTATTTTGTTTACAACCACTTCTTTGCCACATCATTAAAGTACATATGGGTGTGTCCACAAGTCATCTTTTAGGGTTTGTACCATGACATGTATGACCATCATTATGTGTGTGTGGGTCGCCAATCAACCTATGACCATCTACAAAAGTTTCATGACCCCATACACAAATGGGCCACATCATCACCATTTTTTCAAGGGTACAACAAGGAACCAATGACCCTTAGTCAAGGGTATGCGCACGCCCTCAAAATCAAGGCATATGTGCCATAGGGCATGCAAGCAAGTGTCTAAGTGTTATCATGCCACCCTATGTGTGTGGGTGCCTTCATCATGTCATCTAACCACATCAAGTGCAACCAATGGGCTTCATGACCTTTTCAACGAATGACACAAGGGCATCAAGGTCTTCATCAAGGGTTCCGGGTCTTCATCAAGTCATCAATGACCACATCATCACCTTTAAGGGAACACGGACCATTAAGCCATCAAATGTGGGTCCACGGACTTCTTCAAGGCTTCTTCATCAAGCAAGATGCTTCATGGGCTTCTTCAACCACCTTAACCACACAAGGAGACCTCCAAGGGTCAAGATTGATCATGACATCACCTGTGGGGTTGCCAAACCTTCTCCCAGGGTACCATGACACCATCAGAGCATGGATGACCACAAAATGGGTCATTAATTCTTCTTCAACCCATCCAGGGCTTCTCCATCGTCCACAAGGGCTTCAACACAATTTCCATGGTCTTCAACATCATCAGCAATGTCTTCAACATCGTCAATAGGGTGGTGGCTCCAAGATCCAACCTTGTGGGTACAGGGACCTTGTTAACTAGGCACAAGGTGCTTGAAGGCACAACCCATCTCTGTATGCGCTCCAAGGCATTGGATGTGAGGGTATTGGGATCATCCATACCTGTGTACTGCAAGAGAGACTTGGTGGCATCAATGACTACCTGTGGGGCCACTGCAAGCTCATGTTGGCATCAATGACAATTTCATCAACATGAAGGGTGCCCGAGAGAATATAACTTCCACACATCGTCATGCAACTAACTCTTCGAGGCATGTGTGGCCTCCTTCATGCTTCTTCCTTAGATCAAATGTTGAAGATTGTAGCCTGGATAGGAACTTATGCATAGGTTTAGTGTCAAACGTCTCAAAAGTAGTTTGAACTTTGAGTAAAGTCTATTTTGTAATTCACTTTAGTAAGAAAGTAAAAGTCTTAATTTAGTTGTTGAGTCCAATGAAGTGTATTTTAATACATTGGTGATTTAAACTATGCTCAACCATACATCTCACTGTGAGATTAGGATTTTGGTAGATTAGGGTTTTAGCTCAAGTATAAAGGCAAGTCAAGGTAGATGGTTAAGACACATATTCATTTACTCAAAGACAAGTTTTATTGGGAGGCGATTTCTTTCATCTACAAAGCAGAGTTATAGCGCTAGAGAGGAGACATAGTCAGAAATCATGCGGAGAGCAGCATGTAGGTCTATACTGACAAATCCGTATTGTTGTATGTGTTACCAACTAAGTTGCACTAAGTTGGATTTCTAAATGAGCCGCCAAAGATGAACAATCACTTGTTCAAAATTCAGAGTTCAGAAGTCCTTGCAGGCCTTCCTAGGCCCTTTTTTTTAATTTTTAACATGTTCATACCCCATGGGGAATTGTAATAAAATGAGTTAGCATGATGACCTTATGTAAAAGGTTTGGCTTCTTAGGACTTATTTATTAATGCATTATTCTAGGGTGTATTTTTTTCTTGTTAATTATTTATTGTTTTTATGTGATCGCCGATAAATAATTTTTGAGTTTTTCACCCAAACCTCCAAAGCTGGAATAAGCGCATTATTAATTAAGCCTTAGGAGGTTATTAAAATCTATGTGTCGATATATATTACCATGCTAATCGTTATTTTGAGTCATTATGAACATGTCCCAAGTCCCCCATAGGTTTTTTTTAATTTTTGGAATTTTTTTTTGTTCTGTTTTTACAAGCTTATTTTTACTAAGTTAATTGTAAAAAAATAAAAAGCCATAAAAGTGTGTCTAGGAGGTTGTTTTTGCCATGCAGGTGCTCATTTGCTAACTCAGAGCACCCACTTAACCCCTAGGCTCACTTTCCTAAGTTTTCGAGTAATTATTCAACCCCAAAATTAATAATTACTCGAAAAACTCAAAAAACCCCAAAACCCAAAAACCTAAGAAAAAATGAAGTATTAAAAAATTCAGCAATTAAAAAACTAAAGGATAATTGCCAAAAAAGAGTTGGGTGACTTGGCAAATCATTTTGGCAAGTACCCGGGCAAGGGAGACAAGCCGGATGTTGCCATTTCGGTGAAATCTCATGAGTTGGAACTTTCCTCTCTCAAGAGGGGCGCTTTTCTCCATGTGGGGACGCAAGCTAGGCGGAGAATCTTCATTGCTTTGGAAAAAGACATTGGTTTGGGCAAGTACTTCCTCAAGGGAGTGATGTTGCCACTTCCTAGTGCCTTTGCCAACCTTCATCCACCAATTGCCAACTCACTTGGAGCTGGCGCATCCTTGAGAAGATGCACCTCCCCTCTCCTTGCCAGATTTCTTTTAAGTAGGCAACCTCTCTTCATTTCGTACAGATGATTTGGGCATTGGACCTCTGCTCCTGTATTGTATAATTGTTATCATTGTGGAATAAAAGTGAAGGCTTTGGAGGCATACTTGTGTCGGGCATCAGTGTGTGGTGATTTCTTGTGTTATCTGAGGTATAAATGTATCGGTTTCTTGCTTCATTATTAGTTGTTCTAACCGGTTTTCTGAAGGATAAATAAGTAGTTTCTTATTTGTTTCTTTGAGTTATTTATGTGAGTAGATCTTAGATTTGTATGTTTTACCTATTTGTATGCATACTATCTAGTCTTTTTTTCCACGGCAAAAATCGTAATTTTATTTCAGATATGAACAAAATTACATTCGCATATGTATAAAAGGTAGATAAGTACCCCATACATTGTCAACAAAAAAAACAATAATATGTTTCTGCAGTATCACAAAACTTTTTACAGTTTTTTAACATCCAGCAGAGTACCAACTGATATATCAAAACAAATTTTAGCCAAAAAAACAGATTACATATATCATATATCGAAGAGATATACACAAAAAGTTTGCCCTTTGATCCCTGTTCAAATAGCAAGCACCTGTTACTCATTGAGCGAGTGATGATAATAATTGTAACTACCAGCCGGATCTTGTTGTATAATCTTCCAGCAACCAAACGGGAGCTGCGTGGATTCCTTGGAAATCCTGTTAGCCACCCAATTCCGTTCCCTGTAAACATGTGTAAAAGAGAGAGTCACTTCCTCGAGAATAGGAAGAGGTCGTAACACATCACATTTGGTAAATCCTCTAGCCCAATCAATCACAATCATTGAATCGCCAAATACTTGTAAAGTATGACAATTCTTTTCCACAACAAATAAGAGAAGAAGTTTTAAAGCCATCAATTCTACAAAATTGATGGAACCTCTCCCCAGGCCAACCGATAATTGAAAGGAATGAGTAGTAGAAATAAAAAGACAACCCCCACCCCCGCAAGTGAGCTATTGCTCCTGTGATGAGCCATCAAAAAGTCCCCAAGGCCTGAGATGCTCAATTTCCTCCACCCGAACAGTTCTAACTGAAGTAATCAAGTTTTCCTGAGGAAAATGTTTAAAAACAACCAAAATATTGGCAACAATCAACTCCAAAGGCGTTCGTGGATCTTGAAAAATAGATTTGTTTATGGCCAACCAGACTCCCCAAGAAATAATGCAAGGAAGTGCTCTGTAAATCAAGTTTCCTCGCTCAGCTAACCATACATGGAATGCCTCCACAAAATTCGGACCATGCCAAACAAAACAAGAATTTAATGCTATTCCAACCCCTTGCCAGATCTGCTGAGTGTACCGGTAGTGCAGAAAGAGGTGATCAAGAGTTTCAAGAGAGTTACAACAAAGTACACATCTACTCGGACCTTGAAAGCATCTACGCTGAAGAACATCCCAAGTAGGGGCTTTGTTTTCCAAAATAGTCCAGCAAAAAAGTTTGGCTTTGGCAGGACACTTTAATTTCCAAAGTTTCTTCCACCACCAAATAATTGGCTGATTCTGAGCCTCCAAGTTTAATTGTATATAACCATGCTTTGGTGTATATTTCCCAGATGAGTGATGTGCCCAAACCAGCAAATCCTCCCAAACTGATAATCTAATATGTGAAATTCTCAGCGCTGCCAGGTAATTTGTCCATTCCGCTGAAAGTTCAACTGTCAATCCCAATCTATAGCCAGAAACCCATCCTTGATGCCACATCGTCGGCATCCCAGGATCAGCCATATTAGAGAGGAAAATAATACCCCTGCCCACCAAGAAAATCCTTAAATTCGCAGATAATAAGTGGGCTCCACCGAAACCCACCCAAGGGTCCAAACCAACCCGAACTAGTCTACCATTTCCAACCCTCCAAACCAGTTCAGAACCAATCAGACCAAAAGAATGTAATACAACCTTCCAAATAACAGAGCAACCACCCCTTGATTAATCTTCCAATCGAATCCAATCCAAAATAGAAAGAGGAGCAATGTACTTTTGATGAACCTCCCGAGTCCACAAACTTTTTGAATGTATAAGTCTCCAAGAGACTTTAGCAGCCAATACTTTTGCAAAAAGAAAGATGTTTTTTAGGCCCCAACCCCCCAGTGCTTTTGGGATGGCTAACCGCTCCGAATGAACCCATGCCATAACCTGATGATCTGCACTTCCCCGCTAAAGATAAGCAAAAGAAACTTTGCGCATTCTTTCCAAAATACCTTTGGGTATCCAAGATAGGGACATCCAAAAAACCGGAATGGCTTCCAATACAGATTTAATCAAAACCAATCTGCCTTTTCTAGACAACCAACGATAACTCCAGCCCAAAAATCTCTTTTCAAATTTTGCTAAGAGCCACTTCCAATCAACTATACAATAGGCATTTGGTTTCAGAAAAAAACTCAAATATTTAAGGCCATCCTCAAGCTGTAGAGACTTAAAAGAGGATAATGAAGAAAGGCAACAAATCTCCCTGTCATCCAAATTTAAATAAGAAATAGTAGATTTATCATCATTGACTACCATACCAGTAGCAACTTGTATCAGGAGTAGACCTTCTTTGAGTTTATTTATATCCTGGCGAGAACCATCACAGAAAATGAGGATATCATCAATAAAGAGTAAGTGTGTAATATACAATACCTCATAAATAGGAATGCCTTTGAAAGATCTAAGTGTCTTAGCCTCCAAAATGAAACGGCTCAACCCTTCAGCCACAAGAAGGAATAGTAAAGGAGAGAGAGGACATTCTTGCCTCAAACCAGGACCAACAGTGAAAAAAGAACTGGCAGAACTGTTAATAAGAACAACAAAGCTTACCATAGTAAGGCATGCCATAATCCATTTTATAAAATCATAACAGAAACTCAGATGTGTAAGTAACATTTGAATACATAGCCAGCTTACCCTATCAAATGCTTTAGAAAGATCAATCTTTACAACCGCCCCTTTCAGCCTGCGGATCTTTAAAGAATGTAAACCTTCCTAAGCCACTCCAATAGCCTCGTGGATCTGTCTACCTTCAAGAAAGCCAAACTGTTCACTGGAAATACAACGGGAGAGTATAACTTTTAATCTCCTGGAAATAACCTTTGCAATGATCTTGTAAAGGCAGTTGCAAAGAGGAATAGGGCGAAAATCATCAAAATTTTCAGGCTGATCCTTTTTAGGAATAAGAGCAATAAAAGTTGTAATAATAGGCCCATGAACATGACCAACCAACCTGGATTCTTCCACAACTTTTAGCAGATCAGCCCCAACAAGATCAAAGAACCCAATAAAGAACTCTATAGGCCATCCATCCGGACCTGAGCTTATCCTTTTGGAATGAGTGGAGTATCTTGATTAATTCATTATTGACAGCCTCCAGCAACCGCTTGTTATCATTATTATCCACAAAACCAGGAAATAAGAAGGTTCTTTTAACCATTTAGGATTAAATTTGAAAGGATTAGGGGGCTTTATGCTCCTTCCCTGAATCTTAAAGAAAATAGGACAATGATCAGATTCCCCCTCGCTCGCCACCCACCGACGAACCAAATCACACTCCAACACCAAACGGTCCGCAACCAGAAATCTGTCCAGTCGTTTGGCCACCCTATTCTAACCCATCCTCTTATTCCGCCACGTTGGAGAAAACTTTATAGGAGCAATATCCAACAGATCATGACAGGCAAAATACTATCTAGCCTTTTGCTTAAATACTCCCGGATACAACGCTTTGGTGTAGTATTGTTCAAATTGTGCAGGGATAGCTAGCATAGAGGAGTGCTGGTTCTTGTTTGATTCTGCCATGCCTCTGCGATTTGTTTGAAGAAGATCTAAATCCCTCCCCTCTCCACTTGAGGACTCCATTGCCCAAGCTTCAAAGCTTTGGGACATTTTTCTTCTCCTTTCTTTCCATCACATAAAAACTTCAAATTTTTAGTTACTAGTTTTTATTTTGCATATTTAAATCATTGGAAATATCTTAACTTGCATATTTACATATGCAAGTTTAAAGATTCATATCTAATTATTAAAGTTACATTTTGCAAGTTCTAATAACAAGCAGGTACTAGTTTAATATCTATAATTTTTCTATCTTTAAAGTACTTGAAATTTTTGATCAATTTTTTATGTTTTAATTTGATTATCTAGCATATTTGATCTAAGTTTGTTCGCTGTTTTGCAGCAAAGATTGATCTGACAAAGAGGGACTCTGGTGGAATTTTGAAGATCCAAGTGAAACCGGAGATCCCTCTTCTCATACTTCTCTCATTGGCCATTTCTTTAAGGCCCTAAATTGTAAAAAAAACTTGTATTTCCTATTCTACAAAGGAGCACAAGTGTTCTTTATTTCTAAATCATTGTAAAAAAGAGAAGCAAGTGGGCAACCAAGTGCCCACACCCCATCCCTCCAGGGGGGGTTCGCATTGTTTCATTTTTTTCATTTTTTTTTTAGTTTTCTTTAATTTTTTCAGTTTCTTTTAAGTTCTTGAAGTAAAATTAATCAATCCGGCCGTGTTCTCGGTAACGAGAGTATCGACATTGAGATTTAAAAAACTCACACTTGGTAATTAAAAAAAACTTAAAATATCCAAGACTTCATTCCCCGTATGCTCTTGTGACCACTGTAGGCCTTTGGTTGGATTGATGTGACAATCAGAAAGGGACTGAAGTGACTAGTGATTAGTAAAACACATCAATTAATCCCTACAAGTGAAAATCCAACACTTAATACGATATTACCAGATTGTGGGGAAATTTTGAAGTGAAGCGAGAACCACTAGAAAGCGACCGTTGGGCACTGTTAGGCTACGCCCTCGTTTAGTGTAGTGTTGAACACAACCTTGCGACTCCATCTAGCCTACATGTCACCGTGAGAGCCACTCCTTGGTAAATCCAGACATATTCCACGCACCCCCAGGTATATCTGGAATACCATCTCCCCGTAATAATAAAGATCATTACCACATCCTTAATAAAATCTACCAAGAATTGACCCACTCCCTAATTACTCATTTAATAATCTTAAAACTGACCAACCGAGACAACTGCAATACTTTTCGAGACTTCACTAGCAACCCTTTTACACAAGCGCTCCATTAGCACTGGTCTATCTGGTAGTCTTATTTATTTTATGCTTAAGTTAATCAATTTGTTGTGTGGAATGTTATTTATGCTAGTCATTTAAATTTTTTGCAGTTCATCTCAGTTTCAACGTTTTATTTCTTCTCATCTCCTAGACTAATTGTTATATTTTTATAGATTAAATACCATAGTTTATTTTACTAGGGACCACCCCCCTTGGCTTCGCTAGGAGAGAGCCTAGACGAAGGAGTCAAGATCAAGTGACGGCACTTGACTCTTGCTTGCCCCCAAGGTCACACCTAGTGGCTTGAATATTTCTGCCACGTGACCCGAGGTGCGACTTAGGCGGCAATATTTTGGCACCGTTGCCAGGGATAAGTCTTTTTATTCTCGGAATACGACTTTGAGTTTTCTTTTTTTGTTTTTATGCTTTGTTTGATGAATGTTAAAATTTGAATAATTTTACTCAGATCATCTGGCGACTCCACTATCTTTAACTTTACCAAGGAATTCAACAAGAAGAAACTTCGAAGGCTTGCTTCAGTTAATCCCTGAGCCTGAACAGGTCTATCATAGGAGGAAAAGTAAGCTAGATTCTCGTAGGATCCTTGAAATCTTAGTTCTGAGTCAATCCTTGACATTCACCTTTTATTTGTTGATCCTTAATCAAGTAATTCACCTACCAGCATGGGCGATCTTTTTAAAACCTTGGACTTTACCACCATTGCTAGTTATCCTCATCAAATCCCTGATAAGGCCATTGAAAAGGTTCCCTCTTTCCATGGTAATGATACCATCACTGCTAAGTCTCATCTATTATTTTTTGCGTAGTGTTATGCCAAGAGGTGCTATAATGTGAATTTTGAAGATGTAAAGATGAGGCTCTTTGCCTTATCCTTAGAAGTCGATGCATTTGAATGGTTCTCAAATCTGGCCGATAATAGCATTAAAACCTTCGCAGAGTTTGAGATAGCCTTCAATTCAAGATGGGGTGACAAGAAAGAGAACCGACACCTCTTAGCTGCCTTGACTGAAACTAAGAAGAAAGAAAATGAGACAATCGAGCAGTTTAATAAAAAGTTCAATGATTTGGTTTCAAGGTTGCATAAAGATATTAAACCTCCCGATGCCTCGATTCTCATCTACTACATAGAAGCCTTTGAAGGAGAAATGAGATACCAACTTAGAGATAAGGAGCCAACAACCTTTCATGGTGCTATGCAAACTGTTGAAAAAATAGACAGAAACATGCAAGCATCGGGAAAATCCAATCTACCTGGGTTTTCTAGAAGTAGCGTTTCCATTTCAAAATCACATGATTCCAAGGGAAAAGTAGTTGAGCCAGAAGTTAAAGATCAGATTAAGGGCTCCATCAAGGAAATAACAGAATTGATGAAACAGATGATGGTCAACCACAATTCCCAACTGAATGCTTTCCAAAATAGATTGATGACCATGGAGAAAACTCACATTGCTCAAAATCAAAGAAGTTTTCAACCAAATCCAAATCAAGAGTGGAAGAAGAAGTATCTTCCCCAAGAGCAGAGACCTCCTAACCAAGTTGAAATAAACAACATGGTTGATGAGGTTTCTCCCTATTGCAGACCTTGTGAGGAGTTCCATGAAGAATCAACCTGTCAAATTTTTTGTTACATAATGGAACAAGAACAGATTGAGACAAGCAATTTTGTTGGTTATCCTAGATATCCCGAGTATATAAATAATACCAGGAATGTCCATTCTATCTCCAAAGAAAAGTGGAAACAAGCAAGGGAGTATAGTCAAGAAAAGGATAATGCTACAAAGATTTTTGGTGAGAAGCCTACTTCTAAGCAGATAATGGAAAAATACAAAGGCATGGTCTATCAAAGAAGAAGGAATGTCATCCCAACCAAGTCAGATCAACACATGCCAAAGGTAAAAAACTCTTCCCATGTAGATCTGAATATTGATTTGGGTAATTGGTTGTCTAGTGCTAAAATCCCTGTCCCAGTGATTGAGATCCTGAAAATTACTAGTTAAAGGGATATTTTCATGAAAACCTTAGAGGAACCCAAGCAAAATAATGTTGAGAAACCTAAAGAAGCAATTACTAAAAAGACTAAGGAGAAGGTAGCCAACAAAACAAAAGAGACAACTGTGAACAAACCGGTTGAGAGTCCTACTAAGAAACAAAACAATTTTAATGAAGATACTCCTATTGTTTTGCATAGTAGAGATCCCAACAAAGAAGATCATCCTCCTTTCTACATTTCATTGATTGCAAATGATAGGATGCTGCACAATTGTATGCCTGATTCGGGTGCATCCTCTAACATCATGACCAAGAAAGTTATGGAAAAAATGAGTCTAAAGATAACAAGACCATATCAAAATGTGTGTGCCATGGACTCAAGGGAAGGTATAATTTTGAATTTCCCAGTCAAGTTAGCGGCCTACCCAGACATTGGTGTGACCATGGACATTATAGTCATAGATGTACCTGATATATGGGGAATGCTTTTGTCTAGGAAGTGGGTTGCCTCCCTTGGCAGATCTATCCAAATGGATTGGACCTATGCCATGATTCCAGCTTCTGAAGATGCCCATGTCAAACCAAAAATTTAACTTCACCATCAAACCAAAAATTTAACTTCACCATGAAACCAATAATGTGGCCGAGTATGAAGCACTTCTGCTAGGAGTTGAGATTGCGAAGGACATGGGCATCAAGGTGTTAAGTATCAAAGGTGATTCAGATTTAATTGTTTCCTAAGTTAAGAAGTTGTTTGCTTGTATACGTGGAAGACTGAAAAAGTATAGGAATGCTGTGTGGGACACCATGGAGTATTTCAATGCTTTAGACCTCATGGCAGTGCCTCGTCTAGAAAACAATGTGGCAGACAAACTAGCAGTGGCAGCTTCCACCTTAGAGTTCATTGAAGAGTTGATAGAAGGAA
This sequence comes from Pseudotsuga menziesii, assembly GCA_001517045.1. Classification (NCBI taxonomy): domain Eukaryota; kingdom Viridiplantae; phylum Streptophyta; class Pinopsida; order Pinales; family Pinaceae; genus Pseudotsuga; species Pseudotsuga menziesii. Next base: position 104,334 of record LPNX010079075.1, on the reverse strand, counting down.
ATGGGAAATTTGGAATAAATTTTAGGCCCTCTATCCCAGATAACTTAAATCATTGGCAAGTGTTTAAAGATGACAAGTAGATCATAAACTTCATCAATAACATGAAAGAGTTTTCAGACTTTCAAGTCAGTTTTCAGGAGGAAGAATCCTACAGAGAGGAAGATGAGCAGCCTACCAATCCTGTTCTCGAGAAGGTGGTAGAATGGGAAAGAACCTTTGATAGGTAGGAAGGTGTAAGAATAAAGAAACCAGAAAACTGGAGGATTACATAGAAATAAACATTGGCACTGAAGAAGAGCCAAGGAAAATAAAAATTGGAAAAGGGACTTCTGAGAAAGAGAGAAAAAATTTGATCGAGTTGGTAAAGGAGTTTAGAGATGTGTTTGCTTTTACATATAATGAACTAAAAGCTTATCGAGACGATGTGTTTTAGCATACAATTCCACTAAAGCCAGATTCCAAACCCTTTCAACTGAAGCTCAGAAGAATAAACCCCAAGTTGGCTCACATGGTCCAACAGGAGTTACATAAAATGTTGGTAGCAGGCATCATTGCTCCAACAAGACATTCATCGTGGTGCTCAAACTTGGTGGTTATTAGGAAAAAGATTGGACAGTTGAACTTTGAAGATATGCATTGATTTTCGAAATCGGAACATCTCGTGCATAAAAGGTAACTATCCTTTATCGGATATGGAAACCTTATTGCAAAGGGTGACGGGGTCAAGTATGATGTCTATGCTTGACGGATTCTTTGGGTATAACCAAGTCCTTGTTAAAAAAGAGGATCGACATAAGACCACTTTCACTTCACCTTGGGGAATGTTTGAGTATGTAAGGATGCCCTGTGGTCTTCTGAATGCGGGTGTGACTTTCTAAAGAGCTATGGATTATGCTTTCAATGAGTTAATCGGAAATATAATTGAAATCTATCAAGATGACCTTACTGTTTTTTCCAAAGAAAGATCATATCATATAGGCCATCTCAGGAAGGTTTTCGAAAGATGCAGAAAGTTTGGTATTTCTTTGAATCTTGCCAAGTCAGTTTTGGGTATAGATGAGGGCAAGTTGCTGGGACACTTTATTTCCAAAGATGGTGTGAAGATAGACCCTGAAAGAGTTGAAGCAATCAAGAAGGTTCCCTTGCCTCATAACAAGAAAGCTTTACAGTCTTTTAATGGCCAAATAAATTTCATAAGAAGGTTCATACCAAACTTATCTGAGTTAATGAAACCCACGCAGAAATTACTTAAAAAAGATGTTAAGTTTGAATGGGATAATGAAGAAAAAGAAGCCTTTAGAAGCATCAAGGATTGCATAGCAAGGTCCCCAGTCCTGACTAGCCCAGATTATTCCAAAATTTCCATATCTTTTCCTTTGCCTCATAAGACACTATTGTTGGAGTTTTGTTGCAAAAGAACAAAGAGGGTCAGGAACAACCAGTTGCCTTTATGAGTAGGTCCTTACAGAATTCAGAACTAAAGTACACTATAATGGAAAAACATGCCTATGCCCTTGTTAAATCTTTGAAACACTTTAGAACTTATGTTGGGCACTCTAAAGTAGTTGGTTATGTGCCCCATTTAGCAGTGAAAGACATCTTATCACAATAAGATTGCATTGATATAAGGGGAAAGTGGGTATCGAAGATCCAAGAGTATGACTTAGAGTTTAAACCCACCAAGTTAATCAAGGGTCAAGGTCTTCCGAAGATGATGACAGAGGGAAATGAGCAGGCCTTAGGTATGATTTGTCAGAACAGTTCATCGGCCTCAGCCAGTTCAACAGAACTTCAACTCAACAGCGATAGTGGTATTCAGATATAATTTTCTATCTCGTCAACCTGACTTGTCCTGAACATCTAGTCGACTACAAATGAAGGTCGTTAAGACTGCAAGCCACTAAGTATTGTCTTACTCAAGATGGTTTGGGTTGGAAAATACCGGATGGCCTCATACTTAGGTGTGTAGATGAAGAAGAGTCTAAAAAAATCTTAGAAGAATTTCACTCAGGATTTTGTGGTGGTCACTTTGCAGCTAAAACTACAACCCACAAAATTCTTAGAGCAGGATACTATTGGCCCACCTTATTCACTGATGTGCACAAGTCTGTTAGGAATTGCCAGAAATGTCAACTATTCACAGGAAAACAGAAACTTGCCGCACTACCTTTAAAGCCAGTAGTAGTCCAAGCCCCTTTTCAACAATGGGGTCTTGATTTCATTGGTAAGTTTAAAGGATAATTCAAGTAATGGTTACCCTTGGATTTTGACCGCAACCGATTATTTTACCAAGTGGGTAGAGGCCATACCTGCTAAAGCAACAACTGAGAAGGTAGTAATGGATTTCCTTGAAGATAAAATCATTACTAGATTTGGGGTGCCAGCCAAGCTAACCATTGATAATGCCAAAGCTTTCAGCTCAGTAGCCATGCCATCTTTCTGTTTCAAGTATGGTATTATCCTATTCCATTCCTCGAATTACTATCCCCAGGAAAATGGTCTTGCTGAATCAAGTAATAAAAACTTGATGACCATCGTTAAAATGATTATTGGTGATAATAAGAGGTCTTGGGATAGTAAAATCAAGTTTGCACTTTGGGCAGATAGAATCACCAAGAAAAGTGCAACAGGAAAGTCTCCTTTTGAATTAGTCTACGACATGAATGTGACCTTACGGATTCATCTTAAGTTACCAATGTATCGGGTTCTATAAGAATCAGGATCAGATTAGGATGATTATGAGAGCAGGATTCATGAGTTGGTAGAGTTGGATGAAGCTAGAAGAAGGACAGTTGATCAGAATATCAAAAGTCAGGAAAAAGTCAAAAGAAATTTTGACAAGTCATCTAGGCCTAGAACTTTTCAGAAGGGAGATACAGTATTGCTATGGGACAAGCGGAGAGAAAAGCGTGGCAAACATGGAAAGTTTGACAATTTATGGATGGGTCCCTATATCATTCATGACATAGCCGGTGTTAATTCATTTCATTAAAGCGACATTGATGGTGAAAAGCAGAATCTGCCAGTGAATGGGAAGCTTTTGAAGTTATCTTCAGTGACAACATCTGATGCCCACGGGGGCATCTTTGTATCATGAATTTCTAACCCTTCCTCTACATTTTATTTCCTGGCTTAATTTTTGTATAATAGATTGTTTACATGTAAATTCTTTTTGTTGTACATTATCTTGTATTATAATTTGCAACTTCTTATTTCATTCGGTTATATATACACATGTGACTGACTTATCTTAGTTTTGTGCAAGAACCAGAGATTCGAGGTTTCTCGCATGATTGATTTTCACGAAGTTCAGATCAATCACACGTCCCACAGTTGGAGCGAGATGTTACCAACTAAGTTGCACTAAGTTGGATTTCTAAACGAGTCGCCAAAGATGAACAATCACTTGTTCAAAATTCAGAGTTCAGATGTCCTTGCAGGCCTTCCTAGGTCCTTTTTTTAATTTTTAACATGTTCATACCCCATGGGGAATTGTAATAAAATGAGTTAGCATGATGACCTTATGTAAAAGGTTTGGCTTCTTAGGACTTATTTATTAATGCATTATTCTAGGGTGTTTTTTGTTTTTGTTAATATTTTATTGTTTTTAAGCGATAAATAATTTTCGAGTTTTTCACCCAAACCTTCAAAGCTGGAATAATTGCATTATTAATTAAGCCTTAGGAGTAATCGCATTATTAATTAATCCTTAGGAGTAATCGCATTATTAATTAATCCTTAGGAGGTTATTAAAACCTTTGTGTCGATGTATATTACCATGCTAATCATCATTTTGAGTCATTATGAACATGTCCTAAGTTCTCCATAGTTTTTTTTTTAATTTCCGGAAAAAATAATTTTTTTTAGTTTCCATCTTTATAGGCTTATTTTTAACAAGTTAATTGTAAAAATGTAAAAAGTCATAAAAGTGTGGCTAGGAGGTTGCTTTTGCCATGGGGGTGCTCATTTTCTAACTCAGAGCATACACTTAACTCCTAGACCCACTTTCCTAAGTTTTCGAGTAATTATTCAACCCCAAAATTAATAATTACTTGAAAAACCCAAAAACCCAAGAAAAAATGAAATATTAAAAAATTATGTAGTTAAAAGAATAAAGGATAATTGCTAAAAAAGAGTTGGGTGACTTGGCAAATCATTTTGGCAAGTACCCGGGCAAGGAAGACAAACCGAATGTCGCCATTTCGGTGAAATCTCATGAGTTGGAACTTTACTCTCTCAAGAGGGGCGCTTTTCTCCATGTGGGGACGCAGGCTAGGTGGAGCTAGGTGGAGAATCTTCATTGCTTTGGAAAAAGACATTGGTTTGGGCAAGTACTTCCTCAAGGGAGTGATGTTGCCTCTTTCCATTGCCTTTGCCAATCCTCATCCACCAATTGCCAACTCACTTGGAGCTATCGCATCCTTGAGGAGATGCGCCTCCCCTCCCCTTGCTAGATTTCTTTTTAAGCATGCAACCTCTCTTTATTTCGTACGGATGATTTGGGCATTGGACCTTTGCTCATGTATTGTATAATTGTTATCATTGTGGAATAAAAGTGAAGGCTTTGGAGGCATACTTGTGTCGGGCATCAGTGTGTGGTGATTTCTTGTGTTATCTGAGGTATAATTGTATTGGTTTCTTGCTTCATTATTAGTTGTTCTAGCTGGTTTTTTGAAGGATAAATAAGTAGTTACTTATTTGTTTCTTTGAGTTATTTATGTGAGTAGATCTTAGATTTGTATGTTTTACTTGTTTGTATGCATACTATCTAGTCTTTTGCTTAAATACTCCTGGATATAACGCTTTGGTGTAGTATTGTTCAAACCGTGCAAGGATATCTAGCGTAGAGGAGTGTTGGTTCTTGTTTGATTCCACCATGCCTCTACGATTTGTTTGAAGATCTAAATCCCTCCGCTCTCCACTTGAGGACTCCATTGCCCAAGCCTCAAAGCTTTGGGGCATTTTTCTTCTCCTTTCTTTCCGTCACATAAAAACTTCAAATTTTTAATTACTAGTTTTTATTTTGCATATTTAAATCATTGGAAATATCTTAGCTTTCTTATTTACATATGCAAGTTTAAAGATTCAGATCTGATAATTAAAGTTACATTTTACAAGATCTAATCATAAGCAAGTACTAGTTTAATATCTAGAATTTTTCTATCTTTAAAGTACTTGAAATTTTTGATCCAATTTTTATGTTTTAATTTGATTATCTAGCATATTTGATCAAAGTTTGTTCGCTGTTTTGCAGCAAAGATTGATCTGACAAAGAGGCACTCTGGCAGAATTTTGAAGATCCAAGTCAAACCGGAGATCCCTCTTCTCATACTTATCTCATTGGCCATTTCTTTAAGGCCCTAAATTGTAAAAAAACTTGTGTTTCCTATTCTACAAAGGAGCACAAGTATTCTTTATTTCTAAATCATTGTAAAAAAGAGAAGCAAGTGGGCAGCCAAGTGCCCACACCCCATTCCCCAAGGGGGATTCGTGCTGTTTCATTTTTTTTAGTTTTCTTTAATTTTTTTTTCAGTTTCTTTTAAGTTTGTAAAGTAAAATTAATCAATCCGGCCGTGTTCTCGGTAACGAGAGTATCGGCTTTGAGATTTAAAAAACTCACACTTGGTTCTTAAAAAAAACTTAAAATATCTAAGACTTCATTCCCCGCATGCTCTTGTGACCACTGCAGGCCTTTGGCTGGATTGGTGGAACAATAAAAAAGGGACTGAAGTGACTAGTAATTAGTAAAACACATCAATTAATCCCTACAAGTGAAAATCCAACACTTCATACGGTTTTACTAGATTGTGGGGAATTTTTGCAAGTGAAGTGGGAACCACTAAAAAGCGACCGTTAAGCACCGTTAGGCTGCACCCTCATTTGGTCTAATGTTGAACAAAACCCTGCGACTCCATCTAGCCCACATGTCACTGTGAGAGCCACTCTTTGGTAGATCCGGACATATTCCACGTACACCCAGGTATATCTGCAATACCATCTCCTTGTAATAATGAAGATCATTACCACATCCTTAATAAAATTTACCAAGAATTGACCCACTCCCTAATTACTCGTTTAATAATCTTAAAACTGACCAACCGAGACAACTGCAATACTTCTCGAGATTTCACTAGCAACCCTTTTACACAAGCACTCCATTAGCATTGATCTATCTGGCAGTCTTATTTATTTTATGCTTAAGTTAATCAATGTGTTGTGTGGAATGTTATTTATGTTAGTCATTTAAATTTTTTGTAGTTCATCTTAGTTTCAACATTTTATTTCATCTCATCTCCTAAACTAATTGTTATATTTTTATAGATTAAATACCATAGTTTATTTTACTAGGGACCACCCCCCTTGGTTTCGCTAGGAGAGAGCCTAGACAGAGGAGTCAAGATCAAGTGACAACATTTGACTCTTGCTTGCCCCCAAAGTCGCACTGAATGGCTTGAAGATTTCTGCCACGTGACTCGAGGTGCAAATTAGGCGGCAATAGTATGGAACCAATTCGTACAGTCGTATAGACAGGCTATATAGAAGGCAACAAGTAGCGAGTAGTTTTCTTGGTTTTGGCATGTAGTTTTTTCCTCATTAATTGTGTAGATCTATTTTGTTTGGGTGTATTGTACAATTGTTAGTTTAACAACTGTGGAGGTTTCTTTGTAAGCTTTGAATTATTAATGAAAAGCTGATTTGAAAGGAGTACATTTTCTATGTATTGTGTTTTTGCAACCGTTGTTTATTTTCTAGCTATATGTGTGATTATTGCTATATGAAGAATTTAATTTCTGCAATTAAATAATAGTTTTGTTTAGTTGAGAACATAAGGATATTAGTCACCTAGGGTTTGTAAAATTCACATGAGCTTCTTTGATTGAGAGTATTTGAAGAGTTTACAACAAACTACAATAGATCAATTACCAGAACCAACTATAGGGAACCAAGTCTAGTAACTAAGTTGATCGATTTGTAAGCTTTGGCATTTCACAACAATAAAGAAGTGAAAGCCAAGTGGGTGATCGTGGATGCTTTACAAGATCATTTAATCGCTCATATATCTGAGAAGATAGTGGAGGGAATGTTCGATGCCCTGGTTATCCTTTACCAGAGAGAGAACATAAACATGAATATGATATTGCATAACGAACTTAGATCTGTGGAGATGACCAGATCTGACATCGTCACCAGTTATTTGATGAAGGTCACACAGGTTAGAGTTTGGAAAATTGGCATGGTATTAGAGCCAAGGTCACCAATGACTTCCAGTAGTCCTATGAGGACACTTGTTCTGATATAAATTGTTGTGTTGCATGCTTTTTCCCATAGAAACCTTGACAAATCCTGGTCATGTATCATGGCCTTATTAGCCCTTATGATGGATCGATTCCGCTCTGCTACCCTTTTCTGCTGTGGGTTGTACATTTTACCGGATGAACTAGCAGGGCTAGTCATGTAATATCCCAAACTGATATTCTATGGTTCTTTACTACTAAGTTATTGTTCATGCACTCAACGATGTGCAAAAGGATGAATAAAAAGTGCATGCGACAGTGTCGTGCCCAAATGTCCTAAAATATAGCAGTTCTGGAGAGATTATAGGGTGGAACGTTTCAGAAAGAAGTTGTACACTTACCATTGATAAATAAGCTGATAGTACTCCAGAGATATGCTGCATGCAGATGGTGCTGAATAGGGAAGATAATAGTGCTTCCTTCCTGCTGTTGACGCTCAGCTACAAGGAGGCTCTCTCCTGATGAAATGTGACGTTTTTTATGGAGGAGGCATTTATTGCTGTTGAGTCTTTGTGGGGATGATAGTTTCTCCGTCCCGAAGAGATAGGATGGTGCATGCAGAGGATCTGAATCCTCTGTTGTCCGCCGATTGCGCACCAGCAGCAGAAACTTTCCGAAAGCTGTCTCCTCACTTAGGAAAGTGGGAGAGGTGTGACCTTGGGGGCAAGCACAGAGCCAGGTACTGTCACCTACTCCTAGCTCCTCCGTTTAGGCTAACTCCCAACGAAGCCAAGGGGGGTAGTCCCTACAAAAGAGTTTCTATGGCTCTTAAGTTGTTAAAGTGTTTTAATGGTTACGGATGCGGATGGGTGTTGTTTAGGAGTTATTGTGATTTAAATATGTTTGTTTATTATGAATTTGACATATAAGACAAAGCAATTCATGTTGCTATCACGAGAATTAAAAGATAAACAATAATTCAAGACTTTGTAAATATGCATTCACAGATAGAAATTTAAATATACCAAAGACAAGTGATCCAAATGTAACAGTCAAGCATAGATTAAAAGATCAGTGCCTTTATGCAGTCAGAGCTCTGCAATGCCTTAAGAAATAAATCCAAGTCCTGAAATAAAGCTAGTGGATGTTACGTTGTGCAAGTGCTCTTGGTATTTTTTATATGTTTTAACTTTTAAATGATCTTGCTTATGGTGTCAACAAAGGGTTTTCAAGAGCTGGGAAAATGTTCCAAGTTTAATCTGTTGAAGACATGACGGTCCGCCCAGTATCCCAGGCTGGTATCGCGAAGATTGACCAGCTAGATGAGAAGCTTAGACAACGGGGAGTTCCGGCGCCTCTACTAAGAAGAACTTAGGAAATTTTCTACAACGCTGGTGCGTTGGTTATGGGTGTAAGTTTTATTATGTTTCTCTTATGCGAACTTAGCAAGTCCGTTCACCGTTCTGAGTACGAGCCCAACTTGAAAGTCGGCAGAGCATACTAGGTGAAGGATGATCAACGAAGTTAATTAATTATGGGAAAGTGAGTTGCAAATTTTAATTAAGCAGGTTAATTAAAACTCTCTGACAGAGAGCGCTCTTGACCTTGTCTTATGACAAAGGTTCAAGAGACTTAATTAAACTACATGCCCAATGCAAGGGGAATGCAAACTAGCTATGCTCTCTGATAGAGAGTGCTTTTGACTTGGGTTATTGCATGTTCAAGAGACTTAGTTAATTAATTGATTAAACTTAAAAAAACTAAACTACCCAAAAGTCTCTTTCAGGTTTTTTAGGCCCTAATCAGGAAAGCATGGGGGTAAGTAAACAAAAAACAATATTATATCAAAATGTAAACAAAACCTTGCACTAGCTAAGTAAGGAAACTTTTTACTTTTTTTCTATTTTATGCAAGATGAATTAATTAGAAATAACTATCTTTCCCTATTCTACTCTAAGCAAATTATTAAACAAATATGCAAGCATGAAAAAGGGACGATATAAGCTTCCCCCAAATGGGGGAAGAGGGGTGTGGTAGCCGTAATCCCACTCGCTCTTTATTAACTTTTTTACAATATTTTGATGTCTTTTGCTTCTTCTTGAATGAGCAAGGTGAGAAAGGGAAAGAAAGAAGAGGGAGGTGTTTTGATCTTTTTCGCTCTTTGTTTGCTCCTTTGCTTGCTTATGGCCTTTGGGCTCTTTTTGACTTTCCTGAAAACAAGAGCTTTGAACACTAACTTGTTATATGTTAGTCCAAAATGAAACGAAACTAGATCTATAAACTAATTAAAAGAAACTAAACTTCTACAATGAAACCGGGGGATAGCAGATAGAAGAAGCTACAAAAAGAAGAAGAAAAAAGGGAAAAAAGAGAGCTAAAACAAGGGCAAAGATGGGCTGCAAAAAGGGGTGAAGAAGGCTGCAAACTAAGGCCAAAAGAGGGCTGCAAAAGAAGAGAAGGAAGGCTGCAAACTAAGGCCAAAGAGGGCTGCAAATTACAAGGAGAAAGAGCAAAAGAGGGCAGCGAAAGAGGCAAAGAAAGAGGCTGCAAAAAAAGAAGTGAAAGAAGGTTGCAAACTACAAGAGAGGACAGCCAACAAGGGCATACGGTTTGGTGAATGATAAGTCACTTAAGCCCAAATCTTGCCTAACCCAAAAATCAGAAATTTTTTTATTACTTAAAAGGATGAATAAAAGTAAGGAGAAAATGGTCAAACCTGTGGATCTTTAAAAGACACTTGGATCTCGTATAGCATGCAATTACCGGAAATTTGTACTTGACTCCAAGAGAAGAAGATGCAGCTGAGCTCGAACTTCTGCTTGGTTGGATGAAATGATTTGCAAAATAAAAACTCATAGACTTGCCAAACAAAGGATTAGATCATGTATTGTTCACAAATTGAAATAAAGAAGTAGCATGAAATATAGCTGAATAAAACAATGCTCTTTTTCAATTTCTAAAAGTAAATCAATAAACAGATAACTTGCAAACCACAAATGCCTGTTCTTATGTGCTTACAGAAGTCTTCTAAAGCATAGATTCATAATCTCAAATAGACAAGAAAGAGAAGAATTAAAACAACATCACCTCATCCATCAAGTACAATCATCCACAATGT
>LPNX010079075.1:57766-78477 GCA_001517045.1 Pseudotsuga menziesii | reverse complement strand
TCTGCTCTCCAGCTGGAAACGTGCTATGGCGTCGTAGCTCTGTCTTAACTTCTTTCCGCCAAAACTTATCTTTCCGCCAAAACTAGCAGCTTCTTCTGTAGCTGCGGGACCCTGCTCCAACACCCTAGCATCTCCATAGGAAATTGGCCACAGGCCAACCGTTATGAAAAGAAAGTTGACAACTTAACTCAATACTATGGAGAGATGCCTTCAGCCGAGCAGATCAACAACACTCAAAACTTCAAAGGAATAACTTAGCAAAGAAAAGCAAGAGAGGGGTCTTCTGCACAGAATATTCCCAAGGTAACAGTTCCTAATCCTCCCAAAGAAGCAGAAACTAAAGAAATTGTTGATTTAAGTTTTGACTTAGGTAATTGGCTAGCAAATACAAAAGTTCCTGTTCCAGTCCTTGAATTATGCAAAATCCCTGGCCAAAGAGAGAGACTCTTGAAAATCCTAGATCCTCCAAGTAATGTTGATCCTCAAACTGAAGAAAGCCCTTCAAATTCTGTAAAGCCCCTTACCCCTAAGAAGGTCACTTTTTCTGATACCGTGGAGCGAACTTCAAATAATGTCTTTGCCGATCCGCCTATAGTTCTACATACTAGGGACCCGAGAAAAGAAGGTCATCCCCCTTTTTATGTATCATTGATGATGGGTGATCTTGTTCTACACAATTGTATGTTAGACTCGGGATCTAGTTCCAGCATCATGACCAAAAAAGTCATGCAGCAGCTTAACTTGAGAACTACAAGACCATACCAGAATGTATGTGCCATGGACTCTAGACTGGTCAAAGTTGAAGGGATGATTGAGAATCAGTTGGTTATATTGGCTAAGTATCCAGATATCCAGATCACCATGGACATCCTTGTTATTGATGTGCCGGACAAATGGGGGATGTTGCTTTCTAGGAAATGGGGTGCCACTTTGGGAGGATCAATTCAAATGGATTGGACCTATGCCACTGTACCAACATCAGAGTTTTCGCTTGTAAAGTTGTATTCTGAAAAAGAAAAAGGACACCATGTTGAAAACCCTCAAAGACCATTGAATGAGTATGATTACCACACTGATGAACATGGAACCTATCAAATCAACTCCACCTTCTTGGAACCCCTCCAAGAAGAAATAAAAACTGAAAAACTTAGTGAATTATGGAGGATGAATTTTGATGGTGCTTACTCTAGAACAGGCAAGGGGGCTGGTGTTGTCATTATTTCACCAGAGGGTAAGGTTTTCAACTTTGATTTCAGATTGGAATTTGAAGCAACGAACAATGTGGAGGAGTATGAGGCACTTCTACTAGGCATTGAGATTGCCAAGGACATGGGGATCAAGAGGCTTAGTATTAAAGGGGATTCTGACTTAATTGTTCAACAAGTTAAGGGTCAGTTTGCATGTAAGTGTCAAAGACTTAAAAAATATAGAAATGCAATCTAGGATACAATGGAATTCTTTGATGTTCTTAATATAGAAGCAACCCCTAGAGATCAGAATAATGCCTCCGATAAGCTTGCAGTTTTAGCGTCAACTCTTCAGCCATTGGATGAGATGTTAGAGGGGGATTGTTCTTTAGAGATTAACTTCAGACCTTTTGTTCATGATAATGTAGAACATTGGCAGGTCTTCAAAGATGATGAGCAAATTTTGAGATTTATTCATAATGTCGATGAATTCCTAAACTTTAAAGTAAATGATCAGGAGGAAAATAAAGAATACTATGGAGAAGACGACCAATTTAATAATCCTGTCCCACGTGGTCTAGTTGCCTTAGAAAACATCTTTGACAGACAGGACAGAAAAAAGAGTAATGTTGATCAAATGAAACCGGGGGATTACATTGAAATCAACATTGGGACGGAAACAGAACCTAAAATAATAAAAATTGGAAAAGATACTTCCGAAAAAGAAAGGAACAACCTTATAAACTTGGTCGAAGAGTATAGGGATGTATTTGCCTTTACTTGTGATGAACTCAAAGCATATAGGGAAGATGTCTTTCAACATACCATTCCCTTGAAACCAGAGTGTAAAAAAGGCAAGCCTTTCAGACACAATCTTAGGCAAATAAATCCTAAATTAGCACCAATCATTAAAAAGGAGTTAGAAAAAATGTTAGCAACAGGAATAACAGCTCCTACAAGACATTCAACGTGGTGTTTTAACTTGGTAGTAGTTAGAAAAAAGAACGGGAGTTTAAGGATATGTATAGATTTCATAAATCTAAACATAGCATGTCAGAAGGACAGTTACCCCCTCCTCCAACAGGTCATTGGATCAAGCATGATGTCGATGCTAGATGGTTTTTCTGGCTATAATCAGGTAGTCATTCAAGAGGAGGATAGGCATAAAACCACTTTCACAACTCCTTGGGGCACTTTTGAATATCTGAGAATGCCCTTTGGCCTTTTAAATGCAGGAGCTACTTTCCAAAGGGCCATGGATTATGCTTTCAAGGAGTTGATTGGTAAAATCATTGAGATCTATCAAGATGATCTTACTGTATTTTCGAAAGAAAGATCCAACCATGTTGGTCATCTCAGGCAGACTTTTGAGTGATGTAGGAAGTATGGCATTTCTTTGACTTCGGCTAAGTCAGTTTTGGGCATAGAAGAGGGAAAACTCTTAGGACACATCATCAATAAGGACGGTGTCAAGATTGACCCTGAAAGAGTAGAGGCTATAAGAAAGATTCCCCTTCCTAAGAATGTGAAAGCCCTCTAATCCTTCAATGGTCATATAAATTTTATCAGAAGATTTATTCCTAACTTGGCCGAATTAATGAAACCTATGTAGGCCTTAAGAAAAATGCCAAGTTTGTGTGGACTAGTGAAGAAGCCTTTGGTTCTATAAAGAATGCCATTACTAGGTCTCCAGTCTTAGTCAGCCTAGATTACGCGAAAGATTTCATGATCTTTTCCTTTGCTTCAGAAGACACTATTGTCGGTGTGTTGCTCCAAAAGAACTTCGAAGGGTTCGAGCAACCTATAACATTCATGAGTAGAGCCTTGCAGAACTCTGAATTAAAGTATACCATCATGGAAAAGTAGGCCTATGCCTTGGTTAAGTCTTTAAAACATTTCAGGACCTATATTGGGTATTCTAAAGTAATTGGATATGTTCCCCATACTGCAGTGAAAGATATCCTGTCTTAACAGGATTGCTTAGGAATAAGGGGCATATGGGTGTCCAAGATCCAAGAGTATGACCTTGAAATAAAGCCTACTAAGTTGATCAAAGGTCAAGGCCTTGCTAGAATGCTTACTCAGAAAAATGAAGAAGCCATTGAAATGATTGCTGAAAATAATATCCCTCAGCCAGCCATGACTCCTGCCCTTCAAGAGCTTGACAATCATTGATATTCCGATATCATTTTCTTCCTTCTCCATCTCACTTGCCCGGATCACCTCAAAGGTCACAAGCGTAGGGCTTTGAGACTTAAGACTGCTAGGTATTGCCTTACCCAAGAGGGTCTGGGTTGGAGGAACCTAGATGGTATCATACTTAGGTGCATCAACGAACATGATTCCAAGAAAATCTTGGCGGAGTTTCACTCAGGATTTTGTGGAGGCCATTATGCATCAAATACAACTGCCCACAAGATCTTGAGAGCTGGATATTATTGGCCCACCATTTTTGCAGATGCTCACAGGCATGTCAAGTGTTGCCAGGAGTGTTAGTTGTTCACTGGGAAGCAGAAGTTGGCTGCGCTTCCCCTTACACCTGTTGTGGTCCTTGCCCCCTTTCAGCAATGGGGGCTTGATTTTATTGGCAAATTTAAGGATAACTCTAGCAATGGTTTTTGTTGGATCCTTACGGCAACCGATTATTTCACCAAGTGGGTAGAGGCCATACCCACTAAAAATGCCACTGAGAAGGTTGTTATAGATTTCATCGAGGAAAGAATCATCACCAGATTCGGAACTCCCCTAAAAATAACAACCGATAATGCCAAGGCTTTCAGTTCCGAAAAAGAAAATGATCTTTGTTTTAAATATGGCATTATCCTATCCCACTCATCTGATTATTACCCACAGGGCAATGGACTGGCTGAGTCCACAAATAAAAACCTAATGACTATCCTTAAGAAAATTGTGGGTGATAATAAAAGATCATGGGATAGCAAGATTAATAATGCTGTGTGGGCGGATAGAATCACTAAGAAGAACTCAACTAGGAAATCCCCTTTTGAGTTAGTTTATGGACTCACAACCACTCTTCCGGTCAGCATGCAGATTCCGATCTTCAGAATGTTAAGTGAATATGGCACAGAACAATTAGAAATGGAGCAGAGGATCAATCAAATCATAGAGTTGGATGAATCTAGAAGAGCTGCCCTTGATCAGTCACTCAGACATCAAGAAAGCATGAAGGGCACTTTTGATAAGTCAACTAGGCCGAGATCTTTATGGGATAAGAGAAGGGAGAAGCCTGGGAAGCATGGAAAATTTGATAGCCTTTGGAAAGGCCCGTTTATCATCCGTGACACTGTTGGCACAAATTCTTTTTTACTTAACACCATGGATGGAGAAACATTAAACTTGCCCATGAATGGGCAACACTTGAAGCCCTTTTATCGAAACAACCTCCAAGATGACCAAGGAATCATCCCAGGGCTTTTCTAAACCCATCCTTGTTGTATTTTTATGTACATTATTTTTGTACCATATTTTATCAGTGTTCCACCAAGTTTCCGGGATGCGGGAGCGTGGGAGCGGGGAAACGCACATTGGGGACGTGTAGAGACACCCCAAAATTTTGGGGTATTTTGGGGGACGGGGGGACGGGGGGGCATCGGGGTCCATAACATAGGGAGGTCGGTCTCTAAAATTATAAAAAAATAGAAAAATAATAAAAATATGTACCCCAACATATAAACGTATCAATTCCTCATCCCATCACCATTTAGTGTAAAAGCCTAATATTTAAGATGAACAATTTTTTTTTAAGTAAATTTTTTTTAAAAATCAAGCGGGGTGGCAGCCTGTGGGAGCCCCCCATTTTTAGGAGGGGGCGTGTGGGAGCCCCCCAATCCAGGAAACTCCTAGACCTACGTTTCCCCAAGTTTCCCAGAAAGGGGGGCGCTGGGAAACGTTTCCCATGGAGCCCCCCAACCCTCGGGGCGTGGGAAGCGCAGGGGGCGAGCCCTCGACCCTGGGAGGCGCGTCCCCGTGGAACACTGTATTTTATGTATCATATCCATGTAGAATGTTGTATCTTAACTTTTGTATATTAACATTTGTATCATATTTCATTTATATGCTAAAAAAGAAAAAAAGTTTATTTTATGTACTTTGATTTGAAAAAAGCAATTTTTTTTTTCTCGTACTTCATCATGGCATATTTTTTATTATATACATGGGACTAAGACACTTCTGTTTACATGCAAGTACCAGAGATTCTTGGATTCTCAGGCACTCTCTTTGATCAATAGATCAAGCGAGTATCCGTCCCACAGTTGGAGCCAGAGGTTGCCAACTTTTTTGTACCATAGTTGGATTAGCTGAGGATCGCCAGTTGACAAACATGAGAAATGTTTGTTTCCAGTGTATCAGATGATCCGCCTTTGTGTCTAGCCAGTTTTGGCTAGTCAGTTTTTGTTTTGAATAATTATGACCATGGCTCCGCGAGGTTTGTAATAAAATGTGCTAGTAGGGTGTTTTGAGTGGTTCTGTCTCCTAAGACGTAGAATTTAAACTAAGGTATTCCAGGGAGTTTTTTGTCCTTGACAATTATGCTTTGCCTATAGCCGAGTATAATTGACGAGGTTTTCTCCTGCTTCCTCCAAAGCTGGAATGCCTGATTTTGAATTCTGGGCCTTGGGGGGTTATTATATAAACCTACTAGACATTATTAGAATAGACTATGGTCATGTTCTAAGTCACTATGACCCTTAGGAATTTTTTTTTTAAAATTTTCCCTAAGTTTTTCATTTAAATTTTCCATAATTTAAATGAAAAAATTCAATTTGTAATAAGTTAGTCATCCGGAACCCGAATTTAGTGATTGAAGGCCCTAACCTTAAGCCAAAAATCATTCATGATCAGCCAGCTAGCTAGATCCAAGTTTCAGAAGTTCATTCAGCCTCATAATTAATAATTTCTCAAAAAAGCCATTTACGGAGAAATTATTAATTAAAATATTAAAAATGAATATTTTGGAGAAAATAAAAACTCTCCAAAATAAACCAAATTGAATAAAATAAAGGGCTAAATGACATGGCATCAGGCATTAATGATGATTGGAGTTAATAGAACTTGGCTTCAGTTAGCATTCAGAGAGCATTAAAGGTACATTCAGTTAGCAGACTTGTCATCTTCAGCTAAACTCATGAATTTGGTGATTTGGAAGGCTGTGATTGGTCTGGTGATCATTACGAAGTTGGGAAATAAATGCAAGTAGTGTTTGGTGCCAACCCTAAGGGTTTTTGCACCTATCATCATCAGTTAACACATTACTTCATGCTCACGCCTCCATACAGAGCTCATGCCCCTCTCTCATTGATGGTTGCGCCCTCACATGTGTGGGCTTCCAGTTGGTTGATTCGTGATGCTTAGGGTTGGGAGTGGGGGCACCTTGCCTAGGTGGAGGCCACCCCTCACTCACACCAACTTTTTCTCAGGTTCGGGCTCTCAGTTATGTGCCGAGCCGGTTAGGTTTGGGTTTTTGGTTTTAGGGTTTTGGTCTTCATTCATTGTATAAATAGAGGCTCTTTCAGCTCTATTGTGGTGGATATTTTGTGTAGAGAAACTCTGGTGAGACTTTGTAAATGCTTGTTGCTTTCATGCAACCATTGGAATAAAATTAAGGCTTTGGAGGATCATGTGGTGTGACATTGTGGATGATTGCACTTGATGGATGAGGTGATGTTTTAATTCTTCTCTTTCTTGTCTATTTGAGATTATGAATCTATGCTTTAGAAGGCTTTTGTAAGCACATAAGAACAGGTATTTGTGGTTTGCAAGTTATCTGTTTATTGATTTACTTTTAGAAATTGAAAAATAGCATTGTTTTATTCAGCTATATTTCATGCTACTTCTTTATTTCAATTTGTGAACAATACATGATCTAATCCTTTGTTTGGCAAGTCTATGAGTTTTTATTTTGCAGATCATTTCATCCAACCAAGCAGAAGTTCGAGCTCAGCTGCATCTTCTTCTCTTGGAGTCAAGTACAAATTTCCAGTAATTGCATGCTATACGAGATCCAAGTGTCTTTTAAAGATCCACAGGTTTGACCATTTTCTCCTTGCTTTTATTCATCCTTTGAAGTAAATTTTTTTTTTGATTTTTGGGTTAGGCAAGGTTTGGGCTTAAGTGACTTATCATTCACCAAACCGTATGCCCTTGTTGGCTGTCCTCTCTTGTAGTTTGCAGCCTTCTTTCACTTATTTTTTGCAGCCTCTTTCTTTGCCTCTTTTGCTGCCCTCTTTTGCTCTTTCTCCTTGTAATTTGCAGCCCTCTTTGGCCTTAGTTTGCAGCCTTCCTTCTCTTCTTTTGCAGCCCTCTTTTGCCTTGTTTGCAGCCCTCTTTTGGCCTTAGTTTGCAGCCTTCTTCACCCCTTTTTGCAGCCCTTCTTTGCCCTTGTTTTAACTCTCTTTTTTCCCTTTTTTCTTCTTCTTTTTGTAGCTTCTTCTATCTGCTTTCCCCCGGTTTCATTGTAGAAGTTTAGTTTCTTTTAATTAGTTTATAGATCTAGTTTCGTTTCATTTTGGACTAACATATAACAAGTTAGTGTTCAAAGCTCTTGTTTTCAGGAAAGTCAAAAAGAGCCCAAAGGCCACAAGCAAGCAAAGGAGCAAACAAAGAGCGAAAAAGACCAAAACACCTTCCTCTTCTTTCTTTCCCTTTCTCACCTTGCTCATTCAAGAAGAGGCAAAACACATCAAAATATTGTAAAAAAGTTAATAAAGAGAGAGTGGGATTACGGCTCCCACACCCCTCTTCCCCCATTTGGGGGAAGCTTGTATCGTCCCTTTTTCATGCTTGCATATTTGTTTAATAATTTGCTTAGAGTAGAATAGGGAAAGATAGTTTATTTCTGATTAATTCATTTTGCATAAAATAGAAAAAGTAAAAAGTTTCCTTACTTAGCTAGTGCAAGGTTTTGTTTACCTTTTGATATAATATTGTTTTTTGTTTACTTACCCCCATGCTTTCCCGATTAGGGCCTAAAAAACCTGAAAGAGACTCTTGGGTAGTTTAGCTTTTTAAAGTTTAATCAATTAATTAACTAAGTCTCTTGAATTTGCAATAACCCAAGTCAAGAGCACTCTCTATCGGAGAGCATAGCTAGTTTGCATTCCCCTTGCATTAGGCATTTAGTTAAATTAAGTCTCTTGAACCTTTATCATAAGACAAGGTCAAGAGCGCTCTCTGTCGGAGAGTTTTAATTAATCTGCTTAATTAAAATTTGCAACTCACTTTCCCATAATTAATTAGCTTCGTTGATCATCCTTCACCTAGTATGCTCTACCGACTTTCGGGTTGGGCTCGTACTCAGAACGATGAACGGACTTGCTAAGTTCGCATAAGAGAAACATAATAAAACTTACACCCATAACCAACGCACCGACGTTGTAGAAAATTTCGTAAGTTCTTCTTAGTAGAGGTGTCGAAACTCCCTGCTGTCTAAGCTTCTCAGCTAGCTGGTTAATCTTCGCGATACCAGCCTGGGATACTGGGCGGGTCGTCATGTCTTCAACATATTAAACTTGGAACATTTTCCCGGCTCTTGAAAACCCTTTGCTGACACCATAAGCAAGATCATTTAAAACATTTAAAAAATACCAATAGCACTTGCACAACATAACATCCACTAGCTTTATTTCAGGACTTGGATTTATTTCTTAAGGCATTGCAGAGCTCTGACTCCATAAAGGAACTGATCTTTTAATCTATGCTTGATTGTTACATCTGGATCACTTGTCTTTGGCATATTTAAATTTCTATTTGTGAATGCATATTTATAAAGTCTTGAATTATTGTTTATCTTTTAATTCTCGTGATAGCAACGTGGATTGCTTTGTCTTATGTGTCAAATTCATAATAAACAAACATATTTAAATCACAATAACTCCTAAACAACACCCATCCGCATCCGTAACCATTAAAACACTTTAACAACTTAAGAGCCATAAAAACTCTTTTGTAGGGACTACCCCCCTTGGCTTCGTTAGGAGTTAGCCTAAACGGAGGAGCTAGGAGTAGGTGATAGTACTTGGCTCTGTGCTTGCCCCCAAGGTCACACCTCTCCCACTTTCCTAAGTGAGGAGACAACTTTCGGAAAGTTTTTGCTGCTGGTGTGCAATCGGCGGACAACATCCTCCAAGACCCCTAGCGAATTGTTTTGCTGGAGAGGGTGACGTCTCCTCTTTTGCTGGGAATTTGCTGCTAGATGCCCTGGATGTGTTGGAGATGAACTGGCAATCACCTAGTGTGATGTGCTAAGCCTGCTAAGAGATATGGTGATAACATGTAGAGAAAATACTGGGTGAAGGGTCCCAACAAATCCTTATGGGGTTTTCCAGCTATTCCCCAGCTATAAAACATGAACCTGCAAATATATAGTCTGTTGGTGTTGGATCATTGAATACGAAAGAATGTGGTGAATATTGATACTATACCTGGATGGACTACCCTGAAAGAGATTAGGGCAGATAGATTTCACCGTTGAAACCCTTCTTAGCTGAAGATGTCGTCTTCAACCCCAACTGTTGCTGTTGCACTTGCTGTTGCTTCTCAAAACCTTCAAATCAACAATAATAATCATAGATAATCCTTTTGGTTCAATGACCCTTCTTATATAGCTTTAGCATGTACTTTTAGGGTTTGCATGTTACTTTAGGGTTTGCGTGTCACTTTAGGGTTTGCGTGTCACTTTTAGGGTTTGCACTTTACTTTTTGCATGCATGCAATTTTAATTGCTCGTTGACTTAATACTGAAGAAATAAGGCTTGCATGCTTTATGATAATAACTCTGATGGCCCTCTTTACTACACTCATGACTTGATAATATTGAATAATTGTTCTAATATGCTCCCGGTATTAAATGTCCTCAGTCAATTCCCTATTTATCAATAACGAAACATTACAAGTCACCAGTAAGCAATGTATGGAGAGAGTGACCACTGTCACCTTAGTCACCGTTCCAAAACTTCTTCGAAGAGCCGGAGTCTCCAAGGGGAGAGCCCTTCTGCACAAAATTAAAAGAAACAAGACAATATCGCCTATGCTAATCGTTAATAGACTAATGCCATGTATCAACCAAATTGATATTGCAAATAGATGTGTTATCTCTATGGTTGTTTTTTCATTTTTATCCTAGGGTTTTATATTTTTTGTTTATGTTGAGTTCATATCTTTAGTATTACCCTATTTCTTTTTTATACCTTTGTGTGTCATGATTTTTATATTTTATGGTGATTTCCTTTGAAGGCTCGAATCATTTATTATTTGAAGTTGTGAACTTATATTAAGAGCAAGAGTCTTTATGAAAAATCAATTATAAATTGGGTTATATAAACTGGTAGCATTTCTTAGAATATTGCGTCGCTGCAAGATGGTTTTATTCATAAATATCATTTGTTTTGAAAAAATGTGATAATGAAACGATGGTATATGGATATATTCAAACACATGATAAAGATTATACATTTGACAGGCTTGTTACTATGGTTTAAAAGCATCATTATTATTCCTTGAAGGCAGGCTTGTCTAAATGATGAATTTATAGATCGTGTCACTCATTTGTTTTCACAAGTGTTCTTCGTATGAAATCGAGGCATTTGATATAATGAGTAATGGTACCAATGTTGACAGTATTGACAACTGACAATGATATATTCCATATTTCTCTAAAACCTGTTATACTACTGTTTTCGAATTCCATTAGCTCTGTGAAGTTTGTATTTTGAAGAGTTTGCAGAATGCCAAAAGTAACAATAGAGGAAGACTCTGATATTGTGGTGAAAAGAAGACCAGGAGGCCTGATTTGCAGATTGGAACCCGATAATACACAATGGATATTACAATTTCCAAGGTCAGCCCAGTTGATGAGAAATGCGGGTTGGTTTTCTTTCAGTGAAAAGTTGCAGGGTTATCATACATAGGTGACTATGGCCTTCATAAAAAATTACAAAGATGGAGTGGTTCAGCTCAAGAGTTTGAAGACCATGGTGAATGAAGAATCTATTGCAGAAGCAATAGGGGTTCTAGCACAAGGAGAAAGATGGTTTAAGCAGCGGGATTTTCAGGGAAACTATGGTGAGTTCTTGCTGCCAGGGTTTGAGAAGTTAGACTGGAAGAATGGTATTCATGTAAGTAAGATAAAACCCAATTGGCAAATTCCCTTGGAAATGGTTCAAAATTATATTACATGCGAAGGTCGCTATGATAGGGTCCTCAAATGTCATTTAAGGTTGTTAATGCATCTCAATGGACGTTTAAAACTCAATCTCCCATTTTATCTATTGAAATTCCTGCAAAAGATGGTTACGTGGGTTCAAGCCCATCCAGAACATAGTGCTCGTTCTGTATACCACCAGGGTTTAATAAAATTATTGCTGATTTCACAATTGAATAGAGAAGGACGAACTTGGGAAAGTTTTCTGTCAGAGTTAGGGTTTGAAGAAAAGACCAAAGAAAAGGGAAAAAGGGTAACAGAAGACTTGAACCAGCAAACGAAAAATCATGAAGAACAAATAGAGCATGTTGCAGCAGAAGGAAAGGGTTTTATAGAAGAGCCAAACCAAAATAACCTGTTTCCTGAAGTTTTAGTTACAGATGAAAACCCTGAAACATTGAGTATGATGTTAAAGAATATAACTTCAAAGAATGAAGAACGAGTTCAGCTTTTAAATTCAGAAAGCATTGGTTTGAAGCATAGGACTAGGCTAAGGAGTAAGATGCAGGCAGAAATGGAATTAGTGCATATTCCAAAGAATAGAAGTGAAGACTGTGAAGAGATTGTAATGGTAAATGATTCTTTCAGTGAGGAAACTGTACATGCATCCAAGGGTCAATATTGTTCAGATAATGAAAATTTCATTGATGTTCAGGGTGTTGTAGGATCTATACTTGAAATATTTTGCACAAATAAACAGGTGTGTTCGGAAGACTGTTCAGTCTCGAAGCTTCCACAAGAAGATGAGGTTCTTATGAAAGAAAAAGCTATTGAAATAGCTCTAGAATTGAACCAGATTAAAAAATCTTTGCAGACATATAAGGAGCAAACCAAGTTTTTATAGAGTATCAATGAGAAGTTAATGACTGCAAATAAAAGGTTACGAGAGGATTTGGAGGAAAAAGAAGCAGATTATCAAAAGTTACTTTCAATATCTAAAGACATCTTGAAAGAGAAGAGAACCATCCAGAAGCAGTTTGAACACATGAAGACCCAGAGTAAGGAGGCGCACAATCAAATGGAGAACAAAGATGCTGAGTTTGCCAGATTGCAAAAAAGATCCCAGGTTTTAAGTGATCTGACTGTTTTAGCAGAGGCTTCTAAGAGTCTTTAGACTTAGAATGATAGTTGGCTTTTAAAAGCAATTAGGGTTTGACAGATGTCTATTTCTATTTCTATTTGTATTACACTTGTATCAAGGCTGTTTTAAAAAGATCGACTTTGCTATTTTTGAAGAAATTCGATCCATAAAAATAGGATCTGATAACTATCTCAAAACCTCAGAAGTTTTGTATATAAGGGGTAGTAACTAGATAGAAACCGGGGTGGCAATCAGAGATGGGAATCCAATTTTGATGTGTACTGTATGACATGAAACTCTTGGCATCTTCAATATAGGTTCTACTTTGATATGATTATGGTTATGAGCTGGTTTTGTACTTTTTATGAATTGTATTTTTTATGATTTATCCTGTGTATGGTCCATTACAATCCATTACATGATTCTTGTACTAAAATACAGTTATCTTACAAACATTTAGTGATAGAGTCAGGTCCATTCCATAAATTCGTGCTCGTATTTCCCCTGTTATTGAATTTTGTATTTTATTTTATGTCATACAACTCTTTAATGGTTATGTGATTTTCTTGTATCTTTGATTACATACCAATTCAGTTTTGATTTTGATTTTATAATATTGAATTATTTTTAAAGATTTCTCTGAGCTTGAATCCCAGTAGTCTAGGTTCAACTTTAGGGATAACAAGATGTATATGTAATACACGTAATTATGTGATGCCAAGGCCAATCAATGCAAAAAGGCAGCCATTAGCAAGTCTATCGAATCACTTTAAACTTCAAACAAGTGTGACCATTGACTCACATGTTACTTTAGGGTTTGCATGTCACTTTTAGGGTTTGCACTTTACTTTTTGTATGCATGCAATTCTAATTGCTCGCTGACTTAATACTGAAGAAATAAGGCTTGCATGCTTTATGATAATAACTCTGATGGCCCTCTTTACTACACTGATGACTTAATAATACTGAACAGTGAATAATTGTTCTAATATGCTTCCGGTATTAAATGTCCTCAGTCAATTCCCTATTTATCAATAACGAAACATTACAAGTCACCGGTAAGCAATGTATGGAGAGAGTGACCACTATCACCTTAGTCACCGTTCCAAAACTTCTTCGAAGAGCCGAAGTCTCCAAGGGGAGAGCCCTTCTGCACAAAATTAAAAGAAACAAGACAATATCGCCTATGCTAATCGTTAATAGACCAATTCCTTGTATCAACCAAATTGATATTGCAAATAGATGTATATGTAATACGTGTAATTATGTGATGCCAAGGCCAATCAATGCAAAAAGGCATCCATTAGCAAGTCTATCTAATCACTTTAAACTTCAAACAAGTGTGACCATTGACTCTCATTTACCTTCATTTTTCATAAGTAACATCTCATTAGCCAATCACAACAATATGTCTGATAAATAAAATAGTAGGACAAGTTACAACCAATAACAAATGACAAATGTATGTATTCAACAATATGTGTTATCCAAAACCATTCACAAGTGTATATCAGTCACATTCCAATTCCTTTAGCAACAAGGCAGTCCATGCATAAATATAACATGTGTTTGAAAAAGTTCTAACAACAGTACATGTTTATTATTGATTTAAAATTTTGAGTAACAGTTTGCTTGTTGTGTGTAGGTGCCAACAATGTTTATGGGGAGGAAACGGAGGAGGGTTGCAATAAATTACAGACCTTGTATAGGGTTCAAATGACTGTTAGTAGGCTGTGACAACCACTGAATGGGTTGTCCCTTGGCTGGTTCGGCTTGGGACAGACCCCAAAATAGAGACTGAGGCTGAAAGGGTAGGCCGAGGGGAGATGAAGGCCTGGTAAGGAGAGCCGAAGGTAGAAAATAAGGTAGTCGAGGGTAGAAAAGAGGAGGAGGCGACAATGGCGAGATGGGAGAAGGTCGTGAGCTGATAAGGGCCTAATAGGATGAGGCCGAGGTTAGAGGAGGTAGCCGAGGGATGTAGCAGGGAGAGGAAGGTAGGCTGAGCCTGTTTAGGACAACCCTAGGGCAGTTTTGAGGGAGAAAAGGGCAGGACGAGCCTTAGAGAGAGAAGGCAGAAGTAGGGAAATGAAGTAGAAAGGGGAGGCAAGGTAGGAGAGAGAGAAGGCAAGGGCTGTTAGAGGAAGATTAGGGCAAGTTGCTAGGGAAATTTTTAGGGTTTTCAAAACAAAAGTGTAGACCTAACTAACCTATTTAGCGTGCAAATGCAAGATCTTAATGTATGAGAGGGTTTTAGTACAAGGGTTTTAGGATTTATCCTAACCCTAGGGCGTCTAAGGAAGTAACCAACCTTCCGTTTGAGAAGATTATCCTAGGTTTGGCAATAAACTAAAGACCTAAGGCTCTAACTCTAGAAGGACTCCTACAAAGGACGTACTTCTATGAACCAAGGTGACTAAAGGCTGAAAAATGACCTAGCCAAGACAAAATGCAGCTCCAATGGCTACCATTCAATCCATGAACATGCATCATTCATCAACATCTAACAAAGAGAGATTAAGAAAAACCCTAGGTACCTCCTTGTGCAAGTGTTTAGCCAACAAATCAAAGCATTACCATTAGCCAGAGCATAGAACCAAATAAACTTCAAGAGATTTCCTTCAAACCCATAAAATCATCTTCCTCAAGAGGGGCACATCACATCCAAAGAGCCCTAGTTGGATAAAAGAGTAACATAATATTTGATACCACTTGTCTTATTTTCAAATGAAGTGAGGAGAGGTTGATTTTTAACCTCTCACACTCACTTTACAAAAATATCTAGGTCGACATGTCTTTAAAATGTCAATTTGAAATTATAAAATGTGAACTTAAAATTATAACGAAAATAATATAAAATAATCCAGTCGATAGGTAACATGGGACATTTTCCCTACAGTTTACCCAAAAGTGACTAAAATGGCTAAAAATAAGCAAATCACTCTGAACGAAAGGTGAGAGTGAGCTGAAGGGAGGGCGTCATGCCCCATCTAACCCCGAGAATGCAGAAAATCCCTCAACGCCCACACCAAACAAGTAGAACGACTTGGCATGGAGGGCGACGTCATCATGAAAAATAGCCCAAGGAGAGGGTTCCAATGTGCAGAGTGACCAGGAGGGTGCATAAGATGACTATAAAGAGAGACCAAGGTCTCATAACTGTAAGAAAGGTCATCGATGCAAGGAAACAAGTGTGGGGTCATGTGACCCAGTGATCAACCCCTAGGAGCCCCAGACACCAACCTCTGGGTTAAAAACCCCAACAAAGAGCAATCAATAGTGCCATTAAGCCATAGTACTCCTAAAGGAAGGACCAAAGGGCCCAATCATGACCACCACTGTTGAATAACACCCCTACTAGTAAGAAAAATGGCCTCTCTCTCCTTGGGGCGCATCTGAAGGTGCGTTGGGTATAGGTGTAGCATAATAGTACAGAACAATGAACTCCCTCTTGATTCCTCCATCCTTGCAGAAATCCTTGAGATCATTGGAGGTATACTTGTTGGCTTTTTAACTACTTCAATACACAGGTAATTATGTGTGCATTTTTACAATTTTCTTGGCATAATTACACATGAAAGTATCAACCACATTAATTACTTATGACAATAAAAGTAAACAGTTCACATCACATAAATAGACATGCACAATAGACACCATATTTTATCCTGGGAAAACCCTCTCTCCTCCTAAGGGAAAACCCAACAACCTTTCTTATGATAGATTCATTAATAGAAGAACAAGTGTACATCAAGTGACCATGAACATCAAACCCTTCTCATACATAAAGGTGAATATAAACAAAGAGACCAAGTACTTATCTTATCATATGAAGTTGAAGGAGCAAGCACTACTTTAAATGCTACTCTCTCTCCAACATGTAAGACCAAGAGAAAATTGAAGATGTTCTGCTTAAAGAACAACCATGCTGATGTAATCCCTAGGCTTACCAAACTTCAACCCTAAAGCCCGCCAATGATTAATTTCATTGATATGTTGTCAATTGACTAAATTGCAGACCTCCAATGGATGACGTTAGCCCTCACCTTGTCCTTCTAAGGGCTTTACCATCCCGCGGCTACCTGATTCTAGCCCCCTAGGGATTTAACCATCTTGAGGTCTGAGTTGAGCCCTTTAAGGGCTTATCTTATTAGTCGTATCCCACCGTGGTCTAATCTGATCCCTGTAAGGGCTTATTCAACTTGTTGTCAATGATCTGAGCCCTCTAGGGCACTATCATTAGCCTCCTGAAGTCCACGTTCACTTCCTAAGCCTTGTTGTAGCCTTGTAGGTGATCCGAGCCCTTTAGGGCCCTAACATCAGCCTTCTAAGGCTTGCGGTCACCTGAAATTTGCCTTCAAGGGGCTGTCCAGGCCTATGGCTACCAACATGACCTTAACCAAGCCCTTTTAGGGTCTGTCTAGACCTGCCGTTGCCTTCTATACCTTGCTGTCAGCTCTCTAGATCTTGCGGTTTCCTAATTCAATGCTCCACGTTGAAGAGAGTGAGATAAAACCATCTTAGAACCCCACATGAATTCGTTTGGACACATATGATGATGATAGGATGTCTGTTTATCATGTGAGAGAGCTTCCTTATTTATACTTCATCATTGAGTAACATAAGGGATAAGTTCCATAAGTCAAGGAACCAATTAAAAAAAAATGCTTAGTTAGGGTCCCTATAATTTCATGTTGGGATTTTAACACCTTTTAAGGGCTATTGACATTTCATTTGGGCTATTAACCCAATCTTCTTAGGAAAGTCATCTTAGGGCAATGCCTTAGCCCTTCTCTTTGCCTTCATGGTCCACACATGCCCTCGAACCCTCAGAACATGTTCTCTAGGAGAGGAGGGGTCTATCCAACACATGAGATGTGTCTTAGGCTCTTTCAAGTGCTTCTGGTTTGAGTCTTCGTGACCTCATTAAGTACTTTATACTGGGTTCTCTTTACTTTTCAATGGTAAACTTGTTTTCCCAAATCTTCATAAGAAAGGTCTTCTCATGTTCATGTAGTTTCCTTTTGGAGGAGATCAAGTGACATCAACATCCTAGTCCTTGACTAGGTCCTCAGCCCCAGGATGATGCCAATCTCTTGGAGAATGGCTCTCGATGCTGCCCAAACATCAACAATACTCACCCCTATTGTTCGATCTCAAAACTTTGATCTTCTTCGCTGTCTGTATCTCCACTAGAGCTTTGAACTCTTGAAACTTGCGAAAGACCTCATCCTTGATTTTTATAAAATAGATCCAAGTTTTGTGAGAGAAGTCATTAATGAAGGAAACATAGTACATACTTCCTTGATTGATGCTATTGAAATCGGTCCACATACATCCGATTGCACTAGGTCTAGAATCCCTTTAGACCTATGCTCGTTGCTTGGGAAAGTAGCCTTGCCGTGCTTGCCAAGCACACACCATCTGTTCACACCCTACTACTCAATGTTGAACTCTGGAAAACTTGTGACTATCTCCCTCAAAATAGGCAATGCATTGTGATGCAGTTGCCCCATTCTCTTGTGCCATAACTTGCATAGGTTATTTGTGTTATGGATTAGGGCTCGAATAGGCTCACACTATAACTTGTATAAATTTTCTTCCCTAACCTCAATCACTTGAGTTGATTTTGGACTAGACTCCATCGATCTTACAAGGACTTGTTGGTTCTTGAACTCTACTACAAAGCTCTTATCTTCCATGATCGAAACTGAAAGCAAACTCTTCATGAGACCTAGAACAAACAACATATCATCAAAGTCTAAAGAGTTACCTGATTGGAGTTGGAAAGGAATGGTACCGACTCTTGCCAATGGATACTTGCCATCATCACCAAGCTTGACATGAAATTTTGAGATCTGTACTTCAAAATGGCTTCTGGGCTGTTGCCATATGGCTAGATGCTCAATTGTCCACGTACCAAGTGTTCTTTGCAACTGTGTTGGAAGAAAGGCAAGATACCATTGAGAAATCCTTCTTGGACTTGGAGGCAAACTCGTTCATCTGAGTTTCAACTAAGGCTACTACCTGATGTTACTGCTGTTTACCTTTACCCTTCCTTCTTATCCAGACACATGAAGCACATAGAGAATGGCAGATGGTCTTGGTTTAGTTATTGTGATGACAACTCCAGGGTTTTACTTGATCTTTTTAGCCCGATTTGAAATGGCTTCTATGACATGGAATTAGTCCAAATTCTGAAGTAGTGGTTTTATTTATTTATTATTATTATTTCTCTGTCCAATAGTGGCTGTAGAGTATTACTGGCATAATCTTCTATTTTTATCAATGCAACGGGATAGAAGTTTTAGGTTACAATTGATGGTATTGATGGTGCAGCTGTGAAAGTCAGCAATTTAGTTCCATGCCTTTAATGCAACCTAACTTTTTTAATGTTCTGTGCAACGCTTTTTTTGCAGCAACTCAGTAGTGATTTCTTGCTATGGTTTTCTCTTGATTCCTTGAGACAATACTTTATTTATTTATTATATTTGATTCTATCTTTCTTTGGTTATTGTTTGTAGCAGAGTATTCCGCTTGAACATAAATTCTGCATTTTTAGTGTCCAAAAGCCTTATTGTGGTCAAATACTTGGAGATCAAAGAAACTTTGATAAAAAAAAGAGTGTGGGCAAAGGTCGAGTTAGACAAAATCTGATAGAATGTATGGCCGAAGGTCGAGATACACATAGCTTTGATACCCTATTGAAATGAACAAAAGCTCATTTACTAACAAACATTCAACATAAGAAGGATATACGACATAAATCCATATTGGACAGATATATAATAATTGAATGAGAATAAATGATGAATAGATATGTTTACAATGGCACGGGACAATATACTTATATGCACTGATTGGTCACCATGGTTGATAGGTCATGTCCGTTCATTAGGTTATGGATTTTAATTAGGATGTGTCACTTCACTCATTATTATTATTTATTTATTGTCTACATATATATTATGTTTATTACATCTAGGGTTATTTTCTTTTAGTTCCACACATGGTCATTGTTCTTTGGAGTCCCTAGTAGAGGGGAAGAGGGGACAGCTTGGTTGGTGGTGTTAACCAAGTTGCTTTATTGTATTCTCCTTGCATGTTCACCATCTGGAGCTCAAGTTGCAGATTGCTTGGTTGATTGGTTGGAGAGAGACAAACCTTTGTGAGCAGTAATTGCTTTGATGCTGAGGTGTGTGGACTTGTACTTGTGGACTAAGTGACAAGGTTTGGGTTCAACAACCTTAAAACAGTTAGAAATAAAAATCAATAAACATGAGTATGGTATAAAAGAACAACATAAGGAGCGATATTAAGTCATCAATAGATAAAAGAGGGCCACCGGAGAAATCATCAACTGACATGCAGAGCATGTGGGACATAACTCAATTTGCATGCGACATGCATCATTTAAGTTGCATGCATGCAAAAACAAGCCATGCAAGTTAAGTTGCATGCATGCAAAAGCAAGTTCATGCAATCTCAACTCTATAAAAGAAGGCAATTTGAATCCTTATTCATCTTTTTGGAGACAAGTTTGAGAGCTCGGTGAGCTACTTAGGGTTTAGGGTGGATTGCCTTGACCTAATTGGATTCGGTGGCAAAATCTATCCACCTTAGCCAATTATTTGGATAGATCATCCAGACCTATCATTTTGGGCTTCATTGTGAGAGGGTATATTGAGTTTCTGAGCGGAGTTCCAGTCACCTTAAAGCTGGGCAAATTACCAACATAGGGATTTGTATTGGCAGCGATTTCTTGCTGAGTAAGGGTGCCTCCATCTCTGGGAATTCTGAGTACAAAAGGGCTTGTCCATTGGAGCCATCATTGTGGTATAGGAAGGGCGTATTAATTAATTAGCCATAAATTTCCTCTCAGTGGCTGCGTGGATTCCAGTTGAAAGCGTGGGTGTATTATTTGGTAGTTGTTTCTCCATAAAGAAGGGCAAATCACTGTTCAGGGCAGCCTCCAGTTTCACGGGCAACAAACCCTTATTTTAGCAGGGATTCATTGAGAAGGCATATCACATACAAGAGAAGGGCATATACCCTTTGAAGGTCGCATTCCATAAGAAGGTTCATGTTTTCATGCATAGAAGGAAGCTGAAATAGAAGGAGGGACGCAGTCACAATCTATTGGCTGCCTTTTCCAAAAAGGACATGATCTAATAAGCTGGGCGCATAGAGTCGCACAAGCTGGGTGCTTATCTATATCAGTTGGGTG
>LPNX010079075.1:0-52203 GCA_001517045.1 Pseudotsuga menziesii | reverse complement strand
TGCTGGGATGGCATGCATGCCATTTTTAGGGTTCGCATGCATCTCACTTTTAGGGTTTGCATGCATGTCATTTTTAGGGTTTGCATGCATGTCACTTTTGGGAACATTACAGGGTGTCTCTCATACGCAACACACTGCCCTCCAACTTTATGCACAGTTCTGATTATCTATATCAGCTATTACAGCTATCTACAAATCGCTGTCAACATTGTTTAAAGTCAATATATATTTACATCAATAAAGGAGGTCGTGTTCATATCCAAGGGAGAACTACATACACCAAGGAGGGGTGTGATCTTCCCTTGGGCATCTATCTCTTAGCTGGACGTTTACTCAAGCCTCAGTCTTCCAGTATATTACAGTCACAAATCTGCATATAATTACACGCTGCTACATCCAACAACTGTTCACTCTCTTCATTGTTCAAGGTCAGATATATTTGAATTCTGATATGTGGTTAAATTGAAGTTATTTATATGTTCAGATTTGGATCAATAATTTATATTTTCCATCGGCTTTCATACACTCTATATCATTGAATTTATGATGATAATGTTTGGCATGCAAACAACATTTGAGTAAACATACCGTCACATCATAACACTGCCAAGAACCAATATTCCAAATAAACCAACATCTACAGAAAACAAGGAAGGAAATACAAACAACAGGCAGAATCCATTATTTGGGATATTATAACCCCACCAACCTAAAATTAGACCATGCCAAAACGCAGCCGGTCTCTAAAAATCCAAAGTGCTCGGAATGACCTAAAATTGGACACTGATGCTATTCGCCATACTGGGTCCCCACATATCCAGTCGGTTTTCAAAAATAGATTGTCCTCAAAAACTAATGAAATTCAAATTAAGCAAATTTTCGATCTGAGTCCTCAAATATGAAATCATATTGCCATTTGGACTAGTCTCCAAAAATTGGAAAAATTTGTAGTTGTTAAAAATAGAAATTGCTAAAAGTAACAATTCTTTAGATTTGCCTAAAAATTGAACCGCATGCATATCTCCCCAAAGGGTGTTCAAAAACATGATCAAATCATGTAAAGTATAACATTGCAACTCTCTCTGATCACACCCTGTGGGGGTCTTCAACCTTCCATACTTACTCTGGATATTGCATTGAATCTATAAGTATGGGGCACAAGATGTTGTTGTATGACATGTTCATGTGTACTTAAGATGTATTCTCTACCTACACTTGTAGAAAAAGAAACTATCCAAACTTTGTCCAACCATCTATCTCGCGATAATAAAGACATGCGACCATGTGCTAAGGTTGAGAAAGTAGTTCATGATCTGTCAATGTTGCATCAGTGGACCGGCTAACCAATCCACCTTGTAATGTACTCGTGAACCGTCAATGACGAACGATCAACTCTGTAACACTGAGCTCACCCCGAATGATATCCATGAACATGTACTGTAGATTGACACTAAGATTTATAAGATCAAATTAGGTGTTGACAGGTACATTGGATGTTGAGACTTTGGAGGTAACACCCTAGCTTGAAAGACTATTGTTGGCATGTGGACATCATCTTGAGCCTTTTGGAGTGGTGTCTTAGCTTTGGGAGCAATTATATTTTGGTAGAGTTCCCAAAATTGTGCCAACTTAATTTCATTGGATGCAGAGTTTCCATGGGATTTCTAAAAAGTGGTTATAATAGAAAATCTGATAAATATTGAGAAAGTTGGCAATTTCAGAATTGATGTTTAAAGCACTGCATTGCATTTTGTCCACACGTGCCACTTGGAAGGTGTTGACCACCTAACCAACTAGGTGGGAAACCATGTACCATGTAACTTGAAGACAAGAAAGATGTATTTGACAAAGTTTTTCAAGCAAGGTAGTTTTTCCTCTTTCTCCTCTTATCTCTTCTCCATGAAAATTCTGCATCCCTGTAGGGGATTTTGTAATTATATGTCAGCATGAGGGTCAAATTTTGTAAAACTTAGTTGCCTAAGACTTGATCATTAGGAAAGTCCTTTCATCGAGTGTTTTTTTCCTTAGATAATTAAAATTCCTTTTCAGTGATTTTAATTATCTGAGTTTTTCACTCAAAAATTCCTCCAAAGTGGTGAAAAGCGTTTCAATGGTCCAATCCATGGGGTAATTAACGTCTAGGAGCGTTATACAATCGATAAGACAGTTGTAATTGTATCACTGTCTGCTAGCTGGCCTAACCAACTTGACTAGACTGGCCCGACCATTAGGTGGTTGATCGGGAGGACCTAGTCGACTAGTCGACTGGGCTCCTTCAACACGCCCCCATCAAAATCATGGTCAATAGTCGGTAAATGGTAGAATAAATGGCCCAAATAAAGAGGCCGGTCGTTCCATCATAAATGGTCCATAAAGGCACATGTGGAAAAATTACGGTGCAACACTTTAAACGACTGTTCTAGATTTCCCAACTTACTCAATATTTATTGGGTTTTCTATTATAACTACTTTTCAGAAATCCTGTGGTCATTTTGCATCCAAAGGTGTTGAGATGACATAATTTTGGGCACTTTGCCAAAAGATAATTGTTACTAAAGTTAGGATGCCGTATCAAGTGTGCTAGGAACATCACCAAATGTAGTGCTCCAAGTATAGGTGCTTAATGATCATCCCACATACCAATCAATGCATAGCATGTGTGTAAAAATAATCTCTCTAGTGTAATAAAGTCAACCATCATCAAAACTTAGGCAAATGTTCATCTAATTTGATAATAATACACAAGATATAAGTTACACGCACACTTTATCTAATAACTCAATAAATAATTTACCCATCTAAGTCAAACATTATTGTAACCCTTAAAACTCTTTTACAAGTGAGA
This sequence comes from Pseudotsuga menziesii, assembly GCA_001517045.1. Classification (NCBI taxonomy): domain Eukaryota; kingdom Viridiplantae; phylum Streptophyta; class Pinopsida; order Pinales; family Pinaceae; genus Pseudotsuga; species Pseudotsuga menziesii. Next base: position 49,358 of record LPNX010079075.1, on the reverse strand, counting down.
GCCTAAGCCAACATGTAGAGCTTAGCTTATCTAAGTGAGGGTGCATGAAGTGAAGTACATGCATAGGGAAGGAAGGGGTCTTTGTGAAATAACTATCCTAGTAACATGAATGTGTTGGTCTATCCTGAACTTTCAAGAGTTAGGTTTTTTTTTAGTGCTTCTTCCATATGTGTGCCTAAGGAAGTGTTGTCATGGGTCATCCATCCTCGAGCCTTCATATTGCAATCCCTTTTTAATTTTAATTTTTTCCTTTGATATTTCATTTATTTGCATTTTTTCACTTAGCCATTTCATTGGCGTAGTCCCTTTTCTTTAGATATGGCTTAGACAACTTGGGATAAGGGAACTTGGCTTTTGCGATGGGGAGTATCTCCCATGATATGTTCCATTTTGCATTTAATTTATCAACAAATTCCTTTTTCTGGAGAGTACAAGACTCTTATAGTTTTATTTGAGGCATTCATACATTGGAATAGTCTTGATATCGTATTATTACTAAAGATAGATCATTCACAAGGGGGAAAGCAATGTTATCAAAACAGGCCCATAACCGATAAAATTGGTTGGTCCAACCGGGTCCATGAGTTACCTGTCCAATCACTGAAATCAAACTGCTTTTGGCCGCTTTTGGTTGGGTTCGACAAGGAACTGGCCGGTTCTGTACAAAACTGGGCACTTTTCCCAAACCGACTGGTTTAGTACAACTCTATTGCAAGTCCAAAAAAATACGATTTTGAATTTTTTTTAATAAAAAAACAATAAAAAGGGACACATCAACTTAGGGCTAGTGCTATATTATGTTTTATTTGGCACATTTTGTATTATTACACCCCTAGTGAGCGTGCCTGGATTATGGAGGATGTATTGAGGCCCGAGGGTCTATTCGACATGTTATTTACCTCCACTTTGTTCCTAGGTAGAGCATTGCTCTTGTAGGACACTTTTTGATGGTGATATTCTTATTTTCATGTAAGACAGTGCATCTGGGCCACATAAAAGCTCCATTGCTTGAACGCCCTAGCAGATTTTCATGATCTATCACTTGGATGTGGTTGGTGAGTCCTAGGAGGGGTTAAATCATGGAACACTACCCTTGATTTGACATTTTATGATGGCTTCTCTCTGATCATTGACTTCTCTAGCTATTGGAGGAGGTCATTATATGCTTTAGTGATGAGGACATGTTGATGAGGTGGCACTTGAGTATTGATCATGGTTTACGTATCTGTTGAGGATGTAGATGATGACTCTGAGTCTGAGCATGAGAACTCAAATAATTCTGATATATGATTAGATTGTAGAGTCTAGACTCAAGACTATAGTTATATGATTCTATCTTGACTCTAGAGGCCATTTATAGCCTCTTTTTTTATGTACTTTGCTTCAGATAGGGATTTCACTTGGTGCTATTTTGGTTTTATACACTCTTACTTGTTATATCCATGAGAAACTTTGCATATTTTTGTATAATGGTTTGAATTCACATGGATGCACATGAATATATTTATACATTTTGAAAATATGAATATTTTTTGTATTTTTGCTCAGCTGGTTTTTTGATCCAGTTATTTTTCCGGTTTTTGTCCAGTTTCGGGTCCTGGGGTCGACCAGTTCGACCACTGGTCCGGTTCTGATAACATTGTGTGAAAGTGGATAGGTAAAATATGTTGAAATGTATAAAAATCACTAGACTTAGTTCACCAGGGTGCAAATAAACCTCGTACTAACACACTTATTAAGTTAGAAAAACCACACTAAGGTTAGACTAAGAGATAAGCAACAATTTCAACTACATGAGTTAATGTATATTATAAAGTATACATGTAACATCTCATGCTAACATACCGTCATACTAGAAAACATGCTAAGAGTAAATGAAGGTTAGAAGATGTCACATCACTAGAGGATTAGGCAGTGTTTCCGGCTGAGCATATCAAGGCATATGGACCATCTAACAAGCCTGAAGGATCTTGGACACACGATCAGAGCTGAAAACACAGATCTCACATCAAAAAATCTGATCAAAGTCACCCCTGCTGAAAGGGGGTAACACTAGGGACACAAGTAGGCCTGTCTCCGACATTGGGTACTATCTATTCATCCATATACCCATATGAGTGATTATCACATAACATAGGCCAATATACCTGGGGTCCTCTGTGGATTTATAGTCGTATAAAACAATGTGAGGTTGAATCTTGCTCAGCTCTACTATGCTTCATATAGTTGCTATTGTATGTACGTAAGCCTTACAGCACAGACTGATCCTCATTTTCAAGCATTTTGTAACAATTGGGTATAGATATGGAGATTCCTTATTGCACTTCTACTGTCTCAGATGCTATATATTTATAGGCTTTTATTTTGAATGGAGATTGAAAATACATGTTATGTAAATTATGTCTGTCATGACTAGCCTAATTGCTGCTACTAGACCTTTTGGTCATCTATGGACATGATTACAATCTCTTCCGTTCTTTGTAATCTTTATCAAGAGGATTAGTGATTAGCCTGTAATTATCTGCCACTCTTAAATATCTTTCAGTACCCTTTTAACATCTGGTCCAGTAACATTTTTTACTAAAAAATGTTCATTGCTGCTTGGCATAGTTCCTCAATTTCTTTCCTTCTGTTGCATTGTTTCCCACTTAAATGAGTTTTACGTATCTGTTCTTTTGCTTATGAGTTATTTTTTTCTGTCTCTCATTATGAGCTTATTCTTGATCATGATGCAAATAAATTTGGGTGTGAAAGGTCTAATCACTTTGGATCAGTTTGTGGAACTTCTAATATTTTTGAGGCACTTGACGAGCCAGAGTCTATAGATACAATGGAAATAACTTATGATCTTGATTAATTTGTTGAAGGGCAGATCCCTGAATGGGTACAACTTTCAACAAAGCTTTTTGACTACTCCATGGGAATTGAACCCATGATCATTTCTACACCTACTTTAAAAAGCAGTAGACTTTGGAAAGTCTTCTTAAGAAAGACAATAGGCCCATAAAATTTAAAATCCCGAAAGTGTGTTGCATTAGCACTTTGTGACATATTCTCCATTCTTTTGACAGGTTTAATGGGTTTAGTCCGCCTCCTGCCCGTGTATTTGCATGGAGGGTACTGGAACTGATGGGTGAAGGAATTCGTGAACAAGAGGCGATTGCTATAGGAGATGTGAGCTATTTCATTTTTCCCTAAAAAATAATTTAATGGGACTTGTCTTTATTGAAAAATAGTTTTTTGAGGTCCTCTCATTTGGCTGATTATCCCTTCTTGCAAAAATCTCTTTCTATTTTGTTCGATGTTTTATTTCTGCAATTGGCATCTAATTAAAAGTGCTTCTCATATCCTTTTTTTAAGTCTTACTTGAAAGTGATTATATTGTTTTCATAAAATACCATCTTTCTTCCTATCTAAGATATGATCAGGGAAGGATAACTGTTGTGGATTTATCTGTGTAAGATTAACTTGTAGAAGAAGTGCAGCATGTGGAGATTAAAAATATTATTCTAATTTGCATGAAACTAGGAAATGGGTACAATTACGGGTACAAATCGATACTTTGAAACTTGATGCCCCAAAAATCTAAGAAAGGGGGTATTTAAAAAAATATATAAATATTTCAAAATACAGATTTTATTTTTTATTAGCAGATTAAAAATGTTTAGAATGAAATGATCAAGAAACATAGAATGATAGACATAGATTACAATTTAGTAACTAATGTTTATATAAACTCCCATAGATGATTACTTTGTGCAAAATCCAAAATCAGCGTTATATCTTTTTCCAGTGAAATCCTTGTGGCATCTTCCCCTCGCATTCAGGAATATGCTGATGGATAAAATATAAGATAAGATAAGCTTATTAATGTCCAACAAATGACCAAACTAGGTCAATGAGATTGCTCAGTGCATAAGTGGTAATGCAAAGTGGGAGTGCGAAATCCACTACCTTAAAGAAGACAAACTATTCTAATGATCTAAGCTCAACTATCTCAATGTCGAAAAGAGACTCAATGCTCAACCACCAGTCACAATAGTAGTTACTAAACTAGAGGGACTTGACCAGATTTGAACCTATGAGCTATGGCCTTCCCCTTGGTGATAGGCCTTGGGTGGATGGTTCAACCTATTGAGGCAACCCTTGTGGCTGAAGAATCAGCTTTATGTATTAAGCTTTATCTACAAAAATAAGATCAGCTACACTTAGTTTTCATATATGTTAAACTCATCATCTTCTGCATCAAGAAAAGTAGAAGAAGACTCATGTTTAGTACTAGATTGTGGATTCGAAGAAGTGTTTTCAGCTATATTTAGAACAACAACAGAGAGGCCCAAGTTAAAAGATTCAGTATCTACATCCCACTCTTTATTAAGCCACTTATATATTCATCACTCCTGTGAGACATAAGGCAAAGATTTGAATGCACAAAGATAAGATCCTCTGCCCTTTGTGATCCCAACATGTTGTGCTTAACAGAGTGAATAAAATTGTAGGTTCTCCATTTCATTTCTATAGATGAAAAGCTGCCCACTTGTGAAGGAATAAGAGTGGCAAGTGTTTGCAAATATTCACCCTTTTCCTCCATGGCGAATCCACCATTGAATAGGGTTCATGGTCCTCTTCCCATCCAAGGCTATTATGTCCTAAAGTTTATCCAATCCAACAACTGACAAATTCCTCCTTCACCTTTGTTTGTAAAGAAGCTAGTAATATTCTCATGAAGCTATGAAACTGGATTCGTCCAAAAGCGCCTGCGTGTCCCGTGTCCGTGTGTCGGACACGGACACGTTGACAAAGCGTGTCCGACACGTCTTTGCAGCGTGTCCTGTTTTCGGACACGCGTGTCCGAGGACTGTCAATGCGTGTCCGGAAAACAGGACATGTTTTCCACTAAAAAAACACCCAGAATTGCTTTAAATAAAATATTTCGCTTTCTTTTTATCATTTGCAAGTGTGGAGAGGGTTCTAAAGTGTGTTTGGTGTGCAGGTGAAGAAGATTTGAAGGATTTAAATGTGTAATTACTAATGTTAAATGTGCATTGATTTTGATTTCTATTGAATATTTGTAAAAAATTGGATCTATATGTCTATATTTTTAATATATATATATATATATATATATATATATAAAACGTGTCCTACGTGTCCTGATTCCAGGGGTCACCGTGCCCGTGTTGGACACTCGAATCCCCGTGTCCCCGTGTCAGGTGACTTAGTCATGAAGTCTTTCTTCACTCCAAGGACTATCCCCTTGTCCTTATATGGGACCTACCTCTTCCTTTTGGTTTGAGCAATGAGGTCTTCATCATACACTTTGGGATTTGAAGGAGCTAAATTGTGCAATGGAGTGTTGAATTTGTTCCACCTCTCAATAATGATTGTCTTCACAACATCTACAAAATTTGCATCAACAAATAAAAACATGTGTCCCCCCTGTGAAATGTTTTCCATGGTTTTCTCAGGTATGTCATTCATGACATCATAAACCTGTCCCCAAATAGGCTTGTCAATGTCTGCATTTCAGAGGAGCTCAATGTTGGCATGGTGAAATTGAGCAAAAGTCAATCTTGGTCCACCAGTTTTCATCAACCAATATTTTATGTACTTTAGTTTCACTCTTGGAATCTGATTGTCTTCAGGCAACCCAAATCTCATTCTCCATGGTAGACATTAATGCAAATTGACCATTACAAGGAAACTCAGCATGATGAAGCTTGAGGTATATCTTGTCTCAATCACTGTAGTGATCCTTAACCCAAACATTGAATCACAAATGATATAGAACCCTTAAGCTTCATAGATAACCATAATTCATCCACAAAATAATAGACACAAGAGTATAGAAAGACCCTTAAGGTAGGGTAACAAAATCAAATACTCCTTATGGAAGGAATCACTCCACAACCATGCTTGCTACAAAACAATAACATCCAACACCCCACTTTCCACATCGAATACAATGGTATTCATGTATGTTTATACTTTCACTTGTGTATTCCTAGGGGTCTTTGCAAACTACACATTATTATATTATTTTTTCTAACTACCTAGTGGGCCAACTTGCTACCCACCAACTACCAAGTGGGCCTGTTCCATGATTATGGCCACATTACATACATTAAATCCTTGGGTAGCTACCTAGGTACCCCATATTATCCTCCCTAGTTACGTTACATTCCACCCCCCTTTGCATATTTCATTCTCAAAATATGGGAGGCAACCATATAATATGATCTACTAAGCAATGTAGTCAACCGATACCAAGCATGAGCATTCATTCATCCTAGTGAAATGTAGACATGGGGTCCAACTACTTCTCCTACCTCGATCTTGATTTTGGTTTGCTCCTTTGATTCCGTGTTCTTGTTGTGCTACTTTGATATATCCATGCATTGCTTTTATTCCTCCATGTGCCTCCATGTTGGTTTCATAAGGAGTATTTGATGGTGTTACCCTATCTTGTGTCTACTACGTTCAACAAATCTAACTTAGAGTTTTCTTGAAAAATTGCTTGAGACTAGTAATGATCGATGTTGAATTTTACACTTTCTCTAGCTCCTTTTGTGAGCTTCCTAATCCATGGTGTTCTAATCTCAAACTCTTCCAAAATCAAGTTTAAATTATGTACAATGTAAGGAGTCCAAAATATGTGATTGTACTTGCTGTCAACAATAAAGCCCATGGCTTTGCAAATTTGTGCATTATTCGTGATAACATGTACCACATTGGAGGGGCCTACTTGCTTAATAGCTTAATTAGAACAAAAAAATGTCTTTCTTATACCTCATTTGAGCAGACTTTGGCCTTCAACAGTGATCAGGCTGGAAATCGGAGGCTTGGATTTCAGAGATAAGTTTTGTGTGAATACTGTGTAAAAGATCTATGTACTTCTTCTGAAAGATAATAACGAAGTTGTTCTCTCTTACTAGTTTTCCCGCAAGGGTTTTTCCAGGGTCACATTGACCAAAAATCTTTGTGTCGATTTATGTGTGTGTATTGCTGATTTAAAAGAGTAAAAGATTTCATGCGTTTCATGTTATAAATATCTGTTTATGCTTATCTATGTTTCTAGGCAACAGGATTGGGTTGGGCATTAAACAATGAGTTATTGAGACTTGAAACCGGGTTGGGGTCAAAATATTTTCGGAGTAATAAGAAAAATTTACACATCTCATACAATGATAATCATCTATATTTATACTTTCTTAGAGTATTCCTAAAAGGCATATGCCAACTACCTCTTAATATTATATTATTTCCTCTAACTAAGTAGTGGGCCTATTTATTACCGACTGACTACCAAGTGGGCATATTCCATAATTATGGTCACATTCCATACAATATCCCCTTGGGTACCTCCCTAGGTACTCCATATTATCCTTCTAGGTACATAACATATTAGGTTTGATTGGTTCCCATGCCTTCTAAATACTTTGAGCAACAAAGTGCCTTTTTCCTACACATATTTCGATGTGATTAAGTGTTTATAGATTAAGACTTGTCTAAGATTTCTCGCCTTAGGAGGTCTAGGCAGATGCAGTTCCTTAGAAGCACCTTCTAAGGCCTAAATAACCCATTTGACATAGAGTGCATGGGCTTGGGTATGTGTCTTGATGATCTCCATGCCTCCCTACTCTGTGGGGGCATAACATAAGTTCAGGTTAACACGATGGAAACCTTTGTCTATTTTGAGCCAAATAAAGCTACATAAATCTTTAGGCACCCAATAGGAGTAGTAGACATGGGTCACTACTAAGATCATCATGCATATTTGGAATTTAACAATGTATATAATGGGGTTTGTCAAATGTTTCTCCTTCTTTTCCATTCTCTGAATAAGCACTTCCTAAAAGTCTCTAGGTAATGCTTGAAACATAACAGGAATATAAGGAATTTAAAGGATGGATCCATGCCCAAACCTTGATTTGCAAGCCAGACATGCAAGTCCTACAAGCTCTCTCTGTAGCACTGCGTTTTTGTCAACTAGATCTTGGAGGGAATGGCAACAGAGAATATCTTGAGGTAGCATAGTATTTTTCATAGCAATCTGGTAAGAATAGTACAGAATGAGTAATTTCCAAAATGGCCGTTTGCTAGTTATCCAACTTCTTGGAAGGGGGATACCTTTGATAAGGCCCTAATGCTTCTAGTGGGGATACCACAAGGCATCAGCTACCTTAACATAAAGGGTTGGGGCCATTTGACACCCTTGTAGGATGGACCTAGAGAGCCCCACATCCTTTGAATCACACATATTGATGGATCGATAGGATGAGGCTTTTGAGAAGAGTTTCTCAACAACTTTGAGGAAGGATTGTTCGAAACCTAGTGCCTTGAGTATGTATAGAATGAAGGGTCACTAACCTTGTCATAGGTTTTCTCAAGAGTCAAAGGCAATCTTGATGAAGCGGGTGTCAAGCCTGAGGCATATGGTTCACTCCATGCCTTCCCATACCACAAGGATATCATCCAAAATGAATTGTCCTATAATAAATCTTGTCTGTTTTGGGTGAATAATCTTGGATAAGATATACTTGATGTTGAAGGTAGAGCCTTGGCCATAAATTTGTAAGACTTTCAAAAATGGAATTGGTCTCCAATTGATGAGTTTAGTGTCACTTGGCTTGGGGGTGAATTTGATTATTCCCTTGTTTGTACAATCTCCCAATGATTTCTTTTTGATAACTTCTTTGTATACGTGGAGCACATACGAAACTTTGGACCAAAGAAATCCCATTTGGCCGTTATTGCAATCTCCCAAAAGGCAGCCCAATCCCTGTGACAAATCATATCAACGTGGAAAAATGATATATGCTAAAATAATCGATCTGGAGAGAAAACCAGAGCACCAATCATCACAACTTGTTAATAAACAACTGTCAATATTGTTCTGCCAATACCAGTAGAGAGGAACAGTTTAAAAAGAAAAAAAACAAAAATATAAATTGGATTCTGCACACAACTATCCCACTCAATGTGTATATATGCCATCATCATGATCAGTGTAAATCATATATATTATCTATTCAATCATTTATTGTCAAATGTGTGAATGATTTCCTGTTTATTTCAGTTGCATTACTGTTTAAAAGTATCAAGTATTTCTGTTTATAATTTTTGAGTATAAAAATTATTGAAAGCAGAAATCAGAATTTGGTATTGAGTAAAATTGAACAAAAGGCTTTGCAGGAAGTTTTTGTGATAACAGACTATAAGTGTGTAATATATGTATAAATTGATGCATTTACAGTTTTGTGGCTTGTTGTGAGAACTTTGATTTGTAGGCCTTAGTCATTGCATCAAGCCTTCATTTTTGTTCACAGTAATTTATGAGTGATAATGGACATGCAAAGTTGTGTGAAGCCACAAATAGTTATCTAAGTGTGTTTCCATCCCATGGATAATGGCAATGTACATCAAGTGGCATTGAACATGTGTGTTTCAGCCACATGGTAGGTTGGTTGGTTGTTATGATTCGTTCCAACCGGAATCGGAACCGGCCGGTTCACCGGTTCGGAACCAAACCGGGTCAAACCGGTTGGTTAACCAGATCGGGGACCGGTTAGATACCGAACTGGCCGGTTTGGTACCAAACCGGTCCAACCGGCCGGTTTCGAACCTGACCGGTCCGGTTTGGAAAAATGCCTAAAACAAACCTGACCCTTTTCTTTATGAGATTTATTGTTTTGGAAAGGCCTAAAACAAACAGGAGATAGTAATAATGCTGGAGGCTTAGTGATTGGCCAGGTGCATTCCTTCACGACCACCCCTGCAATAATATGAAATTTGATCAACCCGATTTGCCTCTTCACAAAACAGGAGCCATCAGCAGACAGACATAGCCATCATATGCATTACAATTTACAATTACTAATTTTGTATCAAACTCTGAAAATTCAAATGAAATCAAATATATATTTAAGCTTGTTAAGCTATTTGAAAATGGAAAACTATCTTTTCAATGCCCAAAAATCAATGAAGTTAGTAACTACAATAAATTTAGGAATGGACTAAAGTTATTACATGGTTTTTATTATTTTATGTTTTACAAACTTCAGGCTTGCATTGGACAGCGACATAACATTCCAATGGAAGGGTGGAGTCTTGTGGAAATGGCTGCTTACAGCCTTATCATTTGATAAGGCTGTAAGCAGCCATTTCCACAAGACTCCACCCTTCCATTAGATGTCTATGAATGGACAATATTGCTACAGTCTCTTGGCAGATTGCATGTAAATTCTCAATTGGAAATGGTATGTAGCAGGATAGTGAGGGCAGTAAAACCTCATTTTGTGTTCCATTTCTAATTGAAACATTCAACCACTTCTTTTTAAGAAGGCATGCTTCTTATGCATGCATTTCGATTCTTGACATTTGACAATCAAAGGTAATTCAATAATATACCAGATAAACCATAGGTAAGTGCCAAAGGTAAGCGTAGAGTCTGTAGACTTAGAGAGCATTTTATTGAGGGAAGCAAATGCAGTAACATACTCAAGGTAAGCGTAGAGTCTGTAGATTATAATCTTGAAAATGTTGTTTTCCTTTAAAATTTAACTATTTGATGTATTTTTTAGCAAACCGATTCATTAAATTCAAATCAGCCGATTTATGACCGATTCATTACCGATTCCGATTCCGATTCCGAGTCCGATTCCGATTTTTAAAACTATGGCTTCATCCTCTCACTGTAGGCTCTTAGTGGATGATGACAAATTTACCCTTTTAGATGTCTGAGTAGGTTGGAGTGTATTCTAAGTTCTAACCAATCTGTAACTTAATTTATGAAGATAAGGTTGCACTTGCAAGGCATTAAGAAGAACAATGCATAACACACAGTTGTAGATCAACCATTTCTCCATGCATAATCACACTATACTTGGTACACATATCCCAAAGTACAAATGTGCTATATATATGTGTGTGTGTGTGTGTGTGTGTGTATATATATATATATGTATGTATATTTCCAGAAGAAGAACTTTATATTCATTAAGTAGAATATACATATTAGAGAGGGATACAAAAAGCTGGAATCCGAGTTCCTTTCCAAAAATCAGTTTTCTGCCTTTTCAATAGATATTCACTACAACCTATACAAAACTGGAAATATTTCTTATACACTCCTGTAGGATTATAATACCAGATCCTGTGCACATTTTCATTTCAACTTATCATCACTTTCCTTCTTGTCATTCATAACAAGGATATGAAACCAGGAGCAGTAAAACAGATCTAAGGACATGAATCTGCATTTCAGATTGTAGTACACCATCCTGGTAATCCAATTTGATGGCTGCCCCTTCCTGAAGGAGTAATGCATGCTTTGACAAATTATCTTCCAAAGTATTATATTCTCTGCTGATCTGTGAAAAAGAAATCCATTCAAACTGTGCAACCAGATCTCTAACAGCCTTTGTCAAGGAACCAAGTCCGAGGGTATTTACTTGTACCTCTTGTCTGCCCAATCGGTGACTAATTTAGAGTGTTGCCCATAACTTGCAGTATCTTGCACCTTAACCAATTAGCTACTGAGAGAAGAACCCATAGAGCTACAAATTCCGCTTTGTTATTTGATCCTCTTCTTATGGCATATTTATGATGGAAATAGTGTGAATCATGATTGATTTAAGAACATGCCGCACCTGCTCCACCTATTGGCGGGAGTCCCTGGCTGGCACCATCAAAAAATCGCCGAGGGGACATTATCTCAAAGACTGACTTGACAAGGAGTTTTTCTTTCTGCTGTTTTGCTTTCACCAAGAATTCTAAACAAGACTTTATAACCAGATCCACTAAAACCTCAATCAGTGTTAACTGATCCTGAAATATAGCTTAGTTGTGTGCCCACCAACTTCCAGAATCCAAGTATGATATATGAGATGACAAGGCAAGGATTGATAATCGGAGGGATAAACCTGTCTTCCAACCTTCCAACCAACCAACAAGTGAATCCTGGTTCATGAGACAATTCAGTTGTAACCTTGAAATAATCTTCTCCCTCACTTCTGAGATGTAGGGACAGGAAACAAACAGGTGGAGTGCCGTCTCCTTGCAAGAACTACACAGTGCACACCAGCTCAGACCAATCCATCCTCTTTTCACACCATTATCCCACGCTAATAATTTGTTGGAAATTGCCAGCCAAAAGCACTATAATAGCTTTCTGAGGTGCCCTCAACTTCCAGATCCAAGTCCACCAGTTTTGGCAATCACCCTGATCCAAATCTTCCATTGTAGCTGCATAGCCCAATCTCACCGTGAACTCCTCACTATCAGGATTCCTAGAACATACCAAACTGTCCTCCTCGGTTAAGATTACAGTTCGTAATGTCAAATTTTTGATTAAAACTGCCATTTATCTGCCAGGTCAGCACCCAACTGTAAATCAGTAGCTTTCAACTACCCTTGCATCCAAAATGCAGATCTTCTAGGCGCATTGATATCACTATGTCTGAAAATTCCTTATGTATGCAAGCATTCTAGAAGAGCATAGAGGCTCCAACCCAAGGACCCTATCCAATCCAGACTTTCTTCCTGTTGCCTACCCTCCAGAGTCCAAACTAACTGTTTTTCAACCAACAAGGCAGCCTCCACAAATTCTTTCAACACAATCAAAGCATTTTTAGATTCCTTGTTTTTCTGCCTGAACCAGCATTCCATTGTTCTGTCCGCCATGTACTTGGATGTCATAACCTTTACGCATAAAGCAATATTATTAACTAACCCCCAAAGGTTCTTCGCTGATAGTGCTCTACTGAATACATAAATGTTCTTCAATCCTCACCCACCAAGTTTCTTTGGTTTTGCCAGCTGGTTCCATTTTACTAGTGGGACTCCTTCCTGTCCATCTACCTGTCAAAAGGAATCTAAAACACTTTTTGCGAATTTTTGTTAAAATGCCTTTTATAATTTTCGCTCTAGACATCCAATATACTGGGTGCTTTCATGGACTGCTTTAATTAGTACCAGGTGACCCCCACGGGAGAGCCATCGATTCACCCATACTGAGATCTGGGCCTCTAATCTCTTATATATATATATATATATATATAAGGAAAAGAGAAAAACATGTAAAAGTTCATAAAGAAAATATACGAGTGGAAGGAAAAGCCATGGTATGATCATCAAAGAACCTTCTAAAATTTAAATTGAAAGGTTGTGTACTTGCAGTCAATGTTGAGTTAGAGTACTCATATGGAGCTAACTAACAATAAAATAAGTATAGATTATATTTTTTTGAAAATTCATGAGTATTTCTTAAGAATGGTTGTGAGCTGTTTTTTATGCCCTTTGTTGGGACTCACTTTAAAGCGTTAGGATTCTTGTTTAACCCAATAAAATGCTTCATCTGTACAGATTGAATTTCTTACAATTTTTTCTTTGTTCTTTTACCATCTTGGTTTATCATCTGCAGTGCCTTGCACTATTTGTGAAATTATTGGTTAGGTGAGCTTTGTTTTTTCATGCCTGCCACAATTTTCTGTTATTTTTAGATGTCCTGCATTTAATTCACTTCCAAGTTCATAAACTTTACCACTATTTTTTTCATTATAGAGATGTTAATAAACAGTGCTCAATCTCTTGATTGCCAACTGTGAACTTTGTTTGCTTCTCTTTAGTCTTTGTCTTCCTGCTATCAGCAGTAGTTGCTTTGAAAAAGATTGTGACACATTGCACTGTTGATATGTATTCTGCCTCAACTATGTGCTTTCACAAAGGCAACAGTTCAATGCTGTCCTTCTTCTCAGACACGATAGCAACACCTTTGTTGGATAGGGAGAAACCCAATTGCATCAAAGTTCTCGTCACTAGTTTCCATGTTATTGTTATAATATTTGTTCTTTCTTACCCGAATTGGCATCTTTCATAGAAATGGGGAAAATAACTTAACAGGGTAGATGTTATTATAGGACAGAACAGTAACATTTGGGAGGAGGTAAAAGCTTGATAATCATGCAACCTTGTATAATTCATTTGCAGACAGAAAATATTTGCTTGAAGCAACTGTCAACATTTGTTTTACTCAACTTGTTAGTTATTTTACCCTCAAGTCAATAGTGAAACTAAGAAAATCTAGAAAATTCTACAGCTGCAGGTGGAAAATCTAGAATTGTTTTCTGCTGTAGGTGGAACATCAAAGAATTTCAAGCTATTTCTATCTGGCCATAATCTATATCTATATTATATCATTCTTTTTTCATGCCTCATCCAACCAAGATCTGATGATGTGAGTTTGGTTTTTATACAGATGGAATACAAGGCTGAAAAGCGAGCTAAGAAGCAGGCTTATGTCAAGCTCAAACAAATTGCACGGGTTCAGGGCAAAAAACCACCTCCAAACCCATACCCAAGTGCTATCAAGGAGATACAAGCAGAAGAAAAGAAGTTTATACATGATCGTTTCACCAATCCAAAGATTTTGGAAATCGTTGAAAAGATGAAGCAAGAGAGAGAGGCTAACATACAAGAAAGGGCAAAAATGAGAAGATAGATTGGCCATCTATGTTGACACGATTAGCTGTCAGACCTCTGATTATTATCCATTTAATTGTCAAATCTTAAATTAGCTCATAGACTGTCTTTGAAAGCCGAGTTATTAACTCGGTTTGGCTTTTTAGTTGTTGTAGGTTCTATGGTCTTGGTGATAGCCAGATTTGATTTATTGCAATGTTTAAAATAATCACCGAAAGTATATAAATTTTGATTGGAAGTAGTTAATGTTCTTAACAAAGGTTATTTATTGTGAATTATAATGCAAGTTATACCATTCAGAATGGCTGGATTATCATTACTTCATGCCTTGATCTACAAAACTAACATTCTTGTGAGCTTCAAAGCCTCCAAGCACTTGTAAACTACAATATTTTTTGAATAGTTAACATGATGAAATCATTCACACCATAATGCCTAGGAAAGTAGAGTCTCCACACAACACACAAGATCATGACACCAAATTTATAGTGGTAAAAGATTCGAAGAGGACACGTCCACTCTCCCAATTTCCACGAGTGATTTCTAGTGCATAAGAGGACTTCATTATCTAGGAGATGTGTGATTGTAATAATAGAATGACTGCCTAACCATATGGAGAGAATCTCCACTACAATGAAAAGGCCTTGTAGCAAAAGTTATAGCAGAGATTTTTAGTGTTAAAAGTTTGGTCAAAATTTTCAAAAAAACCTCCGCTACAACCTCCACCAATGGTACCAGATGTTTTAGCAAAGAATTTTACAGAAATTTATTATAACTAAAAAATCTTGGTGATTGAAGGCTTTAGTGGAAATTATTTTCATCGATGTGCTTTTGATAAAGATGCACAGGTGCGCTTCTTCCAATGATGCACTGGTGCGCATTTGCTAAAGATGCATCCGGGCGTATATACCAAAGATGCACCAATGTGCTTATCCTAAAGATGCGTTAGTGTGCTTTCACCAAAGAGGAGCACCGATGTTTTTTTGGCCAAAACCACACTAGTGCACATTGGTAATGGAGCATCAGTGCACCTACAGTAAATAAGCATCGATTCACTTTTACCAAAGATGAGCATCAATGCACCTTAACCAACAATGGGCATTGGTGTGCTCATACCAAAGAGGAGCATTGATGACAAAAAACAATTTGTTGTGTACATAAACCTTGGGAACATGCAAATAAAGGGAGGTGATATTAATAAATACATGATAATTTTTCAAATGTAATGATATAATAGCTTTGATTTTGAATATTCCAAGTATTAATTCATACCCTTGCTTATTAATGAATATCTTATTTACAATTTAAAAACGAAATGCTGTCTAATATTAAACAAAAATTATAATTTTGATTGTTCGAAATATAATTTTATAATTAAAGGCATAGAAATAAGACATTATCAATAAACATAAAACTAATGTTTTAAAAATGTTTAATAATCAATATTGAAATGTTAAGCATTACCATTTTAAGACCTGGAGCATTGGTGCGCCTACAGTAAAGAAGCATCGATGCACTTATACAAAAGAATAGAACTAGTGCACCTTAACCAACAATTGTCATAGCCAAGCGCAACGCGTCTTAGGACGAGCTCGCTAGCACTATGTCGCACTGCCCGTGACGCTCCTTGAGGGGTTGGCCAACTCAAGGGCGTTTTTGCAGACTACATCTACCAACTGTGCGGAATTTGTTTTACCCTTAACACTTAACACATTAGCGTTTCAACACACATAAACAAGATCCATGTACAACAAAAAATTACACAAGTGTATGGGCAGGGTTGCCAAAACCAACGAACCCCATTATCTTTATTAATATGGAAGAAGTTACATTAGTGGAGCTGGCAAATTGAGAAAGCTCTGACGTGGCTAAACCAACAACACACTTGTTTACAAGAATTACAAAAAGAATAGACTGCTTCCTACCTATGGACGCTCAACCTTGTAACCCCCGAAATCAGATCTCTCCTCTTGTTAGTGGACCTCTTCCTTGCTTTCTTTTGGCTAAGTGCCTTGGGATTTTTATACTAGGAGCGTGCGACCCATGTGTGGGTGCATGCCCACCTAGTGTGTCCCGTAAGGAAGCCAGTCGCCCACCTTTGCGATCCTTCTTCCCACTTTCGTCAACGTTTTTGTTTTGAGCCGATGCTTGTTTGTTGCAGTGTGCTAGCGCACCCACCTTAGGGTGGGACTAACGCCCAACGCTGCCGCTAGTTACAAACGCTTGCTTGTGCGCGTGCACACGCCTGTCGAGGATGCTTCCGTCACGGGCCTTGTCAAAGTGGTTGTTGAGGTGCTTTTCGGGCACCTAAGATGAAACTTTGTTGGGAGCCTGCCCCACCTTGCTAGCGTGTCCCTTTGTCGAGTGTGCTTCAAGTGCACTTAGCAAAGGGTCCGTGACAACCTCTCCCACTGAACTGGTCATTGTCCCGACGACGCCTCTTTCGTGGGTTGCATCGAGGAGGGAGCCCATGCTCTTCTTGGAGCGCCCTTATGACGTCTTCTGACTTCCACGAGGTATTCTTCCACTCCCAACTATTCTCATGCGACAATCCTTTCCACTTGACAAAGTACTCCAACCTTGGGTCTTTTTTATGCTTATTGAACTGGTGTCACAGGATAGCTTCCATTTCTCGATCTGGTCTGTTAATGATCATCATAGGAGCACGTGTTGGAACGTTCCGTTCTTGTTCTTCTTTATCAGCTCGACATCTTTGCCACTGACTTACATGAAAAACTGGGTGGTACGCTTGAAGATGCTCTAAGAGTTTAAGTTTGTAGGCCACCTTGCCCACCCTCTCAACAATCTCAAATGGGCCATCATGCTTTCGCGCCAAAGATCTTGCCAAACCCTTCGAGGGAACAACCTGTTCACGCCTAGGTTTGAGAAGGACTCTCTCTACAACTTGGAAATCTTCATCTTTGCGCTTCATGTCTACCCACTTCTTCATTTGTTTGGTCGCTCTTTCCAAGTGAGCCTGATCTGAAAATCTTCAGGATCTTTTTAACCATTAATTTTGTATGTGAAATTTGAATGTTAATTACTCATAAAGAAGCTTAAAAGATGAAAATTTTAATGCTTAAATCAATCAGATAAGCAAATAAAAGAGATACACAAAACATAAAATGAAGACAACAACTACTAACGAAGTTCACCCCTCCTGGGCTACGTCTTCGAGCCACTCCCAATGGGAAGGCCGATCTTATTAAGTCTTCAAAAGCTTACAAAATATGAGTTTCAGGAACACCTCTGAGTTTTGTCAGTCAAACTCAGAAACAGACTGCACCACTGTGTCCACCTTGAAATTATGAGAAAAACAATTATAAACTCGACTCTCTTTGGCTGAATATTCCATTTGCACACAAAATGAGATATTCCTCTTCTGTGCCTGTATGGTTCTATACCTTCTGTAGCTTCCTGTACTCGGTTCCTCGGGGTCTGTGCATAAGATGGACACATAATTCTGTGTTTTCGTGACTCAGAATTGCGTTTAAGTAAGGGTTTTAGGCGCACATGGAGGAGCCATGCACTCCCTTTTTGACTCCAATATCCATCAACAAACTCTTAAGAAAAATGCGCCAAATCCCATAACAAAAGGCGCGTTGGTTAAATCACTGGGCAATGGGGGAGGAGATCGCAGGTTCAAACCTGTCGTCCTCTCTCCATAATATGATTTTATTTCCATTGTTTAAATGGTTCGTTTGACATGTAGTTTGGATAATGGTTTGGCCATATATGGTATAGTTTGTATATGGTCCGCTGATGGTATAGTTTATATATAAAATAACATATATGGGGGTGTTGGTCATGGGGTCGAGGGCTTAGACGTCTCCCCTTTTTCAAAATAAACTTACCCTCAAACTTTTTTACAAATTCTGCCGTATACATGTTAAGAACCAACATAGGGCATGCTGGCTAGGCGAGCTTGTGAAGGCTTTGCACGGTCTTTGGAGGTCATGGGGCGAATCCCATAGACTCCCAAATATTTTTCTAAACCATACATTTAACCATTTTTTTACCATTTCAACCATAATTGCTGAAACTTTAAACCTTCATAACTTTTGCATATGGAGGTCTTTTTTCGTGAAACAAGCGTTGTCGGAAAGCTCTTGACGAGCTCTTCATCCCTGTAAGCTTTATTTTACATTTTGAAGACTTAAATTTGATCGACTATGAGATGATCTTTCTGGATCAAACATTCCCACTATAAAGTTTTTGGACCACCAAAAGCCCGAATCATTCAAAATTCAAGTGATGACATGTTCGTCTCACTTGTCCAGTATCACCTGTCCATTCTTCCTGGAACATGTACATTTGATTCAACATAACAATAATCAACACTTCATTGACATTGTTAAGTACATTAATCCATTTTTCCACAAAATATTCATTCAATTTTGTAGGAACAAACCATATACTGTTGATCAGTAATAAGACAAATATCAACATTGAACATATGAAAGAGATTGTACCTATATCATGTTGATTTTTGACCATAGAAACACTATCAACCATAATAGGTGCATTGTAGCGAAATGACACTTCCTTTTCATGCTTAGGGTTCATTTTCTCTTTACGTTGCATGGACATAAGTGCCAAATTTTGACTTGCATTAACAACCCTTTTTAATTGTTGTGTAGTGCCCAATGATTTGTCGTTTTTAAATGTATGTGAATGCACTATGTACTCAATTCCTTTTTTGAACAAGTGATACTGATTATGTTCTCTATAGAAGATTGCTTTTCGATCATATAAGTACGGGCTACCCAACAAAATTCCACATATATCTAGTGGGAACACATCAAATTCAACCTCATCTACAAACTTAGATGTAATTGCAAACTTTAGATCACACTGTTTTGTCACTTGTAATCTTTTATATTTGCATACCCAACCTAATGGATAAGGTTTCTTGTGTGGTTTTGTTGTCAGCTGTAAAAAAACGGCCTGGGTCACTTGTAAAAAAATGACCCTAGTTAGCCGTAAAAAACTACCTTGGTTTCCAACACTACTATCAAAGGAACCAGAATCAGAACATTCAATTTGCAGCTGGATAGTCGACCTCACAACGAAACCAGAATATCCAGAACATTGGTTTAAATCTGGGGGCTGCACCATTTGTTCCACATCCCGCTATTGCACCATTGATTCCTCCTCCTTCCAACCGTCCTCGTCCTTGTCCTCCTTGTCCTCAGAACCAAGGATGAGGAAAAGCGGTTCTGTAAGCCGTAAAAGTTTTTTGTACTCATTTCTTGTTATAGATCCCTAATCTTATCTATTACATCTCATCGGTAAAATGACCCCTTCACGGTTAGATTGTCGGATTAGCATTCTTGCTATCCATAATTTATCTGTTGCTCATTTACCTTTCAATGAAGTTAAGTTGTTGGGTCTTGGGCACAAGAACATTCCTCGACCTCCATCTATGGCCCAAGATTTTATTCTCGAAGAATATAAATTTTTTTCCAGGCTTTGCAGACTTAGACGGTTCTTCATACTTTTTTATTCTAATACTTATGATTCCTTTAGAATTCCTAACCCCACTTGGGAACCTCCTATTAGAGATCATAATATTAACTATGCACTTCTTTCTGGTCTAAATATTCTGCATAAGAGACTTGATGCTGTTGATTTTTCTTCTTAAGCCATAGTTTTCAAGATCGCAAGTGATTGCTCTCCGATGACTTCGTCGTCTTCCCATTGTAATCAAACATGTAGAAATTTTTTTGGGTATTGTTGTAATGGATAAAGATAAATATCTTGCAGAAGGTCACATACAACTTTCCGATCGCAACGTTTATCCAATCGCAGCAGTACCTTGGGTCTCGATTCAAATTTCTCTTCAGCAAATTCAAGCACGTTACAAAAATCTTCTTTCTGTTGTCCATTGGGATTATATTTTGCAGGTGGTCATTCAACAAGCTCGAGCATGTGTTATGTACTTCATTTGGAAAGTGTAGAAAAACCCTCCTGTAGGACGTCCTATTTTCTCCTACAATCGCTTGATGTTGGAACCCTTGTCCAAATTTCTGCATCACAAACTTCTGAGTACTCTTTTGGAACATCCCAACCATCTTCTAGACTCTCTTTGTCTTCTTCAAGCTATTGAAACAGTTGCAGATTCTCTGTTGGTCACTTTTGATGTAGAATCATTGTACCTCAACATTTCTACACAAGAAGGTCTCCTTGCTCTTCGGGATATGCTTCAACACAGTACCTCTGTTCTATTTTCACCTGAGGATGTGGACTTTTTGGTTAGTGCAGCTGAGCTGGTTCTTAAATGGCATTTTCTGGAATTTTCTGGTTCTTTTTATCAACAAATTAGAGGCACTGCGATGGGAAACAATTTTGCATTTGTTTATGCATGTCTCTTTCTTTGTCACTTAGAAAAAGAAGTTAATCGAATAATGGCTTCTCCAGAAATCAAATTCTTCAAAAGGTTCATTCATGAGGGTTTGTTGGTTTGGTCTGGCTCTCAAGATCGACTGCTCTCCTACCTTGAATGCTATGAGTCGTTTTATCCTCCTAACATTCACATCACTTATATTTCTTCGACGAGCGTAAACTTACTGGATGTTGTGCTTTTAAAAGGTCATGATTTTCAAACTTCTGGAAAGCTTTCTACCAAATGCTATCAGAAGCCACTGAATGCATATCAATACATTTCGTTCACTTCTTGGCATCCGTGGCACCAAAAAGTTTCATTTGTTATCAATGAATTAAGAAGATATTTGCTTGGCGAAAGTAGTCAGCCTGGTTTTCTTCATCTTAGAAGATTGTTTTACTTTCGGCTTCGTTCTCGAGGATATCCACCTGATTTTCTTCAGGCCTTCTTTGCTCAAGTCCATTGGGATCTCAGAGATACTTTACCGCATCAGGTTTATGCGCGTGGGCCTATTCTTTATTCAGGCCTCAAGAGGCCCCCCTTGGCATTAAAGCCAGATTACTACGAATCTACTAGAGCTTTGAACCTTGGGGGGACCCTAAACCCTAAATTGCATGGAGACTTCCATCGTCACCTTCTGCTGCAACATATTCCTTGACCTTTGATTTGTTGGAGAAATCCATGTAAGCTTGGAACTTTCATCATGAGTAGCTCAGATCCTTGTTAACTTTCTCAGGAGCAGTTTCAGTGTTTTGGAGTAGTCCTTCTTTATGATTCCGACCTTCGGATATTTTTTGGTTATTTTTAGCAAGCTTCTATGCTATTTTTAGCCATTTTACATCAAAATCTTCTCTGTCGGTTTTGTTAATTTTCTGACCTTATTTTCGAAATTCCGACCACATTTATATTTGACCGTTTCTTTGTAACCGTTTTAGTTACCCTCTGGATTTTTTCCAAGGAAACTTTCGGATTCTTTGGAAACTTCCATCTTTTTTTCCTAACGGTTATAGTTTCTGGATTGTTCCACCCGCTCCAATTTTCTTTATAAAGGACACATTGTAAACAATTTCTTTATCACTGATGAGTCCATTGAAGGATGGAACTAGTTTGATCAATAAAGTCTTTGTTTCTCTCATATTATGTCTATTTTCTACTATGTATCTTTTACATAATATTTTTCCTTTATCTCTTTATTGATTGTTCTCCCCTTTCCAATATCGCTAGCCTTATTCCCTTTTAACTTTTTAAGCTCGCCGATCTCTCCCCATAATATGCTTTTGTTACAACGTTTAAATGGTTTGTTTGGCATGTAGTTTGGATAATGGTTTGAAAATATATGGTATAGTTTGTATATGGTACGCTGACGGTATAGTTTATATATAATATAACACATATGGGGGTGTTGGTCATGGGGTTGAGGGCTTAGCCCTTGACCTCCCCACTTTTTCAAAATAAACTCACCCTCAAACTTGTATACACATTCTGCCATATGCATCTTAAGAACCAACGTGTGGCATGATGGCTAGGCGGACTCGTGAATTCTTTGGGAGGTCTTTGGAGGTCATGGGGTCGAATCCCATAGACCCCAAATATTTTTCTAAACCATACATTTAACCATTTTTTACCATTTCAACCATAATTGCTGAAACTTCAAACCTTCATAACTATTGCGTCTAAAGGTCTTTTTTCGCAAAACAAGCATCGTCGGAAATCTCTTGACGAGCTCTTCATCCTTGTAAGATTTAATTTACATTTTGAAGAGTTTAAATTTGATCAACTATGACATGATACTCCTGGATCAGAGCCTTAACCAACTTCAACTTTTCTTCCCATTCTTTGATGAACTCGATTGCAGTCGGGTTGGGACCGACTTTCCCTTCGCGATAACTTGTGGTGTCAATGGTTTCTTCCCGGTTACCAACTCAAATGGACTATAACTTGTTTTCGAGCTCATGTGCATGTTGTAGCTAAACTGTGTTGCGTCTAACAACTCCGATCAGTTCTTTTGATCAGCATGCACAAAGTGCCTCAAGTAAATCTCAAAGCCCGTGTTAACTCTCTCGGTCTATCCGTCTGTTTCTGGATGGAAGCATGAACTTGTGAGCAACTACATCCCGATTAGCTTGACCAATGCTGTCCAAAAATTCCCGGTGAACTGAGCATCCTTGTCAGACACTATATTGAGTGGCAAGCCCCAATACTACACCACATTTATGAAAAATAGCTTCGCAACATCTGTTGCGTTAGATGGCGACTTCATCGGCACGAAGGTCACATACTTGGAGAAACGGTCTACCACCACGAAAATACCATTGTACCCGTGAGCGACCGACAATTGGGTAATGAAGTCCGTGGAGACGCTTACCCAAGGCCTCTTTGGAATCGACAACAGTTGCAACAACCCTGCCGCTTCTTCTTTGTACTTGACTTGTCTTATTGGAAAATGAGACATGTGCATACATACTCCTCAACATCTCGTCATAAATGCTCCCAAAATAAACTCTTCTTGACCAAGGCTCACATCCTATATTGTTAGAAAGTTAACTCTGAAGGTCCTCTTTCATATTTTTGGTGTGGTGTGATGAAGAGGACTTAGACTTTGTCCTTTGTATATTTATGTATAAAGTGAGTTATATATAAATAAAGTGGTGTTTTGTACTCTATAGAATGGGTGTGGTGTGGTGTTAAATAATTATTAAGTTATTATTTAATAATTAAAGTGAATTAATTATTAAATGTGGGTGCATTAAATGATGTCCCTTGATTTTGTAAAAGTATCTCAACCATAGATTAGGTTGTTAGATAGGTGGTTACAATATTTAAAGTATAAAACAAGAGAGAAATGACAAATTGATCACACCATTAATGAAGAGAGAGAAGATTGAGGAGAAAGAATGAATGCCTTAGAGGAGTGGCATGAATCTCGAGGATAGGATCAATACAATTCCCAAGGAAAATCGTAATCTGTACAACAATACCTATGCATTAAATTCTACCACGTGTAGGCACAAATCCCAAGAAAAGTGACATGACATTTATTGCAGACTATACCAGCTGTACAATATTAATTGCAGGCACAATTTTTGAGGCATGAAAGTACATCCAAAGTACAATTGTACAACAACACATGTGGAGGCTGTACAACTTTTAATGGGCGCGAAAACCGAGGTATTTTCTTGCTGTTCCAGTTTGGGTATTTTTGTTAGTGAGGGTTGAAGGAATGATTTCATGTGTAGATGGAAAAAATTATGAGTATTGGTTTAATAATAATTTTCTTCTTTCTAGGGTTCTCCCCGAAGTTGGGGCTTTACCTGGTCTATTGACCAAAATATTCGTGTTTTCATGGGTGAATGGATACTTCAGTATTTGAGAAGATCTTGAATATGGTGGTTTTTATTTCAAGTTTATGAGTAAATTTTTAATCATAAACACTAGACATTCAAGTGTTTGACAGAATGTGTGAATGAATGTTTCATATTAATGTCATTTATTTTCTTCATATGGTACCCCAAGTGGCCTTCCCACGTCGAGTCGTGACACTCCCACAACAAGTATTTTAGATGATGATCCACTTTTGGCACATACAAATGTCCGTCGAAGAAAAATAGTCCATCCTTCTCCTGAAATTTGTTCGCCTTACCCTCCTTGACCTGCGTCATGATGCTTCTAGTAGTTGGGCGCCCCAACAAGTTTTCCTGAATTTTTTGTTGCAAGTTGGAAACAACTTGAATAGTCGGATCCTAGGGTTTCTCTAAGCCTGCAAGATGAGATTTCCTGCTCAGGGCATCTGCAACTGCGTTCAACTTTCCCGGTCGATACTCCAAGATCATATCAAACACGGCTAAAATATCCTGCCATCTCACTTGCTTTGGCGACAGCTTGGGTTGAGTAGCGAAGTATCTAGTTGCCATGTTATCTGTCTTCACCATGAAGGGATTACCGAGTAGGTAATGCCTCCAAACCCTCAAGCAATGCACCACTTCCGTCATTTCCTTTTTGTGAACTGGGTACCTCCTTTCCTGATCCTAGAGCTTTTGAATTTCATACGCCATCAAATGACCTTCTCGCATAAAAAATTCATTGATAGCGAAGTCAGACACATCAGTCTTTACTTCGAACTCTTTTTTCGAAGTTAGGAAACTGTAGTATTGGAGAGGTTGCAAGCTTGCGTTTAAGTTCATCAAACGCTTCTTGGCACTTTTTTGACCAGTTCCATGCATTGTTCTTTTTCAACAACTCCGTGAGAGGTGCAATTACTTTAGAGTAGATCTCCACAAACCTGCAGTAGTAGTTCTCCAAATCGAGGAAGTTACTTGCTTCCTGCACTGTCCGGGACTCTTCCCAGTCCTAGATCGTAGCAACCTTACTGTCGTCCATGCAGACCTCCTCACATCCAATTCTATGGCTTAGGAACGTAATCTCCTCTTTCCCGAACATGCACTTAGACGTTTTCAAGTACACCTTTTTCTCCTACAACACTTCAAAAACCTCTTCCAAATGTTGCTTGTGTTCTTCCATCGTTTCGTTGTAGACAACGATGTCGTCTAGATACACCATAATTGATTTGTCTAGAAATGGTTGCGACACATCATTCATCAATGTGCAGAATGTTGCAGGGGCGTTGCACAAGTCAATTGGCATGACAAGGATCTCGAAGCTCCCATACTGAATTATGTACGTTGTCTTGTGCTCGTCGCCTTCTACAATTCTGACTTGGTAGTACCCCTACCTCAAATCCAACTTTGAGAACACCCTTGCCTTAGCTAACTTGTCATAACAGTCAGTTGCCAACAAAAGTGGATATCAATTCTTGATGGTTTGTGTGTTCAACATTCTGTAGTGCAAGCACATCCGCAATTCTGGTGTATCCTTCCTCTTTTAAAACAACATTGGGGAAACATATGGCGAGCGTGAAGGCCTTATGAAACCAACGTCTGTGATCTCAGTTAGCTGTCGTTTCAGCTCCTCGAACTCTAGTCCCGATAGTCTGTGTGGAGCTTTTACCATAGGCTTAGGGATTGGCTCTATCTCAATACGATGATTCACTACTCTTCTCAGAGGAAACAACTTTGGTAAGTCTTCGTTCATCAAGTATGCAAAGGTAGACATCATGTCAGAGAGTACAGGAGGCGTAGGCATCTCCACACTTCCCGCGTCAGACTCTTTCCAACAATGCTGCAACATACATCTGCAACCTTGACTGCCGAGCCACTTTCTTCATCCTTGGCACATAAATGAACTTTTCATGTCTTTCTGCTTTGCTAGTAACGATGTGCACCACACTTGGCTTTCTCCCACTTGGGATCACCATTTTGTCTGCAAACGGTAGTAGCATTGCTTGATGTCTTCACAAGAAATCCTATCAAAGGATCATCTCGAAGTAGTCGAGAGGCGTCACTATAAAGTCCGCCCTTCCTGTCGAGATGCAACCCTGAAGCTATTGGACACACCGAGCACACTGAGAGGGGGGGCAAACAATGTGTATAGCTTTTGTTACTTTTTCAATGTTAACAATCATCAACAACTTATTCAATATTATGCAAAGTACGTTATTATCATTATATCAACAATTATAGCTCGTCATCACATATCATCATATAATCATCACATAGGAAGCATATAAAAACACAGTACACAATATTTTTACATAGAAACCCAAGTCTTTGGGAAAAAACCACAGAAGCCTTTATAATAATAGTTTTCCACCAACAACTGGAAGGAGGCAAACAACCCCTTATTACAAAGACTTCAATTCTCTAGCC
The DNA here is from genome assembly GCA_001517045.1 of Pseudotsuga menziesii. Taxonomy (NCBI): domain Eukaryota; kingdom Viridiplantae; phylum Streptophyta; class Pinopsida; order Pinales; family Pinaceae; genus Pseudotsuga; species Pseudotsuga menziesii. Next base: position 22,730 of record LPNX010079075.1, on the reverse strand, counting down.
ACAACTGGAAGGAGGCTTCAACCCCCTAGTTTATATGCTACAACCTAAAGGAAGCAACAAATCCCTAGTTCTCTGGCTACAACCAGAAGGAGCCTACGACCCCCTTTCCTTGCCTCATCCTTCCACCCTAATATGAAGATAGAAACTGCTAAACCACAACTGCATTGATCCTGCAGACCTGTTAACCAACACTTGTACCACACTGCACAATCTGTACCACACTTCACAACCACTGTCATTGCTCATCAACTAAGCACTGCTCATCAACTGTCACTACTCATCAACTTCTCACTGCACCACAACTGTGCCACAATGCTCATCAACCTATACAATCATCCTGTCCAATCAAGATGTATCAATCAATCCGTTGCTCACATCATCCGACTCAGTCAATTTGAGTCTAACCAACTGCACACCAAACTCAATCCACATGGGTCAAACCAACTGCTCATACAACTTAGCCAATTTGAGTCATACCAACTACACATAAGGAAACATATGCCAATCCTTCTCAACTGAACCTGTGCCAAATCAAATATGTAGTTGTGTTAATCTGATCAAATCTTGACCACAACTGCTCTATAAGAAACCTACTTTCTTACTTGGTTAATATAGGGTTAGGATAATACAATTACAACATGACCATGACTTTACTCAACCAATATCACTCACATAAGTGACACCATAAACAATCCTCAATACTCGACAAACACCTCAATCAAGGAAAGCTTGATAGATGACATCAGCCAACCAATTTCAAATAAGAACATGGTTAACCAATAAACCCTAATAAGCTCACAAATCAAACTGCATTAACCAAGAAGATGGATGATCTCAATCAACCAAAACAACGAGTCTCAATTACTTGACTACTCTCAGTCAACCTCATGACTCTTAGAAGAAGGGTCTTTGAATCTAGTCAATCAATGCAAACACCAAAACTAGTTTAAATCAATTAACCTTAGTCTCATTCAATCAGGAAGATAGAAAACTCAAACTCAACATATCAATATGCAATCAAGACTCAATATTGATCATAAACAAAATCTTAACACATAGCCAAGGGTTTAAGAGGAGTACTTACAGTCAATCCCAGTCACTAACAGTCTATCTTTGTAAAAAACAACACTGTCAATTCTCAGTCAAGACAAAATAATCAACCTGACTTTATTAATGGATAATTCAGTCAAATCTTAGTGTAGTATACTACAATCAAACTTTTCACAACTTGATCGATTTACAGCACTGTTGCAAACCAAAAGAACGTTGACTAATTACAGTCAAACTAGGTCAAGAGTATTATACAGTCAACTTACTGTCACAACTTGTTAGTCCTCTTACACACACAATTACCAAACCAACTTATAATCAAGTACTGTCAAATCAAACTTTGAGGAAACATTCTAGTCCAAACCTGTCAACACAAATTTTGAAAATTTACAACATAGGGCTAAGATAACTTGCCAAACAAAATACTTCAAATCAACCTTAGGTCAAACATGATCAACTTGTCAAGGTTGTCCAACTAAAACAATCAATGAATATACTGTCAGAATTGTTCAAAAGGATGGTAAAAGGGTAGTGTTATAGGTTAGACCAAATTGATATATAGGATTGTAATTAATAAATCTGAATTCACATATCATTACAGCCTTACATGGATCACATATAGATCAGACTTGATAGTTGCAAACAACCAATAACTCTGTTACAGGTATTTAGCTGAGAGGGGGGGGGGTGAATCAGTTAAATAAATAGCTTTAACCAATTGCTTCCTTTAATTATGAATTAATTAATATATCCAACATTAACACACATGACCAATTAGCAAGATACACATCATTCAATCACATGAGAGAGACACACATTTTTCATGAGGAAACCCTTAAGGGAAAAACCTCTTCTTCTTGGAATGTCAATGGCTTTGTCGGCAGTACATCTCTTCTATCTGAGCACCAACTCAGAGAGGCTGCAACCCCTATATGCAAGCAACTACTTGCTGGGAGAACCTACTCTCACTATAACCCAGCACCAACCGGGTGAAGGCACCAACCTTCAAATTCTGCAAGCACCCACTTGCAAACAGAGACAAAAAATGTCTCCCCTAGCACCACCCTTCCTCCCTTAATTGCCAGACTTTACAAATGAACCATATCACAATAGTACAAATGAATCTTTGCTTACCAAAACACTCTGCTCTTTTCAACTTGTTCAGCAATCTCCTCTGTTCCTCTGTTCTGCCATTCTGTTCATCTTCTCAGCATCAATCTACTGTTCCTCTGTTCATCTTTCTTGCTTGTTTCATCAGGTCAATTCTGCTCTACATACCATCAACTGAGACTGGTATTCTCTTTCTGTTATCACAACACTGTTCCACTATTCTTCATCTCAGCCTGAGTATCATTTTCTTCACAGCTTCACTGTCCTCACTTCCTTTTAATTCATAACACCGATTTTTTATATCACCTGCCCCGTATCTTCTTTTCTACTATATATCTTCACTCCTCTCATCGATTCACATTCCACTCCAAAAAAAATGGTTCCCAATAACCTGATTTCTCATCGAATCATTTCACAGAACTGTTATGTCATCGGTCTGTATTCTCAGGTTTTCATATTATAAGCATTACGGGACTCAGCCACCGTTAGATCATACCCCTGATCATCGTGGACCGTTAGATGGAGCGTTGACTGAAGGCAAACAAAAAATTCTTTTGACATAACGTTAATACATATAAATGAGCGGTTCTTGAACATCCTTATGAAGGGCGTTGAATTGGTGAACAAGTGTGAGCAGACCAGCGTTTTTAATATTTTTCATCACCTTAGATATGCCTCTCAAATCCAGCAGCTCAAGAAGGAGATCTATGACTTTCTTCAGTTCCAGATACCTCTCACAATGCTCCTTGAGGTGAAGAATCTCATAACATAGCTGCATAGTCTTGGCCATCAGTACGAGTTGGGATCAGTGGATGAAAGCAAGATGAGTGGAACAATTGCCAGGCTCGCCAATGAGGCCATGATGCTTCAAAGTAACATCTCTTCTGTATGTTCATCTTTTGTAAAGCTAGTCAAAGTATGATAGAAATGGCAACATCTACCTCTGCACCAACTCCTGTCTAACAAACTCCCCCTTTGACATTGATGGCAAACTTTGAATAGCTTTTCTCCCCTTTTGACATCCATGACAAAGGAAAAAACTGAGCATCTTCAGCACATCTGATTACAAAAAAAAAAAAAAAACTCCCCCTAACAAGATGCATATATGAGACAAAAAGACAATGAAAACAAGCTCCCCCTTACACGATGCATAGATTATTGAGACATCGACTGAACACCCAGCTTTTGTCTGAGATATTCAAACTGAGCAGTGGGTAGAGGCTTAGTAAAAATGTCAGCTATCTGTTCTTTAGAGGATATATAGCTCAGCTGTACAGCTTGATTAGCCACTTGTTCTCTCAAGAAATGGTACTTTATTGGAATATGTTTCGTTTTAGAATGGAGAATTGGATTCTTGGAAACACTTATTGCACTGGTGTTGTCACAATGAATGGGAATAGGCACATCATACTTTACTTCTAGATCAGCAAGAGATTGCACCATCCATAAAATCTGAGTACAGCAGGTAGCAGCAGCAATGTATTCTGCTTCTGTAGTGGATAATGATATAGAACTCTGCTTTTTGCTTAGCCAAGCCACTAAGGACTCTCCCAAGAAGAATGCTCCGCTACTATTACTTTTCCTTTCATCTACACAGTTAGCCCAATCTGCATCTGAATAAGATATGAGTTGAATATTCTGATTTCTGGGATACCACAAACCATAGGACATGGTACCTTTCAGATATTTGAAAATGTGTTTCACAGCTAGCAAATGAATTTGTTTGGGAGCAGCTTGAAACCTTCCTACCATTCCTACAACATGCATAATATCAGGTCTGGATGCAGTGATATATAGTAGGCTTCCAATCATTGACTTGTACATCCTTTGATCTACCTCTGGTGATGTATCTTCTTTGCTTAGCTTGCAGCCACTAACCATGGGTGTGCTCACAGGAGTAGAATCTTCCATTTGAAACCTCTTTAACATTTCTTTCAAATATTTCTCTTGAGAAATGAATAAGCCTTCAGGCTTCTGACTGATTTGGAGTCCAAGGAAATAAGACAACTCTCCAATCATTGACATCTCAAACTCAGATTGCATTGAGTTAGCAAACCATTTAACAGAGAAATTGTTAGTACATCCAAAGATAATATCATCAACATACACTAGAACAATCAGCAAATCATCACCTTCATGTTTGATATACAAGTTGCTGTCCACAGAGCCCTTTTTGAATCCTTTATCTTGCAAGTACTTATCTAATCTGGCATACCATGCTCTCGGTGCTTGTTTCAAGCCATACAAGGCCTTTTCCAGCTTACATACATAATCAGGTTTATCTGTGAGAGAAAAACCTTCAGGCTGATCCATATATACTTCTTCTTCAAGATTTCCATTCAAAAACGCTGACTTGACATCCATCTGGTATTCTTTGAATCTTTTGTGACATGCATAGGCTAGAAACATCCTTATGGCCTCCATTCTTGCCACTGGAGCAAATGTTTCATCAAAGTCTTGCCCTTTCACCTGAGCATATCCTTTACAAACCAATCTGGCCTTGTTTCTTACAACCTTTCCCTGTTCATTTAATTTGTTCTTGAAGACCCATTTAGATCCAATGACATTCTTATCTGTTGGTCTAGGAACCAGCTCCCATGTATCGTTCTTTTCAATCTGATCCAGTTCTTCATTCATTGCTGTTACCCAATCCTTGTCTTTGCTGGCTTCATTAAAACTTTGGGGCTCAATTGTAGAGAGAAAGGCAATATGAGATTGTTCAGATTCCAGCAAAATCTTCCTTCTAGTCTGAACACCTTTACTCCCATCACCAATGATTTGGATTTCAGGGTGATTCTTTCTAGTCATTCTGGAAGAAGAGTGTACAACGGGATGTTCAGATTCAGCTTCTTCATGCTCTGATAAATTAGATTCTTCCTTTTGGGATTCTTGGACCTGTTCTTCTGTTTCTTCATTTGTATCTTCCAAGCATGAATCATCATCATTACTTTTACTGATATTTTCGTGGCAGTCTTCATCAACTTTCACATCTATGCAATCAACCATTTTGTGCAACCTCTTGTTATAGCACCTATAGCCTTTGCTTTCTGCAGCATACCCTAGAAAGGTCCCTTCATCAGCTCTGTCATCATACTTACCAAGATTTTCATCATTATTCTTGATATAGCATTTACTCCCAAAGACTATGAAATGTTTAATGGTTGCAGGCCTACCAAACCATAAATGATATGGTGTCTTATCACTGTTTGGCCTCAAATGAGCTTTATTAAGGATGTGCACAGCTGTGTGAATAGCTTCCACCCAGAAACCTTGAGAAATGTTCTTTTCCTTCATCATTGATCTAGCCATTTGCTGAACTGTTCTGTTGTGCCTTTCCACCACTCCATTCTGCTGAGAAGTTCCTACTATTGTGTATTCTTTCTTAATTCCATGCTCATCACAAAAGTCCTTAAACTATTTCGAGCTGAATTCTCCTCCTCTGTCAGATCTGATTGCTTTAACTTTTCTCCCAGTTTGATTTTCAGTCAGTGCTTTGAAGACTTTAAACTTGGAAAATGCTTCAGACTTTTCTTTAAGAAAAGCAACCCAAATCATTCTAGAATAGTCATCAATTACCAGCATAAAATAATTTTCTTTACCTGTTCCTTCTTTTCTTGACGGGCCACATAAGTCTAGATGAACAAGTTGAAGGGGTTTACTTGTAGAAGAAACATTCTTCGTTTTGAACTGAGTCCTTGTTAGCTTTCCCATTTTGTAGGGCTTACAAACATCATCTCGAGGTCTAGATATAGCTGGAAAATCCCTTACTGCGTTTCTGTTTTTGAGCTTTATCAGATGGTCAAAATGCAAATGTCCCAATCTCCTGTGCCACAGCCAGCTTTCATCATATTTACTTAGGTAACACTGTTCTTTTTCTTCTTTTAAAACGTAAACATTATTCTCTGTTCTTACCCCTTTTGCAACTAGCTTTCCTAAGGAAGCATTTCTGATTTTACAGTCTTTATTAGTGAATAGGACCTCACATCCTTTGTCACACATTTGACTCACGCTGAGAAGGTTGTGCTTCAGCCCGTCCACAAAGAGAACATCCTGAGCTTTCCCTTTACCATTACTGAGATTCACAACTCCTTTTCCTCTGACTTTTCCTGGAGCATCATTGCCAAAGGTTACTTCTCCTGCTTTATGTTCTGATAACATGATGAAATTTTCTTTGTCCCCTGTCATATGTCTCGAACAACCACTGTCAATGTACCAATGACTTTTCTGTTTCTGTACTGAGAGCACCAGATTGCATTGAGACGTTTCTTTCTTTCTCCATATGTTTCTTTCTCCATACGTTCTTGTGTATTTCACGCTCTGATTTGCTTTATTCTCTTTTAATTTACAGTCTACGGTTTTATGCCCATAATTGTGACATCTGAAGCATACTGGCTCATTGTATAGTAAATCAAAAGGATTAATGTTTCTATTGGGCGTTCTTCTTCTAGCAGCTGGCAGAACATTACGTCCCATATGTTTATTCTTTGAAGAAAACGTTCTCTGGGTATAGTTTATCATTCTTCTCTGCATATTTCTGAAATTATAGATACAACTAGCAGCTCTGTGCCCAAAATTAGCACAGCAAAAACAATAACCGTTAAAGAAATTTCCATACCTGACTCTTGGTGGATCTCTAGATGAGTAATTCATCGATTTATGATGTTCATAACTGAATCTCTGATCAGCACGCTTTAATTTGCTATGTGGCTCCTCTTCATTAACTTGTGATGGAACAGACTCATCTTTTAGCACTACATTCTTCTGCTGTTTTGTGTTGTTTGATTCATTTACATTAGTCTCTTTACATGGTTCAGATTTTGCTACGCTGGAAGTTTCATTCTGATTGATACTTTGAAATTTGATCACATTGAGTGACTCTTTTCTTCCTGAAACATCGCTGCTTTCTCCTTGGCTGTATCCTAGACCATATTTAATTTGTGGAGCTCTCTGTTTGTTCAATATGTTAGTTAGCTTCTCCGAAGCTTTAATACTAGAAACGTTTTGATTATACAGAGTTTGATATTTACCCAGCTCCTTCTTAACTGTTACAACTTCCTTTTCAAAAAGTTCACATCTGATTTTACTTTCACCCAACTGATGTTTCAAAAATTCTTCAACTTTCTTTGCTTCTTCAAGTTTTAGCTTTAATAGAGTAACGTATTCTCTACTTGTTTCATGCTGGACTAGTAGCTGCTTCTGTTTTCTTTTCTTTAATCTTAATTTGTCAATCTCTTCTAATGCACTCATCACCTCTCCCTCCATATCTACAGTGGCATCTTCATCATTGATTTCATACTCTGTACAGTTCTGTTCGAGGTTTTCTACGGCCATTAGCACAAAGTTATTTTCTCCATCTTCATAAGAAGATTCAATATCAGATGTTCCTGAAGATTCATTCTCGTTCACACAAAGGCTTTTCTTTTTATACTTAAACCTGTTTTCTTTATTATACTTTTTCTTGGGAAAACTCTCTTCTTCGGCAGAGCACTGCCCTTTTTTCTTATGGGGACACTTAGCAGCAAAATGCCCTACTTTACCACAGTTAAAGCATTTAAATGGCAGCTGGCCTTTATACTTTCCAGATCCAGTATTCAACCTCCTTACAAATTTAGCCTCAACGTCATCCATTTCCGAATCAGCATTCTTGTCTGCTTTAAATGAAGCTTCTCTAGTGGTAGGTTTATCTTTACTAATCCTCATTTCATAGGCAGTTAGAGTTCCTAGAAGCTGATCAATTGATAGACTTTTCAAATCATTCATTTTTTTAATTGCAGAGACTTTGGGATTAAATTTATCTGGCAGAGATCTTAAGATTTTCTGAACCAAGGGGGCTTCATCAATCTTTTCACCAAGACCCTTCATGGCATTCACAAGCTCTTCAACTCTTAAAAAATACTTACTAACAGTTTCATCTTCGTTCATCTTTAGCTGTTCAAATTTTAATCTGTATGTCTGAAGTTTGGCATCTTTTACTTTCTCATTTCCTTCATAGCTGCTAATAAGCTTATCCCACATTTCTTTGGCAGAATCAAGATGCATTACTTTTACAAATTCACTTTCACCAAGACCACTCAGAATAGCATTCATTGCTTTTGCATTGAAAGTAAACTCTAGCTTATCATCTTTGGATGCTAGCAGAACAGGTTTTGCATACCCAGTCTCTACTACTTCCCAAACATCAGCTCCTAGGGACATTAGATATGTTCTCATTCTAACCTTCCAAAAGGAAAAAATTGTACCATCAAAAATGGGTCCTTTGTTCGTTGAGCCATCTTGACTCGCCATAATTACCCTTCGGGATCTACCTTACACTAAAGGCACACTGCTCTGATACCAATTGTTATAGGTATTTAGCTGAGAGGGGGGGGGGGTGAATCAGTTAAATAAATAGCTTTAACCAATTGCTTCCTTTAATTATGAATTAATTAATATATCCAACATTAACACACATGACCAATTATCAAGATACACATCATTCAATCACATGAGAGAGACACACATTTTTCATGAGGAAACCCTTAAGGGAAAAACCTCTTCTTCTTGGAATGTCAATGGCTTTGTCAGCAGTACATCTCTTCTATCTGAGCACCAACTCAGAGAGGCTGCAACCCCTATATGCAAGCAACTACTTGCTGAGAGAACCTACTCTCACTATAACCCAGCACCAACCGGGTGAAGGCACCAACCTTCAAATTCTGCAAGCACCCACTTGCAAACAGAGACAAAAAATGTCTCCCCTAGCACCACCCTTCCTCCCTTAATTTCCAGACTTTACAAATGAACCATATCACAATAGTACAAATGAATCTTTTCTTACCACAACACTCTACTCTTTTCAACTTGTTCAGCAATATCCTCTGTTCCTCTGTTCTGCCATTCTGTTCATCTTCTCAGCATCAATCTATTGTTACTCTGTTCAGCTTTCTTGCTTGTTTCATCAGGTCAATTCTGCTCTACATACCATCAACTGAGACTGGTATTCTCTTTCTGTTATCACAACACTGTTCCACTATTCTTCATCTCAGCCTGAGTATCATTTTCTTCACAGCTTCACTGTCCTCACTTCTTTTTAATTCATAACACCGATTTTTTATATCACCTGCCCCGTATCTTCTTTTCTGCTATATATCTTCACTCCTCTCATCGATTCACATTCCACTCCAAAAAAAACGGTTCCCAATAACCTGATTTCTCATCGAATCATTTCACAAAACTGTTATGTCATCGGTCTGTATTCTCAGGTTTTCATATTATAAGCATTACGGGACTCAGCCACTGTTAGATCATACCCCTGATCATCGTGGACCGTTAGATGGAGTGTTGACTGAAGGCAAAAAACAAATTCTTTTGACATAACGTTAATACATATAAATGAGCGGTTCTTGAACATCCTTATGAAGGGCGTTGAATTGGTGAACAAGTGTGAGCAGACCAGCGTTTTTAATATTTTTCATCACCTTAGATATGCCTCTCAAATCCAGCAGCTCGAGAAGGAGATCTCTGAATTTCTTCAGTTCCAGATACCTCTCACAATGCTCCTTGAGGTGAAGAATCTCATAACAGAGCTGCATAGTCTTGGCCATCAGTACGAGTTGGGATCAGTGGATGAAAGCAAGATGAGTGGAACAATTTCCAGGCTCGCCAATGATGCCATGATGCTTCAAAGTAACATCTCTTCTGTATGTTCATTTTTTGTAAAGCTAGTCAAAGTATGACAGAAATGGCAACATCTACCTCTGCACCAACTCCTGTCTAACAAAGTCACGTAGATACAAGAAGTTGCAACCAAGACTTACAGACAAAAATATACAAAGTCAACTTTGCACACTTGGTTACTAACTTGTGAATAATGACAACTTCTAATCAACTTAAAAAAGATATACAGTCAAACCAAGAATGATAAAAACAAGGTATAGTCAACATGGTATATTGAGATCTTAATTTACTGCTGTTTGCTTCAATTCTATGCACACTGTGTTTTCTATGCAACCTTCGTACAAGTGCAAGACTAGTATTGGGGTAGACTCGGAAATCATAGAGGTGACTCTACTACTTGGTCCAAATTATCAAAACAAGAAATGGTTCATGGAATGCTTTGGTAGCCGGAGTTTAAGCCAAGAGATCATACTTAAAACTTTGATGATTGTTCTCCTATGCCCATCGAGTTTTCCTTAGAGATACCCGAATTCAGAGAAGATGTCGAACTTACTTCATGCCAAAATGAAAAGTGGAGAGTGCTATATATATATATATATATATATATATATATATGTCTCATGTGGATAAGATCTGACTTGCAAAATCCATTAATATTTTTTATTTAAAAAAAATGAGAGCCAACCTACTTATGAAGAGACAAATTGTCATGTCCCCAATTAAATAATTTCCATATAATATTACTTGCAAATAATGTTTCACCAACCTACTAGTTCCCTAGGTTGAGATGGAGACATAGATTTTGTGATAGGGGGATATGGGACCCAAAAGGACTTTAGTTTACCATATTCACATTTAAATGGATCACATAAATGATAAATTCTAAGAAACTAAGGTGGCACGGGTTCATGAAGACACTTGGAAGCTTGTGGAGCCTTTTGATGACTAGATTCCCCACACACTTGGCATGATCTTCATCCAAATTCGAACAGATGGATAGTGTAACGTTATTGAAGTGTGATGTAGTGTAAAATATCATATAATGAGCCAAGGAATTCAAATAGGTAAATGAGAGTAACTCCCATGGGAAAGGAAGAAACTAGAAGACAAGGTGTGCCACTTGGAAGGAGATTCCATGCACTCTATGACAACAAATGGTGAAAGATTCTATGACAAGTATGACAAATTCAGACCTGATTGTAGAGATATGACAAATATGAAATGACATGGCTAAAAATAGCCACCAAGATGTCGAATTTGGGAGTTAGAGGAAACCATTCGAATTGGAGAAAGAATTGGAGCATGAAGAGGAAGGCAAGTGTCACGAGAGTTACTAAACCACTAAGATGAGTTGGAGGAATCCCATGGAGGGAAATTCGACCTTATGAAGCCTCATGAATTTAATAAAATTATTTCATTAGGAATGAGAATTGATTTTATCATTGGAAAATTGGCCTTTGGCATTTTGGAGAGCGTTTGCTTGTCCATTGCACGGTGAGTGTTCACTCTCCCTGCTTGTGAACCAATTTCGAGGGAGTTGGATTCCTTTCCAAGTTGGTTGATGGAGAGGCAATTCACACATATCATTGGAGATTAATGAAGGACTTTTATTTTCAGTTTCAAGTACCATACAGTAAAATTCTCATCTATTCCCCTATTCTCTAATTCCTTCTTCTCCATTCCCCCACACTCTCATGTTGAGGGCGCACTTGTTGGAGTGGTGCTTGTGCTTTGCTGAGTATATTTGGTGCCAAAGATGTGAAATATGATTTATGGATATATAATATCATGTCCATATTATATTTAAGTTGAAATATCAAGAAAACATATGTTAGAGGTTTGCATTCCCATGCTCTTGAATAACTAGTTTTCATAGATTTGGATTCAATATTGAGGTAGATTTATATCAAATTTGTATGAGTACATTTATATGATTTTGATGATGTTTGAGAAGAAATATATTATATAAATATCTTTAATTTCATTCCCATATTCTATGTAGTTCTAAATCCAAGAAAATAGTGTGTGAAAAGATTGCAATCTCATGCCATTGTATCATTAGTTTTCATGGATTTTGGCTTTAATCCTGAAGTAGTTTTATACCAGATTTGTATGAGCAATATTCTATGCGTTTGATGATGTTGTGATAGAAATATATGATGTATTACTCTGTAATTTCATTTCCATATTCTCGATGGCTTGAAATCCTAGAAACTCATGTGTGAAAAGCTTGCATTCCCATGCCATTGAATCACTAGTTTCCATGATTTTGGCTTCAATATTGAAGGAGTCTTGTATCATATTTGTATGAGAGGTTTCCTATGAGTTTTATGCTGTTGGGTAATACATTTTTATTCTATATATTACCACCATGTTTCATATTATTCTCAGAACCATATATTTTTTTTCATGTGTCAAAGTCGAGCTAGTAATGTAATTTCCCTTAAGCAATTTCCACGAAAGTTACCCTACAAATGTTGCAAATCATAATCTGTTTGAAGAAATTAATAAACATGATTAAGGACAACCATTTATGTCTGATACTCATTCCCATACTCTGTTCTTAAATTTGGGAGGGTCGTACTTGAGTTGGAGAGCTAGTTTGGTCTTCACCCTTGGAGAGATTTGAACACAATTTCCTAGTAAAACTGCATTGTTTCCCCTTAGCCCCAAACCAAGATGCATAGGCATAAAGTATGATAAAAATTGTCCATAGAAAATTTTGGGATGTTTTAATACTTACCATACCTTTACATTTGAAATTAGAGACCATTTGGAGTCAATTGGAAACCCCTACAGTCTTGACTAGGAGAGCTCGAAAATTGCCCGAATTGCACTTTTCTCCAAAATCCCAAGTAGGGACATTATAGTGGTATCAGAGCATGGTATTGGAACCTATTGAAGTTATGGATGCTATATATGAATTTAATAAACTCATTAAGTCATATTTTGATGATATGACTAAGCAGCTTATGCAGGGTTCGAAATTATGGCTAGCCAACTTATGGGTAAGCTGACAGCAGGGGTTAGTACTAGTTTCCATCATGGAGAGACACATAAGACAATTATTTTTGAATACTTTTATGATTGGTTGTATGGATTTAGAAATTATAAGGCATATTTGAACTCATTAAGGAACAATAATCAATACACAAGCATGGAGGAGACCAAGGAGTCACCATGTTCTGTGGGTGGTGAAGTAGAAAAACAATTACATCAAGAGGATCGAAAGTCACTCCCAGGCGACTATGAAAAAGATGAGGAAAAATCACATGATTGAATAAGAGTACCTTGAAATTATTGAATATCATTCCAAGACACATTATACTATGGACATGGACCAAAGGTAATCTACTAATGGATGCTTGAACTGTGAAGGAGTACCTACTGATGGGTGCTCACAATTCTCTGTTGGTGACAAGAAGGTCAGATTTGAAAATGTTGCTGCAAGCCAAATTTATCATGAGAATAAAGATGAATACCTTGTAGTAGATAATGAAGAACCAAGGTCAACGTCCCCATCACCACTTGAGCTTCAAGAAGAAAGAAGAAGAGGAGGTTCACTCCCATGAACCATCCTTCATTGAAGGGTCTTTGAAGATGAGTGAAATGAATATCCATTAGGCCCTCAACATACTCCATGACACTAAAGAATTGGTATCAAATTATTCTTGGAAAGTTTCTTCATTGGAGGTTTTAGAACCATGTCTGAGCTAAATGGTCGAAAAGGGGTCAGGCTAGAGTAATTGTAAGGTGAGGTCCAAAAATTAGTATCTTATGACCTAGTGGTGTGCAGAAAGGGTTTGAAGATTGTTTAGAAGACTTATTCCTAAGTCTAAAATGTAGGAATTGTAAAAAATTCTTAAACATGGCCTTGGGATTAAGCCTTGTATGAAAAATCCGCTTCAATGTTAAGTCTCGATGAGAATAGACGGAGCATATCTACCAAGGAGGATATTGACAGCTATAAACAATTCTGCAAGCATAAGCAGCACATTCCAAATAAATTTGGCTATCTGTGCAATGGTGTTAAACATCAGATGAAAGAAGTCATCAAATCGGGAGATGAAGAAGATCTACGACGAAGGTGGAGGATTCTACTGATCTAACATGCACGAGGAAGTAAGATTTGGAACTCAGCAGAATTGGGTTGAGCTAGTAGATTTCAACGATGGAGATCTGAGCCGCAAAAGAGCGGACACTTCAGAAAAATTATACAAGAGAAAGGTGTAAGGAAGATAGCAGATCCACAAAGATAAGATGAGATCCACGTATGCTCTCAGATCAACGGTCAGGATGGAGTCCACACGAAATCGTCAGTTGTAAAGAGTGGCAAAAAATAAAAGGAGGAAGTTGAACTTCGAGAAAAGTTGGATCCATGACCCGAGATCTGAAATCTGGATTTTGCATAAAGGAGCTTGTAGAAGGGAAAAGGAGGAAGCAAGATTGCAGAAGTTTGGTTGTCAAGGATGGTGAACCTGAAATCCGAAATCTATGATTTTATGGAAGTAAAAGGCGGAAGCAATATTGCAGAATTTTGGTTGTGAAAGTTGGTGAAATCGAAATGCAAAATCTGTGATTTTGCGTAAAGAATTTTGTGGAAAGGATATTGTGGGGCCACATGTTCTTACAGATTAGATCAATGCATGATCCATATCAATGGATGTTGATGATTCCGTAGATTAAATATGCATGGGTGAATGAAGACATCAAGGCTCAAGGAAATGTGGAAGAGGCTGCAAAGTAGATAGTGGAGACCCCTAGATGTCAAGGTTTTCCATTTTGATCAGTCACACATATCACAACATGCTTTCTCGATTTGTTTTGTGATCATGGAGAATCTGGCACCTCAGAATTTGTTAAGATTTGTATGTTCGGGTTTGATTCCCATGATGTAATTAATTTTGGTGCCTTGTTTTGATATTCGCCTCGGGCGAAAATTGAACTATAAATGTAACCTCAATAGAGGAGAATAGGGTTCGACATTCATTTCGGAAGGCTTTGTGCTTGGTTTTGTAGCCTTGATATTTTCTTGGAAGTATTGTTAGAATTTTATCATTTAAGAAATATGATCTTAACTGAGAGAATAAAAAGCACAACAATCAATCACAAGAGACAATGAACACAAAGATTTTCCTCGGGGAAACCATAAAGGAGAAAACCCCGCAACTTCCTCAGAGATAGAATAAGCACCAATGGCAGTAGTAAAACCCAATGACAGTGAGATGATCTCCAACAGCTGTTCTCTCTCTTATCTCAACTTCTTCTCTCTCACTCATGCGCTACAACTGGGTGTGAGTGACTGTATTATAAATAGAGAGGCTCACTCTCTATTTATATTAGTTTCCGACTTGACATTAACTCACCAGAGCTGACTTCTCTAGGAGAGTCTAATAACCCTAGTGCCCCACAACTGCGGGGACTTTAACCCTTGATCAATAAGGAGGGTTATACTCTATGACTTTACATGACTTGATTACATTACTGATTCTCCCGATAGGGACATCAAGGTATGACATGAATTGATTACATTAATGATAATCCCGATAGGAACATCGGGGTACAATACATAAGGTATACAAATGAATACATTTTGAAGTTACAAGTACATCAACACTCCCTCTTAACTAGGAAGGTATTCTCTTGACACAATTCATTGGCACAAGTCTTATTCTCTGGATCATCATGAAATATGGATCATCATTGGATCATTATCAAGTTTGGATCATCACTGGATCATCATTAAGTTTGGATCACCACTGGATCATCATCAAGTCTGGATCATCACTGGACCATCATCACTGCTTCCGCTATCTCGATTAAATGGTGCTATCTCTCAATTCTACTTCTCACAGGAAGTTCTATAGAGCCAGCCCTTTTTCATGTTGGTTGTAGGCCTAGCCTCCATGTAGGTATTCATCTTCTTCAACACTTATATCTTACCATGGGAGGAACACATCCAAGAACCATTTCAGAAAGGCCCTCCTAGCACTTACACCTGACCATGGGAGGAACACATCCACCACCATGCCAGAAAGGCACGCCCAACACTCACATTTGACCATGGGAGGCCCAGCTTGCCACCATGTCAGAATGGCCTAGCACTTACATTCGGCCATGGGAGGAACACATTCAAGAACCATGTCGGAAAGGCCCAACACTTACATCCAACCATGGGAGGAACACATCCAAGAACCATGTTGGAAAGGATCAACACTTACATTCACCAGCATGATAGGACTCAAGTACTATCATCTGTGAAAAGGCCCAGAACTTACAAC
Organism: Pseudotsuga menziesii; assembly: GCA_001517045.1. Taxonomy (NCBI): domain Eukaryota; kingdom Viridiplantae; phylum Streptophyta; class Pinopsida; order Pinales; family Pinaceae; genus Pseudotsuga; species Pseudotsuga menziesii. Next base: position 6,633 of record LPNX010079075.1, on the reverse strand, counting down.
CATTAGCATGATAGGACACACCTACTATCATCTGTGGAAGGGCCCAACACTTACAACCATTAGCATGATAGGACACACCTACTATCATCTATGGAAGGGACCAACAATTACAACCATTAGCATGATAGGACACAACTACTATCATCTGTGGAAGGGCCCAACACTTACAACCATCAACATGATAGGACACACCTACTATAATATGTGGAAGGGACCAACACTTACAACTAGTGGCATGGTAGGACAAAACTACTACCATCCATGGAAGGGCTCTCCACTTACAACTAACCATGGAAAGAACCAATCCTACCATGTCAGAAGGGCTCTGCACTTACAACCACTGGCATGGTAGGACACAACTACTACCATCCATGGAAGGGCTCTGCACTTACAACTGACCATGGAAGGAACCAATATTATCATGTCAGAAGGGCTCTCGGACTCATCACTTCCCTTTGGAGGGAACTTCTATCTAGAGAACACCAAGCTTCTCCCTAAAGTATTCAAACTTCACTCTAGCTAATGGCTTAGTCAACACATTAGCTATCTGCTTGTCTATCGCAACATATAGGAGCTTCACTGCTCCTCTCTACACCATATCCATGATATAGTGATATTTGATCTCAATATGCTTCGACTTGTCATGGAACAATGGGTTCTATGACAACTTCACACAACTCTGGTTATCGCAACATATACACGTAGCATCCAACTGGAGATCAAACAAATCAGATAGTATCTTCCTCATCCACACTGCCTCACAACTAGCCGAACAAGCTGCAACATACTTTGCGTCGGCTGTACTCAGTGCCACGCAGGATTGCTTCCTGATAAACTAAGAGATCACACGTGATCCCATACTGAAGTAGCATCCCAAAGTGCCCTTCATATCAATGGCACTACCTTCCCAATCTAAATCCACATAAACTTCGAGGCTAATATTTTGATTCGCCTATACTTGAGCCCATAATCAACTGTACCCTTCAGGTACCTCAGAATATTCTTTGCAGCAATCAAATGAACATGTCTTGGATCTGTCAGAATTTGGCTCAATGTGTTCACAAAAAAGCAAATATCTGGTCTCGTATTCGTCAGGTACATCAAGGAACCAATCATCTGATGATACATCATAGCATCAATCATCTCTGATGAAGCATCATTCAATAGCTTCAGGTTCGATGCCATAGGTGTGGTCATGGCCTTGTAGTCCATCATCCTGCACCTCTTCAGGATCTCTATTGCATACTTCCCTTGTCCTAGGGAGATTCCATTCGTATTCTGCCACACCTCCATGCCTAGAAAGTAGTGCATCATACCCAAGTCCTTCATCTCGAACTTGGTAGCAAGATTCCTCTTTGTATCAGCAATCAACCCATCCACACCCGTTACAAATAGGTCATATACATACAGTAGGAGTATCACTGGGTTCCATTCTTCAACCTTGTAGTAAAGGTTGGAATCTGCTTTACTCTTGGTAAAGCCCAAACTGGATAGGAAGCTGTCAATTCTGCCGTATGTTACAGAGAGAAATTCCTATGGCTTGGGGTACCACAACAAACAGCTAGACTCCAGAAATCAATCTTTCCCAATATGCAATAGAAATAAAAACATCTAACACTAAAGGATCGAACCTCGTACCTTATTCCGGACGGTTGAAGTAGATCCCCGTTGAGCTTTCCAATCTTTAGCTTGAATTGTTATAGCACGTCCTCAACAACAAGTAAACAATACAAGCATACTATATTTCATGGTGTTAGATCTATTCTAGCATATATAAATCAATAATGTATAAGCATTTGACATATTCCAATGGAAACAATATTCATTCAAATACACATTACTGGACAGGAAAATATATTTCTATTAATATGAATCAGAGATTACAAGTGACAACCTCTGACGACATGTCTGCGAACCGGAGAAACTGAATCCCCCACTTGGGCATCCACCACCTCAATCCTCCATCACTCCGATAGCAAGCTTACTAGCAAAGGGCAAGCTTGGGAAGAACACAACAGTGCTCCAAGGGACAAAGGGATGCAAACTCAAGCATAAGTTCTGGCAACAATGGACTATAGTTTCGGTACTCTCAATTATCTCTTATGATTTCAATGTCTCAATGGTTCCTTATATAGCTTTTCAAAGTGATACTGGAAGGTCGAATCCGTGCGATATCAAGGCATATGGAAGGCCAGGAGTCATATGAATCGGATCCAAGACAAGGAACACTCCAAAGCATTTTGGATTATGTACACATCCCGATGTACGCGACTATAGAGGGAATATCCGTGTATGTACGCGGTTATCGGGGAAAATGCCGCGTATATCCATTTTCTAATGTTTTTAGGGATGGTCGATGATACATCAAAAGACAAAAAGTGGTCCATAGGGGCTAATGAGTCTGCAGCGGGACAGGGGAAGGCCATACAATGTGTGATTCACCTAGTGTGGTGAAATCCGCTATAACAGATGCCCCCTAATGTATGAGATCAGAGGGGTTATACGATGGCCGAAATACATTAAAGTCCATCCCAGAAGTGAAGTGATGAAGGTACCCAAATGGAGGACCAGCCACCCAATCAGCATAATACCATAATACAACTCTGCATATAACTACAAGTACATATAGCAGTCCCGGATACATAAGAGTACAATGGCCATGAATAGGCATGAAACATGATAACACATAGATGTGGTCATCGCCACGTACAATATATAGATCAGAATCTTCCATGAGGAAGATATACAAAGGACCATGATCTCCACAAAGGCTGAAGATATATAACAGATCAAGATCTCCATAGTGGCTGGAAGTATCTGACATATACTGGAACAAGTCACGAGAGATGAAATCTCATGAACACTGGCACGATCAAGGAGGTAGAATATAGTGGATGCCACCAATCTGGAAGGTCTTCTACACAAACCGCTACGAGTACATGTCCTACTATGCGAATAGAGGTGTCGAGGTCGAACATAGTAGTCCATCGTCTGATTACCGGTCATTGATGTATACAGTTAACAGACGCGAGATCACCCACCAATAATGAAAATGGGAATCAAGGTACTAGAGTGCAAACTAACAAGTGTGAATAAATGTGTTGAGGTCGAACACTTGAGAGAATCCATCGATCAGGGGACATTGATGTATTCCCAAAACTGTCGATGGCGAGAGAACCTGCCACTGATGATTGCAAGTCTCAAGGCACTCAAAATGAATCTAGATTCCAATCCCAGAATAAATGATCTGAAGTCGATGGGATGAAATCCACTGGAAGGAGGGCATTAGGGCATCCCCCATCATCCAACATGAGGTACTCAGCAAAGCTGTATAATGTGGAAGGACTCGATCATAAGGTGCACGAACCAGTAACTGTACCGGGAATGGCCAACATGCAAAGTCAAGATAACTGAGGAATGGCCGACTCAGGTTTCAACTTCCTTCGAACAAGAGCATAACGGCGTATGGTGACTGAATGAAGGCAACATAGAATCGATATACAAACTGGGACATCCCTATGACACAGGAGGCATCAATAGAGGCTCCATAAGGACTGGAAGCTTAACCAGTCGATGGAGATAAAACTCAGATAACGAGTACAGCTCCTAAAGTCAAACTATAACCCAACCAATGGATGTGATATACAGTGCTCTGTTCGAAGGTGACACGACTCGACAGCTGCCAAAGATAATATCTTTTCTTGTCCGGCTTTTTGGTTTTTTGATTTTTTGGGTCTTTTTCAGTTATTTGAAAAGCTTGAAAAAATAATAAACTAGCTTTATAGTTACAAACTAGGAGGAGACGAGTGTCATTTAGGGCAAACAAACTAGTTCCAAGCAGTGGAACATACCTATGCTCAATGCAAGGATACATGTGTAGGATATCGACACTCGGGGGAAAATCCCCTCCCAGTAAAAAGGGAATCAAGCTGGGAAGGATATAAATAAAGGCTCTGCATGGCTAGACATGAGACAAGCTCGGGCCATATGGCTGAAACGCAATGTCAGGGGAGCCGGCATAGAGCTCAATAAGACAGGAAAAGCTCATGATAATGCATCCACAACTTGATACAAGGGGAGTCCGGAGGGAAAAAGGCCAGCATAAGATCAAGAGGAGTATGAGGCTCTTGCTAAATGTCATGGTAATACTATACAACGGACTCCCACACCCTAAAAGGGGGAAACATCGGCATGGGCACCAAATGCAAATAAGGCGCTAACTAGGGTACCCATGTAAGGTGAGGCTCTACCACTCATATCATGCCACTTCTATAGCAGCAAGAAGGTTCCGTGACATAATAGAGTGGGTTCGTACCTAAGGATATAGTGACATGGTCATAAGGTCATGCAAAATGCAAACGATGGTGAACCTAACCTATATGCCAGTGTAGACGTTATACCTGAGATCAGTACGAACGGGTCAATCCAAAGGATGAAACGGCGCTGAAAATGGTCTTCTACATCACAAATTAGGTCAGAAACGGTCCAAAATGGTTAGAAACGGTCAAAACTATAGGAAAGGGGGTAAAAATTTTCAAATATTTGAATTTTTTTCTATAAATAGTAAAAAATATAAATCATTTGAAACTTTTACCCATTGGAGCTCTGATATTCAATTGCAAATTCCAGGAGATCCAGCCGACGGAATTCACAACCGATTCTTCCAAGTACTTACTCATGTTCTCTGCTTGCATTTCAATACAATTTTTATAATTTTTCATGGTCAAATGAATTTTTAAAGGCCAAACTTACATGAGCGCCATGGCCCATGCGGGTATCGAGGCTTTTTCCACGTATAGGGCTGGCTATACGCAGAAAAGGGACCAGAAACCGCGTATATACGCGGCTGTTTTGAAAATAGCCGCGTATGACGCCGCGCACTAAGATTTTCATGAATCTAATGGACATTTTGGTCACTTTCTCATGCAGGATGGTGCTAGAGTGGCGAGAACGCGAGCATGGTGATGTAGAGGAAGCAGTAAGGGCTGACAGAATGGCTCAAGAAGCTCTAAGAAGATGTGGACTCTACAAGTTTTGGTGCCTAGGAGGCTTGAGGGCCAAACCAGGACTACTACAGATGCTTGTAGGCTATTGGGATCCGGACTCAGAGTCCTTCCGGCTAGACAGTATGTCCCTCACCATTGAGGTGGAGGATATCTACTTTATCACAGGTCTATCACTGTGAGGTGAGATGGTGAACCTTCGTGCCCGAGGAGGGCCAGGTCATGGGCTGACTATCGACGAGTACATAGCTGTGTACTGCTACCCAGAGATGGAAAAGGTGGGGAGCCAAGTTCCCACCAACGCTATACAGGTACTGGGCCTAAAGGCCATACTACTGACGCTGGACAGGATAGCAGGCTTAGCATCACTCCATCAGGCCTCTCGGCCATTGATGTTCTATGCGGTGGAGTGCATGACACCGACCATCTATGACTGGAGCACTTCCCTACTGAGCAACATGAAACATCAGCTCAATGAGTGCAAGGCAGGTAGGATACGGAACTTCGGGTTCAACAGTATCTTGAGCACGTTTTTCTTCGAGCGTGTTCCAGGATTGAGCCCTAGAGTGGATGTTCCTCTCCACGGGGTTCGAGATCCGGCCCAACGATGTTGGGCAGACGCGATGCGCAGACTGGGGGGCGGTAGGGTGGCCAACCCTTATCCAGCAGACTTTTTTCCATGGTGGCGACGACAGATTGTTGCCATAGAGGACTACCCTTATGCAGGGATAGACTTCAGGGGAGACCCGGACATGCCATTACCACCAGGATCAACATATGGAGACATAGGTAACGAATCTCGACCCTTACTCTTTTTAAAATTTTTGAAGTATTTAATTTTTTTTTGTGTTTTCTTGATTATATGGAATAAAAAAGACATGTTTTTTGGGTGACAATACATAGTGACATCTACCATTCATGTGCAGATGTGGGACCACGGTGACCAGAGGGCTTCCCACGTCATAGACGGAGGGGAAAAGGAGACGATATCACCAGTGTGGATACGGAGCGAACGCTCCAAAGCATCCATACCAACTTCGTGCGACTGACTCACAGGATTCCCATGGCGCAAGTCGAGGACTTGCCTGAGGCTATGCAGAGACAGGTGGTGGGTGTACCATGCGCATGGGTGCATTTATTCCGGCGGCTAGCTAGAGCCGTGGTGACATATCATGATCACAACCCTCATCCACCTCCATAGGACTAGACACCTGGGAGTGTATCTATTTTGTACTACCGTGTATATGATGGTGGCTTTGAAAGCCCCAATTTTGTATTATGACACTATGTATTAGCACATTTTTGATGTATATAAAAAAGTTTTATGGTGATCGGTTTATTTATTTATATGTGTAAAAATTATGCTTATGATTAATTTATAATGAATGAAACAAATTCCAATCTAACACATAGTTAGCATATGAGTCAGCAATTTGATTAAAATTTCTTGGAATGTGTATATATGTTATGTTCTCAAATTGCCGTTCTAACAATCTCACACGTAAGAATCTCCTCAATAACGTCGGATTTTTAACATGGTACAAACCATTTAGCTGTGACACTACTAACTCTGAATCAAGACATACCTCAAGAGAGAGAACACCATGCGAAATGGCATCCCGTAGAAGCT
>LPNX010079069.1:107070-119763 GCA_001517045.1 Pseudotsuga menziesii | reverse complement strand
GGTATATTTGAGAAATGGGTGGGTGTGGGGTAGAGATAGATATAGGTGATTAGGGATAATGGGGAGGAGGAGAGATGTATGGTAGTAAGAGAGAATGAGGGTATAGTTGTGTAGTGGGGGTATAGTTAAGAATTATAGGGATTTGGTCTTAAGGTTCATAATAGTTATAGTGACTAAGTGTGTGGTTATAAAAATTAGGTATTACATGTGTTTAGATTTAATATTTGGGTCCATAAGTCTTACAAAAGTTTATATTTTCAAGGTTTTAAGACTTATAAAATTTAAAATTAGTAGAATTTACAATTTATACGTTCTAAAATTTAGTGGTTTCAAATTTATTATGGGATGGATGATATTGGCTAAAGGAGCTAAGGTTTAGAGGGGTTATGTTTGATAAGGGTTATAGTAGATAAGGGTTATAAGTAATATGGTATATGTATGCGGTATAATGACTAAAGAAAGAGATACTATCTCCTAGGTTGCATGAATAGAGTGTTAACAAAGGGGGGTCCCTTGTTAGACCACTTTAAAAACCTTGTGTAGACATGGTCGACCACCCAACTTGGGGTGTACTAGGAGGGCTTCTCTAGGAGTGATCTCCCTCCACCTATTACTAGCGCAATGACGTCCTAGTTCTTAGTTACAACAAAAGGCACATGTGTCAAGATGCCGAGTTAGAAAATTGTTTCCAAGCAATTTCCCAAAATGGTCCATTGAAAACACTCTATACAAGACTTTAAGTAGAAATCCTATGGCCAACATAGGAATGTAAACATTATAAGAAAATTGTGTACAATTTAATATTCATAAAATACAAATATATTCTACAATCTTATTCTCGTTTAAATATATAAAAGAAAGGTATATTAACCATGGAAAAAAAATTAAAAAGAGTTCACTATCATTGTAAGAAGATATATAAAACCAATTTCAATTGCACTAAAATCATAGAAGATATATAAAAACCAATTTCAATTGCACTAACCTTAATGACTAATATTATTTTAAAAAATAATTATTTACTAACATAAAGAAAACATAAAAATTGATAATATTATTCCAAAAAAATTACTTCTAATCAAATTCTAAGCAGCTAAACAATATAAAAAATAAAGTGGTCAGTTTTAACTTGAACGTAAAAAGTTATGAAAAAATCATAATCTCTTGATTTAAAAGAATGAAATTAGTTGAGGCCTTAAATAAATAAAAATTATAAAATTTTATATTCATAAAATAGAAAGATATTGTACAATCTTATTCTCATTTAAATATATCAGAAAAATATATATTAACCATGAAAAAAAATTAAAAAAATTCACTATTATTAAAAGTAAACATGATATATACAAACTATAATATTAGAAGAGAGTAAACTATTTAAATATCAACAACAAAATAATGTTTATACTATCAAATCATAAAAGATATATAAAGCCAATTTCAATTGTCGTAAACTTAATTACTAATATTAATTTTAAAAAAAATATTTACTAACATAAGAAAACTTAAAAATCGATAATATTATTCCATAAAATTTACCTCTCATCAAATTCTACACAGATAAAGAATATAAAAAATAAAGGGATCATTTTTGTAAAAAGTTATGAAAAAAATCATAAAAAGAGTGAAATTAGTTGATCTTTAAATAAATAAAAATTAAGTGATCATTTTTAACTTGGAAATAAAATTATAAATATTTAAAAAATATAAAAAATTAAGTAATCATTTTTAATTTAATTAGCAAAAGTTACTAAAAATATTATAATCCGTGGATTGAAGAATTAAAAAATAATTGAATTTTAATATAAAAAATATATTTGAAACCCGATAAAAAAAATTAAGTACCTATATTTAAAATTAGAAATCAAATTAAAGTGGAAGCTTATCAAACTTCTAACCCCCAATGGGGGAGGATGGGTTTTCTTCTGTTCAAATTTATTTATGTAACCCACCTCCATTTATGGATATTTTTCATACTAACAAGAATTTTAGACTATGATGTAACTCATTTTATATTTTTCAAGACCATCTTATTTATGTTTTTCAAATACAAAAACAAATATTTGTTTAAGGTTGGATAAACCAAAATAACTTTTAATAACAATCTTTAGACTATGATGTAACTCATTTTATATCTTTTAAGACTATCTTATTTATGTTTTTCAAATACATTTTTTTTTTATTTGTTTAAGGTTGGATAAACCAAAATAACTTTTAATAACAATCTTAGTAAATTGATAATTTATTTAATATCATTTCATTAAAATATTTTTCAAAGGATATTTTTTATTCTATTGAAATAAATATTCTTCTATTTTCAAAATTTCACTTTCTTTTGTAGAAAATTTTTGAGAAAAAAAATTAAATTATTTATACAATTAAAAATGAAAATTATAAAATTCACCAAAAATTATATCACCTAATTTGGTGAGAATGACAACAAAAAATCCAAATGACTTCGTGGAGAAGCTTCTGAGAGAGACTGGTCGCGCAGTACAATTTGTGGTACTAATTTGTTTAAGGTTAGATAAACCAAAATAAGTTTTAATAAAAATTAATAACCATTAATTGTAATAGATCATTTATTTAGTATCATTTCATTAAAATATTTTTCAAACGATATTTTCTCCCAAATTGAAATAAATATTCTTCTATTTTTCAACTTTCACTTTCTTTGAAAAGTAGAAAAATAAAATCGTTTTGAGTATGGTGCCACCACTACAACCATGGAAGTGAAGTCCATGGTCACACTCTCACAGAAGTTGCTCGGCCAAGGCCAGGGCATCCATGACTTCATATTTCAAGCGATGCAAGAAGAATGTATTGAGCTATTCTAAGGCGGAAACTACACAAATATTGATCGAACAGAACATAATCCATTCAAAATATTCAAAATAGAATATTCAAACTATTGCAGAAATTGGAAATTGGGTTGCAGAAAACCCCTATGAAAATAAGAATGCAGAATTTCTTAAAAAAAAACTGAATAGTGTGAAGAATTTTTCCAATTTTCAAAATTCAATATTAGAATCCTAAATTTAGAGACAAGTTTGGACTTATTTGGAAAGCTGAGAAACAAAAGAATATGCAGCGAACAAATTCCTTCAATCCAAAGCAGTTACAGACATACCATGGACGAATCTGGACATCTAAGTAAATAGACAGGTCAAGTGCTGCATGACTGAAACATCAGAAATCGAAGAACAAAAAATACTCCATAAATAGTAAATACCAACCCCATTCGATTGAATTAAATGGTATCCAAAACCCTCTTACCATTTTATGACCCTCGGCCACTTTTTTGTCATAACAACCTTCACATCCCGACTCTATATCACAAATATGTGAAAGAAAATAATATGCAACAAACAAACGCTTTCAATCCAAAGCAATTAGGAACATACCATGGGAGAATCAGGCTGACAACAGCAAAGATGATAATTTGGCAAAGTCTTCTCCAACCACTTGGTAATCTGGTGAAGTCTGCCACATCTAAGTAAATAGACAGGTGCTCCATGCCTGAACATCAGAAATCCAAGATGAAAGAAGCATATCTGCTCCAATATGGCTGACAACAACTAAGATGGAAAGAAGCATATCTTGTTGGAAAAATATAATTACTCGCAGATCTGTACTTGACCTCCAGCCGACTCTGTCAGAGTCTGTACAAGTCAAGATCTTGTCTGTCAGTCTGACAAGAAGGAAGAGTCCATGACTAGGCAATGCAAACCAGTCGAATTTATTTCTGAAGCTAAGTTGTTAGGTAGATAGTTATTATAGTATTTAATGGCAAGTCAGTCGGCCAATGTAGAAGCAATCTTCACGTTGCCTATAAATAGAAGAAGCAAATTGTAAATCATTTTTTACAGACACTACAGACATTAGACATTAGACAATAGAGAGAACTCAGGGTGAGAAAGAGAAGTCGAAGCTCAAGCTTCTGTGCATGTGATTTAGTTGAAGAGCTGAAGCTCCATAGGCTGACAAGTCTGGACTGACCAATTTGTAACCGACAAGTTTGTAATACTTTGTTATTTCCACATAGTTAATATATGAAATAGTTTGTGGTTGAATGCATGATTATTTGGTCACACATATTTCTAGATTTAATTCTGTAAATGTCTTTTAAAATTACTGATAAGTGAAAGATCAAATAACCCATAAAAATCTCTTCACATAAAAGTTCCAGGTTTTACAGCACATTGGTCGACTCAAGTCTTCCTACATATTTGGGCATATGTTTTATAAGTTATTTGGATTTGTAAATGTGTCTATTTTACTTCATCTTAAAAACAGGTGAAAAACATTTGTAATTTCTTAAGTCTTTAGACTAATAAACATATTCTACAGATTTCGACCAAAGTGAGCTAACTTAAGTGGTCGGTTGAGTCATCCGACTGAAGCAGCTAACTTAGTCGAAAGCAAGTAGTGAGCCGACGTAGTCAAGGATAAGTAGTGACCCAACTTGGTCTAAGAGAAGAAGTCAGCTGACTTGGTTGAAGTAAAAAGTTAATTTTGGTCGAGTGTAGAACCGACTAAAATTTATAAGCTTGTCTAATCAGACATAGACAAGTTTCCCCCGACAGGTGAGAAAGAAAATTGGTCGGCGTGAAAAGTGAAAATTAATTTTTAATATCGACTGAGCCTTAAACCTAAGTTTAGTCGGCTTGGTTTTGGCTAATTGGTATGAGAGCTTGGTATCATATCAGAGCAAGGTTTATATCAGCCTAATATTTAGGAAAGAAATCTTGTCTTAAAAGGTGGAATTTAATTTTCTAAGGAAAGTTAATTAAAAAAATTAAAAATGGCTTCCACTTCTGGTTCATTGCAACCTCCAAGTTTTACAGGAAAAAATTATGAATATTGGTCTTTAACAATGAAGACATTATTCAGAGGTCAAGATGTCTAGGAGATAGTCTAGCATGGTTATGTAGAACCAACAAACGTGGCAGCATATAACAATCTCACACAGGCTGAGAAAGATGTCTTGAGAGAACAGAGGAAGAAAGATGGAATTTTTTTTTTTTCATACATCAAGCTATGCATGAGAGTATACTCCCATGAATAGCAGCAAATACTAATGCCAAGGAAGCATGGGATACATTGGAGACTGCCTATCAAGGTTCGGATAAGGTAAAGACATCCAAGCTGCAGATTCTGAGAAAAGATTTTGAATCTCTGTCCATGAAAGATTCAGAGAATGTAGACACATTCTACACTAGAGTTGTTGGGTTGATAAACCAACTAAAATCTCATGGAGAACCCATACCAGACCAAAGGGTTGTTGAAAAAATTCCCAGAAGTCTTCCCCCAAGATTTAAAAACTTGGTTGTGACCTTAGAGGAACACACAAACATGTCGACATTTGCCATTGATGAGCTGCAAGCTTCACTGATCAATCACGAGCACAAACTCAGCAGATCACAGACATCATTGGAAGGTGCATTTGCAGCACAGTCATCTATAATCCATGGTAGAGGCAGGGGTAGAAACAACTTCAAAGGTAGAGGAAGAAGTTCTTCAAGAGGAGGACGAGGAAGAAGTCCTACAAATGTCGATGTCAGAGGAGATAACCAGAATCCAAGTCATCCAAGTGGCCATAGGTTTGATAAATAAAAAATTCAATGTCATTACTATAAGAATTTTGGTCATTATGCATATGAATGGAGGAAGAAGCAATATGACCAAGGAAGGCAAAGCCTAAGTCAGTGGACCAGCACCAGCACTTCGACAAGTGCAATGTTAATGGCATCGACATCTCCACTTGAATGCAATTCTATTCAAGAAAGTCCAAATTACATATGGTACTTAGATTCAGGATGCAACAACCATATGACTGGTAATTTAAATCTGTTTTCCAGTCTAGACACTTCAGTTAAAACTGATGTTACACTTGGAAACAATGTCCAAGTTACTGTCTTAGGAAAAGGCACTGTTGATATTCTAACCAAACAAGGGGAGTAAGTATATCCCTGATATCTATCATGTCAAAGGTATGAAACATAATTTGTTAAGCATTGGACAATTGTTACAAAAGTGCTACAGAGTCTACATGGAAGACGAACACTGTGTGATCAAAGACAAGCGTCCAAGCGACCAGCTGATAGCAAAACTGCCAATGACAAGCAACCGCTTGTTTCCATTGAGGATTGTCCCTGACATAAAAGGGAAGACAAAGACAGGAGCTGCATTCAAGGTATAAAGTGAAGAAACATTTGAGCTCCTCGGCAAGAGAGAAAATTGCAGCGCTAATTTGCAAGCTGCATTTCAGACAAAAGTTCAGGATGAATCCTGGTTATGGCATTTTAGATTTGGACATCGGAATTTTGGTGGGCTGAAGATACTGCACAAAAAGAATATGGTGAAGGGATTACCATTTATCAACAAGCCAGAGAGGGTTTGTGAAGGCTTCATTTTTGGAAAGCAGCACAGAGAGACATTTCCAGTCGAAAAGTCCTATAGAGCACGCACACCACTTGAAATTGTGCACTCTAACATTTGTGGTCCAATGCAGACATTATCCATTGGTGGTTGCAAGTATTTTCTAACCTTTATTGATGACTACTCAAGAAAGACATGGGTATATTTATTGAAACATAAATCTGATGCATTTGGCTATTTTCAGTAGTTCAAGGCACTCGTGGAGAACCAGAGTGGTCACCACATCAAGATCTTAAGGAATGACAGAGGAGGTGAATATGTTTCAAATGAATTTCTAAATATTTGCAAGACCCATGGCATATAGAAACAATTCATTGTACGGTATAAACCTCAGCAGAATGGCATACCGAAAGAAAGAACAGAACCATCATGGAGATGGCATGCAGCATGTTGGCAGCCAAGCATTTGCCAAATGAGTATTGGGGTGAAGCAGTCACAACTGCCATATACATTATGAACCGATGTCTGACAAAGAGTGTGAAGAACAAAGTTCCCCAAGAATCATGGACAAGTATGAATCATAGTGTTTCCCATTTAAATTTTTTTGGTTGTGTTGCATATGCTCATATTCCAGATGAGTTGAGAAGGAAGCTAGACAAGAAGGGACAGAAATGTATTTTTGTCGGCTATTCAGAAGACACAAAAGTATACAAGCTGTATTACCTCGTCACAAGGAAAGTGATTATCAGTCAGGATGTTCAATTTGTCGAGAACGAATCATGGGATGGAACCATTGACATAAATGTCAAGATTGTGTCAAATGTCGGCAATGATGATATGGAAGAGGAAGTGGTTCAAATACCACATGTAAGTCAATCGGTCAGAGCACCACCAACTCCCATGACACCAAGACATGGTTCAACACAAGGACCATCGACACAAGTAGCAGCTCAAGCTACACCAATAAGTACACCAAGAGGACAGCAAACTCCATCAAGCATTTCCTCTAGGTCGACATCGACAGAACCGGTGAAGACAAGAAGTCTACGAGAGATATATGAAGCTGGTACACCTAATTCATTCTCTCTGTTTGCATTATTGTCCCCTATATATGATCCACTAACATTTGAAGAAGCTATTGAATAATAAGTATGGGCACAAGCCATGGATGAAGAAATAGAATGCATTGAGAAGAACCAGACATGGGAACTAGTTGATGTACCAAAAGACAAGGATGTAATCAATGTCAAATGGATTTATAAGACAAAGAAAGATGCTGATGGGAATGTGTAAAAGCACAAGGCAAGAATGGTAGCAAGAGGGTTCACACAACAACCCGACATTGACTTTAATGAAACGTTTGCACCTGCTACACGCATAGATACAGTCATAACAGTTTTGGCCATTGTCGCACAAAACAAATGGCAAGTTCATCAAATGGATGTCAAGTCAGCATTCTTAAATGGCTATCTAGAAGAGGAAGTATATGTGGAACATCCACAAGGGTATTAAGTTCCAGGTCAAGAGAATAAAGTCTACAGGTTGAAAAAGGAATTATATGGTTTGAAGCAAACTCCTAGAGTTTGGTACAGTTGAATTGATTCCTATCTCATTGAAAATGGATTTCACAGAAGTGAAAGTGAACCAAATTTGTTCACCAAAGTCAATGAGAAAGGTAAGATGTTAATTGTCTTCCTGTATGTAGATGATTTAATATTTACTGGTGATTATGGCATAGAAGATTTTAAAACAGTCATGGAAAGTGAATTTGAAATGACTTATCTGGGGCTTATGAAGTATTTTCTGGGCATTGAATTTCAGTAGTCTGAAAGTGGTATTTTTATATAACAGTCTAAGTATGCAAGTGAATTTTTAAAAATGTTTAACATGTCTAACTACAAGACAGGCCCAATACCAGTGATAACAGGTTTAAAATTGAGCAAGGATGATGAAGGATCCACTGTAGATCCTATGCTGTTCAAAAGGCTTGTTGGTAGCCTTATGTATTTGACAGCAACAAGACCAAACATTATGTATGGAGTAAGTCTGATCTCAAGGTTCATGTAGTCACCAAAAGACTCACATTGGCAAGCAGGTAAAATAACTCTGAGGTATGTAAGTGGCACAAAAGACCATGGTATTATGTATTCAACCTCAGAAAATTTTAAACTCATTGGTTACACTGACAGTGACAATGGAGGCAGCATAGATGACAGGAAAAACACATCTGGGTACACATTTCATTTTGGTATAGGTGTTGTTTCATTTGCTTCAAAGAAACAACCCATAGTAACTCTATCTTCAGCTGAACCAGAGTATGTTGTAGCGACAAGTGCTGCATGTCAAGCTATCTGGATGAGGAGAGTCTTAAAGGACCTGTCATAGAACCATCAAGAACTGACAACAATATTCTGCGACAACAATTCAGCCATAGCATTATCAAAGAATCATGTGTTTCATAAGAGAGCCAAGCACATCAACACAAGGTTTCATTTTATAAGAGAGTTGGTGAACAAAAAGGAAATTTGTTTGGAATTTTGTAGGCCTGAAGACCAAATTGCCAACATCTTCACAAAGCCATTGGAAAAGGACACATTCTAGTATTTGCGTAGTTATATTGGGATGACAAGTTCTCCACAGTCAACTCTATCATAAACAAAACATGTCTAAGCTCTGAAACATTTTGTAATTTTTTTGTTTTAAAAACCCCATCTGCTTATAATTAAGGGGGAGTGTTGGAAAATGTAATTACTCGCAGATCCATACTTGACCTCTAGCCGACTCTGTCAGAGTCTGTACAAGTCAAGATCTTGTTTGTTAGTTTGACAATAAGGAAGAGTCCACGAGTAGGCAATGCAAACCAGTCGAATTTATTTCTGAAGCTAAGTTGTTAGGTAGATAGTTATTACAATCTTTAATGGCAAGTCAGTCGGCCCATGTAGAAACAATCTTCAGGTTGCTTATAAATAGAATAATCAAATTGTAAATCATTTTTTACAGACACTACAGACATTAGACCGTAGAGAGAACTCAGGGTGAGAAAGAGAAGTCAAAGCTCAAGCTTCTGTGCATGTGATTTAGTCGAAGAGCTGAAGCTCCGTAGACTGACAAGTCTGGACCGACCAGTTTGTAACCGACAAGTTTGTAATAATTTGTTATTTCTGCATAGTTAATATATGAAATAGTTTGTGGTTGAATTCATGATTATTTGGTCACACATATTTCTAGATTTACTTCTGTAAATGTCTTTTACAATTATTGATAAGTGAAAGATCAAAGAACCCATAAAAATTTCACCACGTAAAATTTCTAGGTTTTACGGCACATTGGTTGACTCAAGTCTTCCTACATATTTGGGCATATGTTTTATAAGTTATTTGGATTTGTAAATGTGTCTATTTTACTTCATTTTACTCACAAGTGAAAAACATTTGTAATTTCTTAAGTCTTTAAACTAAGAAATATATTCTGTAGATTTCGACCAAAGTGAGCCAACTTGAGTGGTCGGTTGAGTCAGCCGACTGAAGCAGCCAACTTAGTCGAAGGCAAGTAGTGAGCCGACTTAGTCAAAGATAAGTAGTGAGCTGACTTGGTGGAGGACAAGAAGTGAGCCGACTTGGTTGGAGAGAAGAAGTCAGCCGACTTGGTCGAAGTGAAAAGTGGTCGAGGTAAAAACCGATCGGACAAGTAAGTTGAAGTAATTTTGGTCGAGTGTAGGACCGACTAAAATTTATAAAATTGTCTAATCGGACATAGTCAAGTTTCACTCGACAGGTGAAAAAGAAAATTGGTTGGCGTGAAAAGTGAAAATTAATTTTTAATATCGACTGAGCCCTAAACCCAAGTTTAGTCGGCTTGGTTTTGGCTAACATATCTGCTCCAACGACTTGGTCATCTGGTAGAATTTTCCATGCTCCATAAATCTATTACCGTTGAGCGTGAGGGAAAACTCCTGTATGAACTTGAATAGTAGAGGATGGCATTTATCGAACGCCAAGACTACATTATTCAGCCGATTCCACCGCCTGGTTCTAGGTTCCGCGTTGACCAGGTAGAGGATGTTGGAAAGGTTCTGGGCGGATGGAACTTCCCTAGGATTCGCGGCTTTCAATCTTTGTTATCCATTCCTTTGCTAGGGTTTTCTTGAAGAGGTAGTGGAGATCGGGTGGTGCGGCCATTATCCCGAATTATCGGCTTCTAAAAGGCTGTAAATCTCTTCTCCTTCATAGGAGTCCATCGTGCCAGAGATGAGGAGCAAGAAACATGAGGGATTCCATTTGAAGATTCTCTCTATGCATAGCCACTCCTGAGAGCCGAAGGATTCTACTCGTGATATCCAAATCATGAAGAAGTGGAGCTTTCAAGACTTGAAGAATGCCTTCACTTTGCCCCAGAATTGGCCCGAGATCGAATCTGAGTGGAGGAATTTGAAGCTGGGAAAGATGTTTCTAAACCACTTGATTCTCTCCTTCCGGGTCATGTTGACGGGTGTGTTCTTAGCGTGGGACATTGCTGCTGAAGGGTTTTGTTCCTTTGATTGATGCTACTTGAGGGTCGTGGTGAATCTCATCCTCCATAAATCTTGAAATATCATGCTCCATAAATCCTGAAACATGCCTAAAACACCAGAAATCCAAGAATAAATAATGCTCCATAAATCGATTGAATTAAATGGTACCCTAAACCCTCTTACCATTGTACGACCTCCCACCAAGAAATTCCGAGAGGAATTTTTCTTGGGAATTCAACATGAAGAAATGTTCAAACCCTCTGTGACTTTTCTCATCGTGAAGCAAGGCTCTGGAGCATTCTGTCATAGAAACCTTCACATGAATAGTCATCTTGCCCGCTTCATAATGATAAAACAAATTTAAATGTATCTTCGAACCTCAATGGTCGAATGGCCATTGGCACCTATTGAGTTTGGAAATTAGTTTCCTAATGAGTCAAGCCATGCCAATAGCGTTTCTAATAGTTTAATTTCATTTAAACACCTTTGCTTTGTCATTTTGTAATTGCATGTTTAAAAAAACAAAATTTTAAGATTTTTAAGATTTAAAAAAAAATTAAGATTCTTAATATTAAAAAAAAACTAAAAAGCTACTATTCTAAAATTGAAAAAAAAGATAAAAGGCCTGAAAAATATACTAAATATAAATAACCAATATGATTTGCCAGTTAAAATTAAAAAAAGCTAGGTGTATGCTTTCTAAAATTGGAAAATATTCTCAATTGGATAATGATCTGATTTGCTGGGTTGATTTAGCCGTCCGTCTCCAACTCAAGGTCTTTTTGTGAATTTGATAATATTTGAAATTATAGATATTATGCCAAATTGAGGATTTTAGGCTAATTTTAGGAGAGGAGACGAGAATTAATTTGAAGGGAGGAGAGTAAAATAAGAATTATAAATTTGGAAATGCACTTTGAAGGTGTCCTTTGCTCAGTGCATCGAAATGAAGAATTTTGGGCTAATTAATTTCAGGAGAGAAGACATAAATTAATTTTCAGGAGAGAAGACGAAAATTAATTTTAGGAGAGAAGACGGATATTACTTTTTAGGAGATTTTTTGGTTTCTTGATCATTCCGGTTGACTGCTCTTGGTAATTCGACGAGAATATGAAAGTGATGTTCGATAAAATCACATTTATTGGTTTGCTGAAGAGCCATTGTTCCACATAGCTCCCTCTAGCTACTCTTTCCCATGTTTAGCTAAATTGAGGAACAAGCAGAGATATCAAGATAACTTTTTTAATTTTGATAATTAGCAAAATAATTTTTTTATCAACCTTGCGCTTTCTGGCCCACAGGACTATCACATTACCTAGTTATCCAAATTAGCAATTATGTTATAAATTTTTTGATTTTAGTAATTATTATGATAACTTTTTTAATTTTGATAATTAGTAAAATAATTTTTTTAATTTTTGTGTGTTACTCCTTACTCATATTTTGAAATAACTTTTTTAATTTTAATGAGTTACTGTTTACTTATTTTTTTTCAAATTTGGTATGGTAATTCAGTTTTTTAAATGAATTTTTTTAATAAGAATATCAAGTTATATAAAAATTTCAAATTTTGATTTATTATTATGATAATAGTGCATATTTATTATTATATTTATAACCAGTAATTTGTTATATATAAAAACAGTAAATTATATTGTGTTATCTTAATGTTGGATATTAAAACTTAAAATTGGTGTTGGGGTTTATTTTTGAATATCTTATCCCAATAATAAAAGATGTGTCATGATTTTGTTAATAGAAAATGTTAGTTGTTTTGGTTATTAATTTCAACTCTCTGGTTG
>LPNX010079069.1:75066-106030 GCA_001517045.1 Pseudotsuga menziesii | reverse complement strand
TTTAATTTTAAACTTGATACATCATCTACTTATCATTATGTACAGTTAAATTTGTTTTACGTCGTACTAACCAATTAGAAATGGGTTGTTGGGAAAAAATTTCAATTTTTTTGAATTAAATATCCATCTATTGTTTGACCTTGGTTTTAATACAATTGTATTTCTTAAGGAATTCTTTTGACATATTACTTGCTCATGTTTTTCTTTATTCATTCCTACTCAAATTCAGATCTTGTGATGGGTAAAGATACTTTTGCATCCCTTAAAAGAGTGAGTGAGACACATATCCATCCATATATGATAATCGTATGAAACTAGATTTTTTTCCAAGTCTACAATCATGGATGCTCATATATTGGTCAAGGTTTTATAACCTTGTGTTTGCCTCATAATCAGTCATGTCATCATAACCTAAAGATGCAAAACTTGTCTTACCTGTTGTCATAGTTTTGTTTAGAATCTCTTAAATATTCAACTCAAATTCTTCATTTCTTGATGAACTTATGACTGACATCCTTTCATGAAGTTTGTTTTTGGTTCTTGAGTTCTAACCCAAAGGGTTCTACCCAGGCAAAGAGGAACAATAAACATTGGAACATAGAGCTTTGAGAAGTTTTGAATCAGATAAAAGAAACACATTCAAGGATACAAAAATTTAAAGGAGTGTTGGAGGAGAGATGAACGACCTGTGTGTAGAATTTTACAGTTAAAATTCATTAGAAGTCAAGGCAGTTTGTGCAGTTTGAATTCCAAAATAGGGTCTATAACTTGCAGCTTGAAGAGAAATAAAATGAATTGGCCCTTGAAAGGTATTAAAGTTGGCTCACATGCATGATCAAGATACTCTTTTCGATCTAGTAGTTCTCAAAATCTTGGAATGGATCAGATAATAGATTGAATGCTTATAAAGGAGAAAAAACCCGATGAACCCTCAACACAATACTCAATAGAAACTGGAAAATCTATGACAAAATTCCCACATCTAAGTTTCTAGTGACGATTATCCTACTTCAATCCTACCAAAGTTTATTTGGATGTTTTACACTAAACTCCAATTTTCTTGCTTAATATTTGATTATATCGTATTTCACACTTAAATATTTCAAAGATTATCACTGAAAAACTAACCTTGAGAGATAAAAGAACTAGAATTCCATTGAAAAAATTGAAAACCATTAATGCATCGAGATACCCCACCTCTAAGGATATACGTCACATTATCGGAAACAATCTAACAACATACAAAATTTCTACAAGTGTAATGAAACCATGTTTAGGCAAGAAGGATTTCCATGAGGTTTAAAGTTTTCTTTTCAATATTAAATATTTATTACACAACCATATTGATAGACCAATTGTCTACTTATTTACCACACCTCAATGGTGAAAATATTTGCCATAAAAGTTGCTCCACCTTTCCATCCTACTCATTAGCATTGCATCCATCTACAAATCAATTGGGTAAAAATCACATTTTAAAAACAAAATCCCTAACCAAGAAGTGATATTCAAATACAAAATCAATCCTTTAAGGCCAAGCTCTCCTTTCAATCCTATTATTTTCAACCAACTTGAAGCATTAAAAATCCTGCCAAATGCCAAAAATGGAAAAGCTCTACAGTACCTACAATTATTTGTGTTACAACCATAGTGAAATATATAAAGAAAATAGGGAATAATTGTACCCCCATATGCAATTCATATGCATCAATAAAGAATACTGGAAAGGATTACTGGACCTTGATCACTCCCATCTCAAGGGATTCGATTTTTATTAACTAAAATAATGGATAGTCCTAGAACTAGCTCACTATCCAATTAACTGAAGTTGAGTTTCTCATCTATCAATCCTTGAATTTCCATTGCAAACTAAGAAATAAGGCATAGTCACTTTGATCATTCCTTCTATAAGAAATTTAAAACCCTATTTTGGAAACATACACTTGTAAGTGTAGACATATTTCATTTTTAGTCACTTTTCTATCTTTGTATATCAATCCATTTGAATGTCGTTTCATATTCATTTCACTAAACCACAGTGATGTATATAGAGATAATCGGTTTCTACTAGTTTTAGTGGAAAAAAATAAGAGAAAAAAATGGCAAGCAACCACCTTATCCTCAATATCAAAGGTGATCTTTAGTACTCCAACATCATAGTGAGCAATATTAGTCCATATCAATTTCACAAGCAAGAGAATCCAATAGTGATATAAGTCCACAAGGCTATAAAACCATGTCAATAAGAGGAAATTGTGCTAGCATGATGACTCAAAAAACTTATCCTTCCTTCATTTTAAACCCAGTTTCATGTAAGGAACACAAATATATAATAAATAAAAACTAAATAACTACTAATAATTAAATAACGAAGAGGGTAACAGATATGAAATAATATATTAATTATAGTTATAAATTATTAAGTGAAAGGGTGTAACACTTCATTACACATGCTCAAGCCTATAAAGGAGAGCCTCAATGTAAAACCATATAATCATATCTATTTTATCAACTCATGGATTATTTGTATTTTAGAAAGTGGAAGCTCGAGAAGTTACAATAAACATATTTTTACCGTTATAGTAATGAACACAAATATATAATAGATAAAAACTAAATAACTACTAATAATTAAACAACGAAGAGGGTAACAAATATGAAATAATATATTAATTATAGTTATAAATTACTAAGTAAAAGGGTGTAACCCTTAATTAGACATGCTCAAGCCTATAAAGGTGAGCCTCAATGTGAAATCACATCATCATATTTATTTTATCAACTCATGGATTATTTGTATTTTAGAAAGTGGAAGTTCGAGAATTTATAGTAAAACGGTTTTTTACCGTTATAGTGGTATCAGAGCTATACAACCCTTGGACATTATTTACACTTAGTATAGATTTGGGTTTCCCAAGAAAATAGGACAATTTTCCTTAAAAATAAAAAAAAATAAAAAAAAGAGGTGAAAGTAAACCCCTGCAAAAAAGTGGTAAAAAGTGAAACCACCCGTGCTTTCTTAAAGTGGGTTTGGTTTTGAATATAAAAGTGCATAATAATTACTAGTAAAGAGAAAGTAAGATTTGAACTTAGGTGGGGAATGTAACACTCATTCCTCCCAACCACCCAATCTACTCACATTTTACAAAACCTAAGGGGAAAATTTTTAAAAAGCACATAATAATTGCTACTAAGAAGCAAGTGAGATTTGAACTCAGGTGGGGAAGGTAACACTCATTCCTCTAAACGACCCAATCTACTAGCATTTTACAAAAATATTGGAAAAAAAAGAAGTTAAGGACTAGAATTTGGAAGGTGAAAATTTTAAAGCATATAAAGAAGTAAATTCAAAAATAAATAAATAAAATTTCGACACAAACAAAAGAAAATGGAGTCTTGTAACAAAAAGCAAGGAATATTTCCAAGCAATTTAAAAACTTATGTCTTAGTGTTTTTTCAAATAAAAAAACTATTAAAGGGAAATCCATTACTATTTATATTGTTCCTGGCGAACGTAATAGTTATATTAGTGATAAATTTGCTAATGAGTTAGTGATTCTGAGGACAATTATAAGTGGAAGGTTAGACTTTTTTAATAACAAAGAATATGCAATAAGCGATTTACAATGGAGCATTAGAGATTATACGGGTGTTTCGCAATTTATAGTTAAATCCTTGTGGAGTAGTAAGAGTGACCTAGTTTTAGGATTACCATGGCTAAAAATATTGGGGACTTTTATCTTAAATGCTGAAAAAAAAATCCTGACATTCCCCTACAAAAAGAAAAAATCACATTGTCAGACATTAACATGAAGACAAAATCAAAGGTTGCATCATCTGAAGACTTCAAAGAAATATCAAAGTTATTGTCGTAGGGAAATGAGAAATCACTACAGATGATACATAACAATTTCAACAAGGTTATTGCAGGTAAAGAAGAAGATATCTCTCGTCTAAGATATCATAACCAAAAATTACTTCTTCAAATGAAGAAGGAAAAGGATAAGTTTCAACGGAATCAATAGTTAGCATAGGAGAATCTAGATCTTCAAAAATTAATTATCACGCAAAGATGAAGAAAGCTCTTCCTTAAAAAGGGTTAGTCAGGAATTGTTAGAGAAAATAAAAAACTTAAAAGAAAGAGAATGCAAAAATAAAGGCAATCAATATGATGTCTTCAGCTCAAACTATAAAGAATAACTCTTACACTTAAAGAAATTTAATCAGGACATGCTTATACAATATAGGAAGCTAAAGCAAGAGAATGAATCTTTACAAGAAAATGTAGATTGCAAGAGATCAAGTGTCGACAAAGAAACGATGACTAACACAATAGAGAAGTCATCAAAGGGTCAAATTCAAACATTAGAAAAGGGAAGCAATGTAAAGCTCTTCAAGGTTCAAAAGAAAAATCTTATTGTCACATCGCTACAAGCATCAACAGAATTTGTTTTCCATTCCATCTAAATTAACCCTACCTCCTGTTGAATTTGATATCATTGAGTAAGGTCAACCTTAATCATTGATATGAATTCACAATGAACGTATTATATGGATATATATCTATATTGGATCATTAAGAACAGGATTAGTTTTAACTCAACCTCTCCTGGTGATGAACCCAGTATCAGGGTTTCAAACGATATTGAAAAAAACACACTGCTGCATATTTCGTGTGTTACTTAATTATAAACTACGTAAAAAATGGTAAACCAAATCTAGTAATGTCTACTCTTTCAAGGTGGATTTTTGAAGCAATTAGTCCATAGGGGAAATCAAAGTGGTTACTTATAGGAGATGTGAGATCCTTCAAGTCAAGAGTGTCTTAATTTTTTAATTGAATTCCATCAATATGTAATTTTATCCCCGGGATTAGATTCAATTTTTAATTTTATTATTTGTTATGGACCTTTTCTTTTTAGGAAAGGTTTTTATCATTTCTCTTAAAGGAACATCAACTTAAGGAAAGATGGACATGGAAATGATTTGAATTCCATAATGATACAAGGTGAGGTGTGGGAGGATTCTATAAGGATAGAACCTATGGTTGAATGTCCACTTTAAATGATAGAGACTTTCTGTCACATAAACCCCTTGACTTTGAAACATGCCTTAAGAAATAATAAGGTGGGGAATGTTGGATTATTGTACAATAGATGGCATCAAAACATGGATATGAGAAGGGTGGACTTTTTCCCTTGTTTCTATTTTCCTACAAGTCATGGAATATACTATCCAATAATACATAGATCCTCCCACACCTCACCTTGGCATTGCACAAATAATTTTTGTCCTTTTTCCTAGGAAAAAGCGTAATATTATATCATCTTTTGAAAATAAAATTACAATTAGTAGATACACTTTTTGTGTATTTTTAAAAAACATATGAGAAAGAAAGAAATAGACCATGCAAATTCCACTGATAGTCCCCCATACCAAAAATTATCAATCTACAACATAAACAAAGTTTCCCATACATCCATCAGAAGAATATAACTGTTCAGATCCATCAAGTATCAAATCAAAATACCATTGATTCAAATAAGCTCAAAATATGCCAAGTTATAAAATGCATCTTTCCACGTCAAAACATGAGAAATTAAATAGTGACCCATCAAATCTGTGAAACAGGATATCAAAATAATAGGAGAAGAAAGTCTGAGAGTATTTTCAAATATTTTACAGTGGAGAAGTTCCCTTTATAAAGGGTCTATGGTAATATTCATGTATTGAACCATCTATAAATTCTCTGATCTTCCACTAGCCCAAATCCAACTGAAGCCCCTCCTTTGTGGCCTTGTGCACCTACCTATTGTTTTCCATGTAGACATGTTGGCAAGAGAAAGATACGTAAGTGTCTAAAACTTATTTAATGGAGGATATAATGTTGTCAAGTATAATATTCTAGAAAATTTGAATCCCCTCAATCCAGTTTATCACATTCATCAAATCTCCACAAATATTAACAGATCTACATCCCTTCTCTGCTACAAAAATTAGAAGAAGTTTTAATCTCAATAACTCTGCAAGATTGTTACTTCCTTTCCCCAACCCAACCATCATCTCAAAGAAATGTTGATGTGAAAAAAAGTATTTCCCCTCCCCCACAAAGATTGTTTTTTGAAGCCCCATAAAAAAAAATCTGACGGCACCAATCTGTCAATTTCCAATTCCAAAACTTCCCTCTGCCTTGTGGCCCTAATGTACTGTGGGAAAGCATGCATGATCCTAAAAGCCATAATTGTTGTAATTTCTAGATTGAACTATTTATTAGTGAAAATAATTTTGTTTCTAGCAAGCCAAACTCCCCAAATCACTAGTAAAGGAAGAGTTGTCATTGATTCCTATGATTCTGTCCCCCTCCAGTTCTCCCATGCTTGCAGTACCAAATTACCAAACCAACAACCTTTTGAAATTCCCTCCACACTTCTTTGATAAAGCACAATGAAAAAAAATATGAGTAACAAACTCACCTTCAACCTTACATAGGGCACACCACCTGGGACCCTGGAAACACCTTTTTTGTAAATTGTCCCAGGTAGGTGTTGGGATGCATACTCCATGGTTGGGTAACTCCACGATTAATGAGAAAGTTTGTAAGCAGAGTTACGGGTCAAAGCAGTCTTAGGGGTGTCGAGGGAAGTTAAAACTCCTTTTTTGTAACAAACCCTTGGGTTAAATCCAGGGTTTAGGGTTTGGGGTGCCCATGGTTTAAGACCATGGTTTTGTAAAAATGCGCAGTATAAATAAGCGCTTGTGTAAAGAAGAAAGGTTAGGTTTTATGATGTAAGAAATATTAAGGCGAAGCTAAGATTGATTTTGTAAGGAAAGGTTAAGTCCCAGCTCTGTGCGTGGACGACCTCTGCAGCTGTGTGCGCATAGGGTTTTTGTAAAGAAGATTGAGGAAAGATTTGTAGCTGTGTGCCCAGGGGCCTGCTGCTGTGTGCGCGGATTTTGAGGACTGAAGGGATCTGCAGCTGAGTGCGTAGATCAAATTGTGGTTTTTGTAGCAAGTTGAATAAAACACAATTTGTGGACGTAACCCCTACACTGGGGGTGAACCATGTTATATCTGGTGTTGTGGTTTCTTGTGTTGTTTCTGTTTCTGTTATCTTTTATGCATTAATAACTGTATACATCTGATAAGTTGGATCGCTGCTAATATTAAGCTTCGCTGTGAATTCCCTGTAGTGGGTTGAGAAAGTCACGACTGTTATCTATCTGCGAAGTTGTATGTGAATGAATGGTAAAGATTTATGACTATTGGTTAATAAAGTTATTAAAGGATAAGGTACAGTAATCCCCCTCTCTGCTTGCAGAAACCTGATTCTGCGGCACCCCATAGCTGTTTCAGGTGAGACTGCAACCTGCGCACAGGTTGTTGCTGAAAGGGCCAACACTGTGGGTCTTTTGTTGGTGCGACGCCAAAGGATTAAACCCAGGTTTGCCCTTTTTCCCAACAAATTGGTTTCGTTGCCGGTTGAAATCAGTACCTGCTCAAGAGGGGTTTACATCGTACCTCACGGGCTATGTTCTAGAGGCCCTTTATGAAGGAAATCACTGATTGGTTTGCTGAGACTTGTTTGACATTTGCACAGCAAGAGAATACGAATCCGTGTTGAAGCGTAAGTGACTTTTTACAAAGGTATGTTTTTTGTGATGCTTATGAAATTTTCTTTGGTAGTATCCACATAGCGTTGCACCAGTGGTTTTCAAAGGCCCCCGTGGTAAGTTTTTAAATTCCTTAAGTTTGAAGATTAAAATACTATTGGTTGAAAAGGGTATATTATTATTAGAATCAGACTGTTAGTTTAGTGGTACTAACATATGTTTGCAAGTGAGAATACCTTCGACGAGCAAAGTGGTTTGCCGCGAAGTGAGCAAAGGTACAAAAGAGATTTTGAGTCCTACTCCTCAGGTCAGGCCACCACACCTCCCCTTGTCAACCCTCAACAGCCAGACCCTGAAGAAAACCCTTCGGTTGGAAACCCTCCCATTACCCCATAGCATCACTTTGTTACCCCTAAAGTTCGGTCGCAGTGTGACAGGAAACCAAGTCCGAGTATCTCGGCCACAGGTCAATCTGCCCCCAAAACCCCCCCCCATCCATGTCTTGTCCCCCTCCCAACCCCTACAAAACCACCATGGCCCACCTAGATGATGACATTAAGCTGCCCATCTTCAAAGGAACAGGATCAGAAGATCCAGAACAGTTCTGGTTTTTATGTGAGGCCGTCTGGAACGCGAAGAGTATTACAGACCTGGATGTGAGAACCATGCAGCTCATTACTTCCTTTCGCGACCGGGCTTTGACCTGGTTCATGAAATTCTCCAGCAATCAGCATCCCACTTTGGATGAAATCAAGGAAACCATCACTAAGGAATTTAAGAAACCGAAATCAGAATCGCAAAGCATCACTGAACTCAAAGAAATTCAACAGCGGCGTGGCGAATCCGTGTGGGACTTTGACCAGAGATTCAAAGTTCTACTAGACCAAGTCAGTTTCACCATTAGTCCTGCACAGCACAAGGAATGGTTTATCGCAGCATTATTGCTGCATATCAGAACTCCGCTCATGCAACAGAAGGTTGCCGACCAGCAAGAGGCTCTCGAAATCGCAATGAAGCTAGAGACCGCCCCCGTTGGAGATAATTCTGGTATTCCTCAAATCCAAGCACAGCTAGCAGCGATGGCCCTGGAGCTTCGTGACATGAAGAAAGCTAAACCCAGTCGAGAGAATGTCTGGTGTACGCAATGTCGATCCGAGGGTCACGATAGGGACCAGTGCCCCATGGCCAGAACTTACCTAAATACGGGCGTGCCCCACTAATTCAATCCTGGTGGTCTATATTGTGAGATTTGCCGAACCTCTGGCCAGCATCGCCCTGAGCACTGCCATCTTCTTTAGAGATATGTTCAAGTTCCTAAAAACCCCTACTACCAGTTCTGTAAGTCCATAGGGCATAATGAAGAAGAGTGTCGTAGCTACGACCTTATGCGAGAGCGCACATCGGACGCCTACCGAGTACACAATGAAGCCCAGAATAATGATGGCTATGGTTACCGCGGTGGCACCTCCGGAAGAGGTGCTTTCGGCGGTCGCGACCGTGGTGGGATGACCGGAAGAGGTAGAGGCCAGGTTGTGTGTTACAATTGTAACCAAGCTGGCCACTTGGCTCGCGACTGTCGAAACCCTACTACAACCTGTTAGTATTGCTACATAGTGGACCACGTGATTGAACAGTGCCCCCAACTCCTCGCAAAGATTCAGGAAAACAACTGTGGCCCTACCCCAAATATTCAGTTGATTTCCATTGAGCAGAGACCTGTCGCAACCATCAATGTGGTCACCCAGAGTGGAGCTACAACGCATAGTCATCACACGCCAAAGAAACCTGTCGCAGTGTGCGCACGTAAGGCCTCCGAGAAAGTCCCAGCCCTTGACCCTGCGAAGGACCAAGCACCAGTCCAGGAGGCCCAGTGCGATACTGTTGACCCTGGCGCCATAGAAGTACCTGCGCGGCAACCTCAGCAGGCTTCACAGCCTCAAGAGGCTTCGTCGGATAAAGTAAGTACACTATCCTCTTTCTTGCTGAGCTGTATTAAACTCTTAAGGAATCAGAATGCTTTGAAAGAGCTTCAAAAATTTCTTGCTGTCACAGACACTCAGAGAGGAATTGATCAGGAGAAAACTGTTAGTCGTGTCCGAAGAACGAGAAGGGAAATGAGATTGAATGTTCAGATAGGGGAATATGATATGACTGATGTCATTTTGGATCTTGGATCAGACGTTAATGTCCTACCCAAGCATACCTGGGGACAAATGGGAAAGCCTTCCCTGGTTTGGTCACCTATACAACTGCGTCTAGCTAACCAGCAAAGGATTGTACCTCTAGGGAGACTTCTTAGTATTCCAATAGACATTGATGGGGTCAGTACTCTAGCAGATTTTGAAGTCATTGAGATCATTGATGATAACAACCCTTATCCAGCCCTGTTGGGAATTGAGTGGGCCATGGCCAAT
The DNA here is from genome assembly GCA_001517045.1 of Pseudotsuga menziesii. Classification (NCBI taxonomy): domain Eukaryota; kingdom Viridiplantae; phylum Streptophyta; class Pinopsida; order Pinales; family Pinaceae; genus Pseudotsuga; species Pseudotsuga menziesii. Next base: position 96,005 of record LPNX010079069.1, on the reverse strand, counting down.
GCTGCAATCATCAACCTTAAGAGGAGACAGATGACCTTCGAAGGAAATGGTCTGCGCGTTATCATACCCCTCGACCCTTCCCAAGGAGAAATATATACAGAACCACTCAGAGATGAAGGGGATCAGGATACTCTAGACCACATCTACAACATCACAGCCAAGGATGCAGATTATGTCGAGCCTGATGCTGATGGTGTAATGGATTGGCAATGTGATAGCTCCTGCATGTCGGATTCAGACGATGGTCTGGAGAATTGGCAGAATCGACTGTATGAGCTACATGGCCATAGATGTGCGTAGATCACTCAGTCTCTTAGATGCCTTAGTGCACAGCCCAGAGAGTTGCCTGCATATGTTGGGATGACAGACCCTGGAGAATTTATTACACATGTGTCCGACCGAGTACCTCAGTCACAAAGCACCCAGACACTGGAGACAACACTAGGAGCTACAGCAGCATGGGGGACCGATCATAAAAATTCTCACCCCAGTCGGGGAACTTGCCAGAGATTCCTGCGCACCAGACTCAGAAGCCAAGCTCAAGAGGTGCGCAGTAAGTTCAAGAGGCCGAATAGCCTTCAAGGACAGTTGAGGGAGTACTATGCATAAGGGGAAGACACACCTCGCAAGGACTGGGTGCATAAGTTTGTGCATATCTTGGAACCTATAGTGAAAAATTGGCATATGGAGGTTGAGCTCTGACACGGTACTATAAGAGGGGATGATCTTATTGCTAGCTGTTTTATCACAGTTTCTATTAAAACAGGTGGTCCTGTTCTAGATATAGCTTTTCGATCAAACCATGACAAGGCAAATGATGATCACCCAGGAATTGAATACCAAACCAAGGGGCAGAGCCGAGATTCCAGTCCATCAAACCTACTAGTCCTGTCGCAGATAGTACCAGGCCGAGTCGAAGGGCACTATTATGCCGAGGTTGCTGGTTGTCCCGAAGCTTCAACCATGATTCTGTCGAGGCCCAGAAACACAACGAGGCTCAAAATACGACCATTGGAACGCAGCCAAATTGGCGGAGGTAGTGTTTTAATTGCCTTAAATACCTGTACTAAGAAGATGATCGGAAATCGGGTAACAGTTGGACAGGATTTCTGTCAGATTTGGTGCCTTCAATGCACCGTCCTGCCCGATGTGATTGATGGTGTGTATAAGAAGATGCCTAAGTCAGGGAAAATTGTATTCTGCATTTCGTCAAGTTTTATGAATGAACCCATGACAACAGAAAGAGAGATTGATGAGTTAGTAAGCGAATTCAAGTGAGAGGGCCTGATAGCTTGCTCTAAATGGCCACCTGCTTCTGTTCCCAGTGAAGATGCCCAACCAGCACCATCACGGCTGATGCAGACGTGGTCTGCTAGGAAAAAGTGCAGAACTGAAATTCACTCCAAGTTCAACCAAGATCGGCAGAGACGAACAAGGCAAATGCTGGCAGCATGCCCTATGGATCCCCCCAGTTCAGCACAGGTACCAGCCAGGGATAGGGAGAACATTAAACCTCCACGGCCACCCTATCTCCAACCTATTCGCCCATACGCCAAGATTCCCTGACGGACAAAGCAAGTCATGTTAACCACACCCTCGCTACCACTAGGAGTTCAGCTGGTCGGAAGCATGATAGGGAAGATAGATCGGCTCAAGTACAACGATCACGACACAAATGACCATGGCAAGTTTCCCCAATTTTCACCAGGTGAATACCTGCACCGCGTCAAATACCCAGATCATGATGTAACCCTACTGGAAGTACAACCATGGGCTGCGGGCCTGGATAAAGCTGACCTACTCAAGGTGCTTGATATTCCACATTTTGGTCGCGGCATACAGGTGACTATGGTGGCCAAACAGTTACTTGTGTTAGTGCATGATGGCTATTTGTGGATAGGTGACCAGAAAATCCCCATTGATGCCACACTCATTAATAAGATCACAGGGTTATTTATGGTAGGACCTGATCCGGGAGATGAATTTCCCTCAAAACATGAGGATACAAAGCTTGTGTAAACTATGAAAGAGTGGTTTGGCCTGACCAAGGCGAAACGGGGGTATCACACCTCCGGGATTTAGGAACAGCCTATTCACTTTGCAGCTGAACTCTTAGCCTGCAAGGTCATCTGAAAATGCAGGCCTACTGAGGTACCTGCTCCAGTTATCCGGATTGCCATGAACTGCGCCGAGGGATACACTTACAACTGGTCCACATATCTTGCAAAGGAATTCTTGGAGGATGTTCGTGATGCACAGGAAAAAGGTAGAACTTTTCATTACTCCTGGTTGCTAATACTTATTGCATTAGTGGGGTGGAAAGAACCCACCGAAGCTCAGTTTGTCAAAGTAAACCCAGGTCAGCCGTAGGCATTAAGGTATGCATCCCTCTGGTTATCCTCAAATAAGGAAACTCAACAAATGACGAACACTGTGTTCATTTATTATGCCATGAGTATCCACATGGAGAATCTGTGAACACCTCGGCTTACCAATGAGTTGTTTTCTAAATATGAGGGTGCCGTGAACTTTAGGGCTGATATTCATCATGTGTTCATTCAAGCCCGTGCCGATCCACAACATCGATGGTTTAAATTACCTTATGTAGTAACTGAACTAGATGTCACGGGCATTGTTCATCTATGGCCAGCTGAGTGGTTACAAGATGCCGAGAAAAATCCCTCTATCCCCGTCCCCCTAGCTACAAATCTTAGCGCAGGTACCAGTCAGGCGCAGTAGAAAAACCCATTGGAAGATAGCAAAGACTTGAGTGATTCACATATGGACAGCGATGGAGGCCAGGATGATTAGGATGAGGAGTCGTGCAAGACTCTATCAGATCTTAGCCCATCAACCAAGCGCAAGTCACCAGAAGCAGCAGAGGTAAATAAGCCGCAGTCCCGCAAAAAGTCAAAAGCGTCGAAGGACAAAAATATTGAAGAAGATGTCACTATAACTCTGGATGAGCTGGAGCAAGCTCTAGAAAAATATACTGGGACGCTTACCAAAAAATTGTCCGATTTTTCCCAACTGCATCTTGCCGGGCTCAAAAGGTATAGCAAACAGGGTTTCGGAGCTAAAAGAGTTAGCAGCAAAATCAGTGACCAGTACTGCGACAAGTAGCACTACAGCGACCATGCAGCAGGACCTTAGGCAATGGCCAACCAGAGATAACCAAGGCCAAGTATCAAGCACAACTCTAATACTGACCAATGCAGATTCCCGGTCCCAGATGAGTATGACTGTAGGGATCGATTACATAAATATGACCATGTCAGAATTGCACCTCTGCCAGCTAGCAATTACAAAGGAGATCCATGCGCGAGATCAGTTGTCCCAAATCCAATTGGAAGACATTCTCAAGCAAAACAAAATCATCGCAGCACAACTAGAAGAAGTGGCGCAAAAGAAGAAAGATGCTGAACATAAAACAACTACACTTATGCAAGCATTGGATGAGGCCTGTCGGAGTCTTTCTGATTTCGACCTACAAGGTGCAGAGGAACCAGCACAGAGAATTGCTAAGCTGAGAGACTATGCCTAGCAGTCTCGCAGTGAGATTGACAGGTTAAAGACAGAACACCAGCACCAGATCATAGAACTTCAACTACGTATCCCTCCTGAGACTCCACCAGAGGCCCGGGAACAGCGCCATAGGGACATCAAGGCTTCAGCAGCAAAAATATTGGATAATACAGCCAGCGTCGCCAAATTGATGGAAGACAGCATCGAAGCCTGGGCGAACCTCCAAGACCATCCAGATGTAGGTAAGATCCAGGAATCCATCAAGATACGCCAGGCCGAATTAGATGCAGTCAGAATAGAAATCAAGACGCTACCACCTATGCAGAAGATGGCTAAAGTGAAGTGCAGCAAGGAACTTCAGCAGGAAATTGAATCCTGCCAGACAAGGGTAACGCTGCTGGAGAATTCGCTCCAGCCCCTGGTTGTTGAAGCATTGGAATTGAGTAATACTGCAGAAAGCCAGCTTAAAGTTTTGAAGAGATACGACAGTTTTGCACACGAACGGGCTAATACATATTCATCTTCAGTGTTACAAGAGTTGGTGAAAAAGGAGAAAGTAGCTGACGACATACTACATAACCTCAACAGTCATTTCAACACTCTCGCGCAGAATACTCTTTCCCCAGAGACGTCACAGGGTGGCCCGGGACGGGCCACTAGTGAGTCTTAGGGGCCTGTTGGGATGCGTACTCCATGGTTGGGTAACTCCACGGTTAATGAGAAAGTTTGTAAGCAGAGTTATGGGTCAAAGAAGTCTTAGGGGTGTCGAGGGAAGTTAAAACTCCTTTTTTGTAACAAACCCTTGGGTTAAATGCAGGTTTTAGGGTTTGGGGTGCCCATGGTTTAAGACCATGGTTTTGTAAAAATGCACAGTATAAATAAGCACTTGTGTAAAGAAGAAAGGTTAGGTTTTATGATGTAAGAAAGATTAAGGTGAAGCTAAGGTTGATTTTGTAAGGAAAGGTGAAGTCCCAGCTGTGTGCATGGACGACCTCTGCAGCTGTGTGCACAGAGGGTTTTTGTAAAGAAGATTGAGGAAAGACCTGCAGCTGGGTGCGTAGGGGCCTGCTGCTGTGTGCACGGCTTTTGAGGACTGAAGGGATCTATAGCTGAGTGCGCAGATCAAACTGTGGTTTTTGTAGCAAGTTGAATAAAACACAGTTTGTGGACGTAACCCCTACACTGGGGGTGAACCATGTTATATCTGGTGTTGTGGTTTCTTGTGTTGTTTTTGTTTCTGTTATCTTTTATGCATTAATAACTGTATACATCTGATAAGTTAGATCGCTGCTAATATTAAGCTTTGCTGTGAATTCCCTCTAGTGGTTTGAGCAAGTCACGACTGTTATCTATCTGCAAAGTTGTATGTGAATGAATGGTAAATATTTATGACTATTGGTTAATAAGGTTATTAAAGGCTAAGGTACAGTAATCCCCCTCTCTGCTTTCAGAAACCTGATTCTGCGGCACCCCATAGCTGTTTCGGGTGAGACTGCAACCTGCACGCAGGTTGTTGCCGAAAGGGCCAACACTGTGGGTCTTTTGTTGGTGCGACGCCAAAGGATTAAACCCGGGTCTACCCTTTTTCCCAACAGTAGGTTCCTTGTTTTCCAGCACACACCACATAAAAATATGGTTTTTTGTGGGATTTTGATTTTCCACAAATACTTCCACCACTAGATCAGAGCACTTTGAATACCATCCTCGCTGAGCTTTATGTACCTCGCCTTTGGAGTATATCTTCCACTCGGATCTGAATCCAAAATGAGAATTTACTCCCTATCCCTAAGTTGAATTTGTTCCTAAATGAAGACTCCATTTTAAAAATCCAAGTCCCTTTCAACAGGTTCAGGAAAATCAAAATCCCTCACTGATTTTCAGTTCTGAGTCCAACAATTTTCTTGATACGGAGTAGCTGATTCAGAAAGATAATAATACCTCTCTGTTGAATAATATTAATAAGAATTTGGTTTGAAAACAAACCCTATATATTTCAAACCTCCATCCATATATTCCAGTTTGTAGGGAACAAACCCAGTGATCACCTATAACTCAGTAGCACTCAACAGATGAGTGGAAAATATTGATTTCCCAATATTAATATCCATCCTAGTGGCTTTAGAAAAGAGTTCCAAAATATCAACGATGGTAGCAGTGTTTGTAGCCAAACACAAGCATAAAATAACGGATATCATATACAAACATTAGATGCGTAATAAATAACTGATGAATAACCTTAATTCCCTTTAAGGTACCCATTCTTTTTGCTTCCCTAAGAGACCTACTCAATCCTTTAGCCACTAACAAGAAGAGTAGCAAGACAAGGGGTAACCCTACCTAAGTCCTCTTTTAGCATGGAATAAAGGAGAATATGCACCATTGATTAGAACCAAGAAAGAGAAAGTTATGATGGAGCTCATGATCCACCTGATAAAATAAATTCCAAAACCAATATGAGTCAGCATCGTATGAATGTATAACCAGCTTACATTTCCATATGCTTTGGGGAGTTCAATTTTGAGTATATCCCCCTTAATATTTTTAGTTTTCATGCTATGGAGGCCCTCTTGGGATACCCCAATGGATTCATGAATCTTTCTCCCCTCCAGAAACCCAAATTGTTCTTCAGTAATGTGCTTTGACAAAATCCCCTTGAATCTTCAAGCAATCACCTTGGAGACCACCTTATAGATGCAATTACAGAGTGAAATAGGTTTGGAGTCATTCAGTGAAATAGGGTTGTCAATTTTTGGGATCAGAGCTATACAATTCGAATTGAAGCTAGCAAGAATCCTACCAGACAATCTATTATCCTCAACAATCCTCAATAGATCTCCTCCAAAGAGCTCAAAAATTTCAAGGAAAAATTTAATCGTCCACTTGTATGGACCCAATCTTTTATCCTTTTGAAAACTTTGAAGGACCACCTTTAGTTCACCTTCAATAAATTCTTCCATTAAAACCAAATTGTGTTCTTCTTCCATGAACCTTAGAAAAATCTCAACAATTCTAATGACTTCAGTAATGGATGCCTAGGTAGGATATTTAAAAAGGGTCTTAAAACGATCCACCCTTGTATTGGGCATTCACTCAAATGTGTCATGACTCATTCCATGCTCATCCTGTAAACTCCATACAGTATTGGTTACTTTCCTCCCCCTGGAATAAGCATGATTTTTTTTTTTATTGTCATCCCCACATTCCATCCAAGTTACCCTACTTTTGAATCTCCAGGTCTCCTCCCTTTCCAATAAGAGAAACCTCCTTCTCCCCTCCAGTCTAATAAGCTAATCTTTATCCACCTGATTCAATAGGACCCCCCCCTTCTCTTTCTAGTAGCTCAGAAATATCCTTTTCAATATGTTTCAGTTCACCATCCTCCCTCCTTCTCTTTTCTACTTCCCATGCTTTCACAACATCTTTTAAATTGTGGGTATTTACAGCAAACTGAAATGCTATAGAAATCCTACTATTTGGATAAAAAGCAATCCATTTTCTTGATATCAAAGTTTGAAAAGTGGCATCCTTTAGCTAAGTCTCGTTGAATTTCAAATACATTCGTGGCATAACACGTCCATTTCTAAGTTCCAAAAAAATAGGAATATGGTCAGATTGACCACCATAACCCACCCACTACTTGATGTAATGATTTATGTCCACCACCCTTTTAGTAACCAGAAACTGATCCAACCTCTTAGCCACTCTCCCCTCCCCGCATCTATTGTTTCACAAGGTAGGTTTCATATTGATGAGTTCAATGTCAAACCAATTCCTATCCACCATCTTCTATGTGAATTAATCATTCAATAGATCAACACATGCATGAGGCCTCCAAAACCTCACCCTTCCCCAGAGAAAGATTTAAATCGCCACCAATGACCACCATGTCTCCTCTCAGGAGAGAATTTCTAAATAAGTTATCTTAGAAGAGGATCCTATTTAGGTATAGTTCATAAATATTAAAAAGACTGAATGTATCAACAAGTTCCATAGCCTTAAAGGTCATACCCAATACAGACTCCAAACCCCATATGTTCAAAACCATAACCCTACTAGCATTCCATGTTGATGTATTTCTAACTTCGAAATGTATTCACTTGTATATTTTATATGTTGTATTTCTTTGTACCCCAATATTCCTATCGGGGGAATCATTAGTGTAATCAAGTCATGTAAAGTCATAGAGGTTAACCCTCCTTTGTAATTCAAGGAAATAGTCCCCTCAGTTTATGGGTATTAAGGTTGTTAGAGTCTCCTAGAGAAGTCGACCCTAGTAAGTAATAGTCAAGTCTGAAACTAGTATAAATAGAGAGTGAGCCTCTCTATTTGAGACACACACTCACTCAACTATAGTGCATGAGTGAGAGAAGAGGAGGGTGCACAAGTGAGGGAGAGAACAACTATTAGAGATCATCTTTCTATCTTTGGATTTTACTTTTGCCATGGGTGCTCATTCTATCTCTAAGGAAGTTGTGGGGTTTTCTCCTTTATGTTTTCCCTGAGGAAAACTCTTTGTGTCTCTTATCTCTTGTTATTATTGATGTGCATGCTATTCTCTCAGATAAGATCCTAGATCATATTGATTAAATGATAAAAATCTAACATGGTATCAGAGCTAACCTGAGAAGAAGACACTCTATAGCAGCAGAAGCTAGGGCTTCTTAAATTTTGGGTCTATCTCCACAAATCATTAGCAAAATGAGGCTAATCTAACTCTTCATTAGAGGGTGCATCTTCCTGTCGAAGTAGAATTTGAATCTGGGCATTTTCAGTTTTTGACCTATCACTACTGTGGGAAATTAGGGATTTTCACAAAAGAGGAATTTTTGAGTGAGCCCAGCGTAGGATTTCTCTCCTCCTTAAAATCTAAATTTAGAGACCAATATAAAAAAAAATTGGTTGGGTAAAACTTCGAGAAAGTCGAACCGTAATTTTACCCCGGACCTCAAAACCCTAAAATACTAAAACTAGTAGTTTTGGTACATTCTCTATGTCTCAAGCTTGGAGAAGTTTCAGGAGCCAAAACGTTTACAGGACAAACATAAATTCATGATGTACCTTGTGTAAACATTTCAGCCTCATATTTACTATATTATGGGAGATATGATTCCTCCAAATTAGGGTTCTATCCTATCCTAGGATTCATCCCTAAACAGGACAACTTGGGAGAATTGATATATATCAGGCTACAAAGGTCCAAATAAATTTTTTCAAGATCTTACAAAGAGGGAATGGATTGTAATTTATGTGGTAATATTTTCTAACCCTGATTATGAAACAATGACACGTGGTAGTCTGTACAAGTTTGTTATGCTAAAAAGTCCTGAAATAAGTCACCTTTGTAAAAATCTCATAATTCCTAATTGGTGAAGCCAATTATGCTCAAACCTGTGGTGCTGGAAAGAATACAGATGATTCTACCTCAGTGATAATTTTTTAGACATATAGGAGTAGTAATTTTGGATATATTGAAGAAACAACATGAGTAAATTCCGTAGAACAAATTGAAGTAAATTAGGGCATCAGATATTTTGCAGTTCTGATCACAGTTTTTGTAAAATGAGTATGCTGCTCAGATCGACTTGAGGAGACAAATATTTGTATCCAATCAGATATGAAATAGTCAAATTTCTGAAAAATAGGGTTTCTCTAACAAACCCTAGATCATCCACATCCAGAACTAGGACAGAAACCTCAAATAGGTAAGATCCAATGTTTTTCTATTTACATTTCAGGTTCTCATTTGAAAATGACTAATCACACCATCTTGATGACAAACGTGGTGAAGCTGACGACTTCCAAGCATGGAAGTATAGGATCTCACTGGTTCTTGAAGAAATTAATTGGAAACCTACATAAGTGGAGAGGTTCCAGTTTGAGAGGGAGATGAGGCTAAATCCTTACACAATAAGAACTTTGGGAAAGGCCAAGAGGATCACCTTATACAATAAGTGTATTCAATAAATACACCTAAAGAAATGTTTGATTCTTTGAACATACTATTTTAAAGTGAAGAATATAAATCGAAAGAAGTATAGCAACTCCATGATCCTTGAAGAAATTGACTTAGATCAGTATTTCAGTAAAGAATTTATAAGAGCCAGAGGGAGATGAGGCTAAGGATAGAGCGAAGAGAAACATTGTAGATTCTATTAAAGAGCATCTCATTTGTCATGTTTCATCCTTAAATACACCAAAAGGAAATTTTCGATGCTATGACAAAAGAATCAAAGAAGAATAAGATATTGTTATAACCACCTTGAATGGACTCCCAGGATCATGGGATTCATTCATTCAAGGAATGTGTTCCAGAAGGAGGAGATTAACTTCATCAAACTCTAGGAATATCGCAAAAAATAATAATCTTGACTCATAATAAGAGAAAAGAAGATGGGAGCAATCGAAGATCTATCTCTCACGATTCAAAGAAGATCCCTCAAGTGATGAGGAATATGAAGGACTCAATTCTTGAAGAACCTCTTATCCATCTTAGAGTTTGGATAAGAAATGATGATGTCATGAATGAAGAAGATGATAAAAGAGAAGGCTTAAGAAGGAGTCTACCCATTAAATGAATAAAGATAAGTATTCAATTGTCATTTCACGATAATATTTGGTTATGAATTTGTTTATATTTAGTTGATGTGATATGCATGATAAAATGTTTGCATTAATGGCAGTATACTACTAATATGCATGTCATGGGTAAGTATTCCATGGTGCTATACAACTCTCCATTTCTACTTATATAGAATGAAACCTCTTTGCTGACATATTGGATTAGTTCACATTCTCAATTATGTCATGGTAGAGATGGACGGAATCTATAAAGTTTCCATGAGAGATGGATGAATGTTGTATTGGATAAAATAGTTACATGATTATATATTTATTCATAAGAATTTTCCATTATGAATATGCTTTATGAAATGTTTCTAACCATACAACGAATGCATTTGACTTGTAGGAAATATCATGTACAATAGCCTACAAGAAAAGAAGGATGAAACTTGTTCTGAAGAACGTGTGACAATAGTTCAAGAAATAATCCAAGATTAAGAATAATATGATGATACTTTCAAAGAAATAGTTCTCGGACACAATTGAGAAACATCATATATTTAGAACCTTCCAGATATGAAAAAGTAGACAAAAGAAAAAGGGAAGGAGAGTACAAGTTCAAGAAGAATGATGTCTAGGATGTGGTATCGAGACCTAAAGGGAATTCCATAGTATCTTCCATATGGATCTACAATATCCATAATGAAGTAGATGGAAATATTCGTAGCATGAGGATTCTCAAAGAAAAAAGGTATAGACTACGAAGAGGCATTTGAAGCCACTGGAACTTGAGATGCATGACAGTCAGAATCATGTGTGCAAATTAAAGAAGGCTATGTACGAGCTCAGAAGGAACCCATGGAATAACACATACATGAGGAGCTTGAAGATAACCTAGAGTGACAAAGATTTAACCTTTTCTACAGAGTTGAAAATGGAATCCTATATACGATGACAAGGTCATAGATGGGTGCAAGAAGAAGTTTTGAAAAGGTTCAAGATAGAGGATATTGGTATCCAATGGCCCTATATGGATACATAAAATATTAGTAGCAGAGGAAGTTACTTTTCACTGCAATACAAAACGTTTCAATACATAGAGTATGAAAGGCAGAGGGAGATTAATAATGATCCACTTTAGAGAGAGTGACTGCAGAAGACCCTAAAGTTTGACATGATATGATAAGATGGATAGATTACTGATGGCTCTAGGCTTTCCTAATAATAAAGAAGACTCTAACCTTTTCTACAAGGTTGAAGGCGGAAGAGCAGTGATGCTCCTATTACATGTCGATGAATTGTTCCTAACAAGAAAATAGGAACTCATTAAAGTTGCAAGAAGAGGAAGCTTGATTCTGAGTTTGAGATGAAAGACTTGGGTATAATGCACTAATTTCTAGGCATGTAGGTGTGGCAAAATGTAGATGGAATCTCCCTCGGATAAGGGAAGTATGAAGTAGAGATCCTGAAGAGGTTCAAGATGATGGACTGCAAGGCCATGACCACACTTATGGCATCGAACCTGAAGCTATTGAGTGATGCTCCATCAGAGTTGGTTGATGCTATAATGTATCATAAGATGATTGGGTCCTTGATGTACCTGATGAATACCAGACGAAATATTTTCTTTTTTGTGAATGCATTGAGCCCGTTCCTGAAAGATCCAAGACATGTTCACCTGATTATTTCAAATCATATTTTGAGGTACTTGAAGGGTACAATTGAATATGGGCTCGAGTATGAAGTGAATCAGAAGATTAACCTGGAGGTTTATGTGGATTCAGTCTAGATAGTGTCATTCATAGGAAGAGCACTTTGAGGTACTTCTTCAATATGGGATTAGGTGTTATCTCTTGGTTTAGCAGGAAGGAGTTCTACATGGTGTTGAGTACAATCGAGGAAAAATATTTTCCCACTTGATTAGATACTTGGGAGAGAGGAGCAGTGAAGCTCCAGTTTATAATCCAAATTGAGATCTCTTGAAAGAAGGAGTTCTAGCATAGCCAGTGAGATAGGTTGTCTGAGCATAAAATACTAGTGAAGCTCTTAGGTTGATGAGACGTAAACAGTCCTATAGGTTGTCCTCAGATATAATCAATCTGAGTGAAGCTAGTAGGTTATCCTTGGACATAACACTACAAAAAATCCTGGAATTAGCGTCCCTTTTTAGTGTAATTTTTTTTTTACATTGAGTGGTCAAACTAGACGCTAAATGGGACGCGTAATGGACAAAATTTAAAGTGTCTCAAAAAAATTCTTTTTTGGATTCCTAGATAGCATCCTTTATGATGTCCAAAATAGCATCTATTTTTTTTCTTCCAGAATAGCATCCAACTTTTCTTCCTAAACAACGTCGAGGTTTGCTTCCTAAATAACTTCCTATTTTGCTTCCTAGCGAGTGTCCACTTTTTCTTCTTAAATGACATCCCCATTAGTGCCATATTTGCATCCTTAATAGCACCATGTTAGCATCCAAATTAGCATCCAATATTGCATCCATTTTTGCTACCACTTTAGCATCCTATTTCGCACCATGTTTTACTTCCAAATACGTGTCAATTTTTTGCTTCCAAATTTGCACCAATTTTTGCTTCCTTTTTTGCATCGTGTTTTGCTACCAAAATTATGCCAACTATTTCTTCTATTGTTGCACCATATTTTGCTTCGTATGTAGCGCCATCTTTTGCATCCAAATTAATGTCTTATCTTGCTATCATATCAATGCCATGTTTGGCTTCATCATTAGCGCCATGTGTTGCATCCTTTTTAATGCCTAGTTTTGCATATCTCATTTTTTGGTCACTAATTTAGTCATTTATAGTAATTTTATATATGAATTTTGGTCATTTTGTTTGGTCCCATATCTTTTATTTTTTGCTTACTAATTTAGTTGCTTTTAACCGATATTATAATATCATTAGGGCATGGAGGAATCGAACCACCAACCTCCTGCTTGTAAGGCAGGTGCTCTTCCATTGAGCTAGCACCCTTTAAGAATTTGGGAACCTAACTTACAAAATCCTCTATAATGGTAAAAATTATCAATACACAACTTTTAATATCTAATGGTGGACAAAGGATGATAGATTGTATAAGTTCACAATATATGATCAAGCAGGTTATGAAATCCATAAACCTTTTCTAGTAATTTTGAACAAAACTCAAGAAATTGGCTTAATGGGACTGCAAAAATCACTATTCTGTAGCAACTGTAAGTGTACCACTATATGAGACCTATCAACAAAAATTATCTTAGTGTGGATACAAAGGATATAGTACATAAGCATGATCATCCTAGAGCCATGTATAAGTGGAGCAATAAGGAGAATCAAAAGAGGATCATCAACCCAATAGTTGGGGTTTCACATTGATCATATCCACCATGGGATGAGAAAATTTCCTTCTTCCATCAAGATAATGAGTATCACCAAGGACAAATGGTTAGGATATAATTTGATGCCAATTCATAATGTTAATTCGCTTCCTAGGGTGATGTTACAGTGCTTGCACTGGGAGATCTACATGATCCCCAACAACATTGGATATAAGCATATTCATGGGGCCATAGAGCATAGGATGAGGCTATCTTTTTATTTTTTTTCTTTGGAAAACCAGGCATGATTTGAAATAGTGGGACAAGGAATAGAATTAGATATACTTAACAAATTACAATCATGGAAGGGCATAGGACTATACAAATTTTCATATTTGAAAGGAATAAAAGACAACCATTTCTACAAATTACATTTAAGATATATGTCAAAGAATGATAACATTTATGGTCAGTTAAATATCATGATGCTTAAAACTTAAAAGATAAAATTACCTTCATCAACTGCGACTATACCAATATCTTTTCTTGGTAATATTTCACCACAATTAGAAATCTTAATTGGAGCAATAGGTCTGCCTCAATCTGTAGTTGATAACCACTAAATTTTCTTATTACATATATTCCCTCAACAACTCTTCCAAAGACGACATGCTTGCTGTAGATAATCAAATAAGGGACATTAATGATATGAGAGTAAAACAAGCATAACAACCCACAACACAAATGCTATTAGTGGAAAGGCATAACACCATGGAGAAAGTTGTCTCAATCTTGAATGTTATCTCATCCACTTTGGTTAAAGCTTTTGTGTTCCCTGCTAAGTGCTTCTATTCTTGCTTGGATATCTTCTTATTATGACATGGATATGTGTAGTGGCCCATCTTGTGACACTTAAAGTATTTCATATGACTAAAATATGTCTTCCCATGATTTGAAAAATCAGATTCTTCCATCTTATTCTTTCCAATGAGGGCTAGGTTTTGGATCTCCTACAATCTAGGTGTAATTTTCTATTGCCTTGTACCAATCTTCGATGCTATCTCATAAACTTTGGCCAAAGCTTCTATGCTCCCTACAAACTGCTTCTATTGTTTCTTAGCCTTCTTCTTCTTAGTACATGGAGATGTGTAGTGGCCCATCTTGTAGCGCTTGAAGCATTTTATATGACTAAAATATTTCTTCTTATGATTTGAAGAATAATATTCTTCCATCTTACTCTTCTAACCCCTCCCAAGTCATCCTTTTTAATGTCATCTCCTCACCTTTTATATGAGAGCTACATTTTGGATCCCCTCCAATCTAGAAGCAATTGTTCATCACCTTGTCTCCTCTTGGATGAAATAATCCCAAGGCTCATCAGAGGTGGACATATTATCACAAGAAAAAACACTCAAAGGTACTAAGAACCTGAATATTGATATGGGCACAAACTCCTCTTCCAATCTTTTCCCCTATAGCAAAGAGTTGATATGTAAGCTCAGTGATCTTTATCAATTGGCTAGCCATCGTCTGTGTCATTCATGCAACTATCATTAATTTTGTTCCTAAGGAGAATCTTATGAGAGACATTGACGATCTAATATAGGCAGACCAATGTTGTGTAGATTTACCCATGATGTGAGGGATCAAGTGGTCCTTCATGAAATTCAAAATGATCCTCTTTTCCTTCTTCTTGTTAGGCTCAACAAGCTATATTGGGGATGGATGGTAACTACAGCGTACTCTCCCTTGACAATACTGCACCTGCTCAACAGCCTTCTAAAACCATTATTGCATCAAACAAAATCCCATTTTGTTTGATGAAATGTCTAAAGTTTAGAAGGGATAAACTTAGCTACTGAATGGTTGATTTTTCCTTAGCTACCGATTTATTGAAATGCCACATTTGTTTGAACAAGCTTCACAAACTACTTTGGATCAATGATTTCAATTTTTGAGTTATTGGTTTGAATGCATTATCACTAGGGGCATTGATACATGAGGATTCGTGTTTATTATGCTTGATCCTGTAGTCTTGCTTGTGCAGGTTCTGTCAAATATTACGTTAATTATGCTCAATTCCATGGTTAAGAACATGTCATTATGGGCAGGTTTCACAATTTTTATACAAGAGCAAGGTAACAATAATTAACGTTGATAGAAATTTATGAGATATAGATATATCATTCATATGCCCTATCCTAATGTTTGTTAAACACGAATTGTATTATTTCACATGGGATAATTAACAAAGATATAGTTTGGGTTATATGTCGATTCGTCACCTTTCGAGAGAGAGCCGAACGCGTTGTATGAAAAATATGTGGCACGAGTCGTATTCATTGTGAGTTTAGAGTGTTATGATGACACTCATACCTCCCTGCTGTCCACGTCTCAGTCATGGTACGTGATCCTAGTCGTGGCGCTTCACCACTGGAGCACCCGTTATGCGTACACCTGATGCACTCTTGTCATTTAATTCAGAACGGATTGTGATAAACTCAGGTTTTAATCACTTCGGCCGTCATTCGTGTTCGCCATTTTGAATGATGATGGCTCCGACTATGGTGAAATTACAGGGTTTTCTCTTATATCCAAATATGGCTTATGCTCTGTATGGTTTACTGTTGCCGAGTGTTGGTTCCAAGTGCTCTCGTTCTGCTCTTCTGTCGCTAATTCAGTGGTGGAAAGTTTGATGTGCGCATTGTTATATCGGCAAGCTGACAAGGATGGCTCCTGTCGTCAGAGTCAAGCCTCATCAATTAACCCTCTTGGATTCTAATCCTGATCTTTTGCGAAAGATTGAGGATGTGGGGTGGTTACGGTTTCTGGAGAAATTCTACGATTCAAACCCAGAGGTCACTAGGGTTTTCGCCATGTCCTTGGTAAATTACCAGGCCGAAGTAGCTGATTTATGTTTTCGGGTCGACGAGAGGTCAATTGCGCATGCGACCGGTCTCCCTTTGTCTGGGCAGAAATGGTTTAAGTATCAGAGGATGGATATCACCGAGTGGAGAAGTTTGCTGAAAAACCCGACACAAGAGGTCTCGTTTCGCGCCGGTGTTGCACGTAAGTATTTTCGTAAGGAATGGAGACCTGTTCTCGATTTAATTCATAGATATCTTACCTGCGAGGGTCGACTGTCATCGGCTTATGTGTATCACCTTCGTTTAATGGCAGTATTTATAGGGTTTCCAATTAATCTTCCTTATTACCTTCTCCACAGCTTGTTTAAAATGTCGAGTGCTATAAAGAAAGGACCAAAATACTTAAGCCATAGTTTATTTCACCACGGGTTGGTCCGCATTTTGATTGAAAATGAATTGATAAAAGCAGGTCGTTCTTGGGAACAATTTATAGAAGTTAATGGCTTTTCAAAATTCTGCCATTGTATGTTTGATAACCCCAACGACTGTAGCAAGCACAGGGTTATGGGTTCAACCTCGTCGAATAAACCCGCATCAAACCCTAGTCCTAAGAATGTGGAACTCTCTCAAGTGCCAGTGGTGGATCTGGATAGTGTTCATTATGATTCTTTACAGCCTAGTCATGGTAAAAAGGGTTCAGGTTTGTCACCTGTCACGCCATCAAACAATAATGACAGAGTTGGTAGTCGCCGAGGAAATTTACCCATGTCTAAGTTGAATAGAAGACTGACTCGGAGTATGGCTAAGGACAGAACCATGAAAAGGTCTGTGAATGATAAAACCCCTGTTGAAACAGTTATAATCGATGATGAGGAGATTACAGTCCCTTCCCCTGTAAACGATAATCTGTTTCATCATGATATGATGACCGATCCGGTTGGGCAAAGTCACCCTCTGACTGTTGAGGGGATTTCTGAAAATCCCTCCTTATCTGTAGATGTTCAGCCTGTTCGACCCAATCTTCATGTCGCGCCCGAATGTAAAGGTTCACCAGCAGTAGATAAGAAGATCCCAGAGGTCCATGTTGATTGTATGATTGATTCAGTCATCAATGAAAAGCCTATGAAAACAGGTTCAGCTTCTTCACGTGGAATCGGGGAAACCATCCATCCCATGTTTGTTAATTGCCTGCTAGATAAAGTTCGCAGGATGGAAGAAAAAATGAATGAAATTGTAGTGAGTAGAGATCTGCTAGCAATCGATAATCAAGGTTTGAAGGAAAAGATCGTTGCAAGCGATCAGCACCTCTTGCGCTTAAGAAATCATAAAAATAAACTTATAAGACGTGTTCTTAAGTTGCAGAATGAAAACGAAAGAAACAAAGAAAAATTGCGCGAGCTTAATGCTCAGATTGCCTTGATACAGTTTAAAGCACCTTCACCAAGCCAGTCTAGCGGAGTAAATATTCAGGTTTTCAACGCCCCGGTTAATCCATAGAATATGCTGGTATGTTGTTTTGTGGATGAAATTCAGGTATTTCATGATCTCAAGGTTATTTATTGACGATTTTATTTGATATTATTTTCATCATATTCTGATTATAATTCTTGTTTGTCGCAGGTAGTAATAAGACGATCTTTTGCCCGGATTTTGAGGATGTCAGTTATTTTTGTGATCCATGTATTCCTGGAGGAAAATCAATGATAGGAGGAATAGTTTTACAGGTGCCTATGTTCTGCTTACGATCCTATATGCAAGATGAACGATTATGCGTTTAAGGAAAAACGACATGTTCCACTTGTCGTTTTTCTTTGACATTAGTTAGGGATCGTAATATTCATTCTCGGTTTTTAATGTTGCTGTTATGGGAAAATGAAAAGGTATTTAAAAGACTGATAGTGAACATATTAGAGGGTCGATACTTTGGGGATGTAAATACTGATCTGCTGGTTCATGCTGTTTGGACTGCTAGGCAGTTATCTGTCAGTCGTCACAATTTCCTAGGCTGGTGATGTTTGAATCACATTTACAATTTTAAAACTTATATGTGGTATATGATATCTTTCAGTTTTTGGTATTTGCATTTCCTATATTATTATGTTTGTTTTAATCTCCTTTGATGAATTGTGCGAAGATAAATCTATTAGGTATCGATTGTTCTTGTTTTTAGCTATGCTGATATAACATATTCTGTAGTTAATAATCTATATTATTGTTACATTATATGGAATGATGCTTGTATGAATTTGCAAAGGTTGAATTTCTTTAAAATTTGCAAATGCTTATATACAGTGCATTTATCAGTATCAGTTGATAACAAGTTTTAATTTAATTGTGCTCCTGATCAGGATAGGAAATAGATTAGGATAATTAGTTGTTCATTTTTTTTTTGTCAATTATATTATTTAAAATCCATTTGAATCAGATCCTTCTTTATCAATTACATTCAATTTATTTATTTTGTAAATGATTGTACAAGGTGTATAAAGTGTGTTTGTATATAATATTAACTTTGTTTATATTGTATCTTTTCTGCTTCTGTATTTATAGCTGATTCGAGTAAATCTGATAGTCTAACACCTTGCAACATATAACCTGAATTAACATTTGTAGAGATTAAGGATAGGTTTGACAGTCAATCAGTAGCACTAATTAGTCTCTTAGGATCTCAGGCCAACAGAGCCTTTAAACCTGTTGGGAGCGGCTATTCCAAACAGCTTGGAGCCTGTTCTAAGGGTCCCGGACTGGGTCGTTTCCCCCATTGCGGGCTTAGTCAAATACGCCCGTCAACAATGGTGCTAGAAGGAGGGCCAGTGTAAAATGGCTGATGACAACAACCCTGTTAACAAAACTAATCAGCCAACTACCCCTCAATTACAATCAGGTACTCAACCGCGCACTCGTCTCTCATCACGAGTGAATGAAACCCCAGTGAGCGACTCTGTTCGAAATCTCATCTCTCAATTTAAATATCCTGTTCCTGAAAAAATCGACCAGTATGAACAAGCCATCAACGAATCCCAGAGAATATTAACAAGGGCTTATTCCAATCTCACTGGACGTCTACCCATTGAATTACCCCTTCCACAGATTACTAGGCCTCACACTCATCACCCTGAACGTGTCTTAGAAGAAAAAGGGCCATCTGTAACAGATATTAACCAGCCTTCATCTTCTGTAGGACCATCGGTTTCGGGAGGATCCGGTCGACCACCGTCACCACCTCATTCGTCTAGTATTCCTCAAAAACCACCCTCACCACCTCCGACTCCTAGGAACATGGAAGCTTCCAATCCACCTAACCCTATGCCTTGGATGGCCCAGGATGCTATTTCTATCCCTAGTGTCCAACATCCTTTTCCTAAACACCCTGAGAAAATTTTGCCTAAGTTCAACCCTGAGTCGAAGGAGCCAGCTGAAGATCACGTCAAGAAGTTTATGCTGGCAGTCCGACTCCTAGACGTTGAACATGAAGATGTCGTATGCCGACTGTTTCCCTACACATTTGAAGGAAAGGATTCAACATGGTATTTTTCCTTGACAGCTGGATCCATCACCAGCTGGAATGAATTTGATATCGCATTTATAAACAAGTTTGGGGATGACAAGTCTCCGGCGGTCTTAGTGTCTGAACTGTCTAAAATTCGCATAGAACCTAAAGAAAAGGTTAAAGACTTTAACCAACGCTTCTTGACCTTAAGGAATAGGATTCCCACTACGTCAAGGCCCACCGAGGATGTAACAATTGAATTTTACACTTCGGCCTTACCTGTAAAAATAGCCATGTTCGTCCGGCAAAAAGCCAAACTCACTTTAGCTGAAAATTTCGAAGAAGCAATTAAGGTTGAAAAAGATGTGTTTGCCACAAAAGCGAATTCCGGAGTAGATACCGAGTCAACATCTTCTTCTCGTAAGAAGATTGACATTCCTGCCAAAACTACAACCGGTTCTGACAAAAGAAGTCAAGATGATTTAGATCTGGATAGTCTTCAACGAGTCATCAAAAAACTTTCTAATGAGATCATCGATTTAAAAAAGGGCACTTCTGATAATGCATCAAATAAAGAACCACCCAGACAGTTATTTAGAAGACCTTTTCAGAACCCACCTGCAAAACAAAATTCACCCTCTAAAGCTAATAACATTGAGGAAATTAACAGTTTTCTCAAAGCAATAGTTTCAGATCTGGAAACGACTACTGAAACTGAAACTCAGTCTTCAGGACAGAGTGCTCAAGATAAACAAGACACCAATGATAACACTGATAATAAACCATCCAATGTCATCAGTCATTTTTGGGACACCTCAGAATTAACCGATGACGAAGAGGTGGCTATTGTCAATGTGAATCAGCATCAGCATAACACCAGGAGTAAAAAAGATCAGCCTTCAACTGAACCGGCCACAACTGTTCCGGATAATAGCTCAGCTCCTAAAGACAAAGATCAGCCCGTGATTAGTAAATCTCCACCTTCCCTTGAGTTAGAATATGATTTGATTGAAGACTTAAAGAAGAGCAGGGCTAATATTTCACTATATGAACTCATAAAAATACCTATAATTCGTGAGAAAATGGTACAAGGGGTCTCACCAATTAAAACTGGTAAGAATTCTTCCAATCAGAATAGTGCTATTAGCAATAAAGATAATTCCCAAAAGTATTTAGTCAATGC
>LPNX010079069.1:45443-63537 GCA_001517045.1 Pseudotsuga menziesii | reverse complement strand
TTCTTGTTTACCTCATCATACAAATGGTATGCCTTGGAGTATTCTTCGTACCCCAGGAAAATACATCTTCTGCTTCGAGCACCAAGCTTGTTTCTTTGCTACTTTGGAATCAAGGCATAACAGGTGGGACCAAAAACTCTGAGATGCCTGACTGAAGGGAGATGGCCAAACCACATTTCATGTGGATTCTTGTCCTCAAGAGCATTTCAAGGACTTCTATTTCTCAACTATGCTGCACATTTTACTGCATCACCCCAAAACATTAGTTTTACATTCTTGAAAAACATCATAGAGCAAACCATATTCATTATGGTTCTATTGATTCTTTCTGCCACCCCATTTTGTTGAGGATTATAGGGAACGGTAGTCTGATGTGCAATTCCATGTTGGCGAAGATAAGCTTCAAAAGCATTTGAAGTATATTCTTTTCCATTATCAGTACGAAGTGTACCAATTTTTTATTGTGCTTGTTTTTCAATCAATGCATGAAAGTCTTTGAATGTTTGAAATGCTTCTGATTTTGTCTTTAAATAGTAAATCCAGCACATTTGTGAGTAGTCATCAACAAATGTCATAAAGTACTTATCAGGGATGATTTTAAGGAACCAAACTTATTTAAAAGTTTATAAACATTGGCGAATATTATCAATTCTTAAAACACCAACTATAAAATAATTGGCGATATTTTACAAAAAATATTTTAATTTCCAAGGATTTCATATCATTTATATAATAATTTGGTGATTTTAAGGGTGAAAAAATTTTACCCCATCAAAATTGGGCGAAACAGGGCTTCACAAAATGCAAAATGGCGAATCTTTTTCGGGAGAAAAACATGGAAAAATAGCCCACTGGGCTAAAATTCGCCCCTAAAATTATCCCTAGTACTTATTCCCATTTGCTGAAGGAGTTGGCATTGGGCCACACAAATTAGAATGCAATAGTTCTAATTTCCTACTTGCTCTGAAATTAGACTCATGGAATGGAAGCTTACTATGTTTCCCTAAAATACATGCATCACATTTATTCTTCTCTTTAGGAATGGTGGGCAAGCCAAATACACCATTCTTTCTCAACAAACGAAGACTGTTATAATTTAGATGACCAAATCTTGCATGCCATAATGAGCTAGATGACATATTACCTTCTCCATGCTGAGAGAGGTAGGCATAGTTCTGAAATCTTGCGGATGAACCCTTGAGCTTCAGCATCTTTCCATCTTCGTATCCAGTCATGATGACTTGGTTGTCAGAGGACTTTCTTATTTCAACGATTCCATCAAACATGTGGATGGAATGGCCTTGCTGTCGAATTTCCACCATGGACAACAGGATTCTCTGCAACTCAGGAAGATAGAGAACGTTCTTCAACAAGAAATCGGGGAATCCAGGCATCTTCAGTCGAATGGTGCCCATTCCCTTTGGTTTAATACTTGACTTATCTGCAAAGTACACTATGCCATCTATTGTTTCATTCAGTTCTTCAAAATAGTATTTTCTAAATGTCATGTGTGATGTTGCACCAGTATCAAGTAGCCAACAATCTTTATAAGATGAAAGACAAGTCATTTCATTAAATCCAAGATTACAATGTGCAACAATACAAGAATCAGAAAATTTACTAGCATCTTGGTCATCTGTCTTCTGGTTATGCTTGTCTTTGATGGAGTCCCATGAAGCCCAACACTGATCTGATGTGTGCCCAGTATTTCTGCAACGCTTGCACTTTGATCTTTTTCTGGAGTTGTTTCTGCCCCCTCTGCCTCTCTTGCTGCAATCTCCCTTGGAAGGGTCTTTGAATTGGTCTTTGCCAGCTAGGGCAACACTAATACTAGATGCCAAAGAGTGCATCTTTACAACTGTTAGTGTAATTTACAATAATAAACTGATATGACAGGTAGAAATAGAAAAAATAAGAACCTTGCAGGTCTACAGTCTCTGCCAAGGTGTTTTACAATCTCAACTTCAGGTTTTAAAGATATACAATAACAGTATCGCAGCTTCAATTCGCAGCAATTTCAGGGAGAATAAATTAGAATATATCAGTCACTAGCAATAGATGATATTCTTCAGCATAAAACACAGTCTTCAGCAGCATACAACTCAGCCTTCAGTAGCCTACAACTCGGCCTTCAATAGGTTTTCAGCAGTCTAGGTTTACAAAGCTCAAAACACCAGCAACATATAAAAGTTTCCAAGCAGTATATATATCAGTCAGCATATATCAGTATGTCTTCAATTTTTATATCAATCAATAGAATAAAACCAGAAGATTTAATTATTCTTCCAAGGCATCCTTCAAGTAGATTGCAGCCTTCAAAATAGTCACCAGACTCTCTTCAACGCAGCCACCAGTAAACAATCTCCACGCTCAACACAGTCACACCAATCCTACCTCATTTATCAATAGGGAGTCTCCAATAGTGATACAATAGTGCGCAGTCTTCATAAAAAATCAGTCTAGGGTTTGTGCATTTCCCAAAAAAACATCATCTCCAATACAACATGCAGTCCATGCTCAACATATATTAGTGAAAGCAAATCAGTCCACGCAGATATAAACTCAACACATTATTATATAGCTAGCTCAAAAAGCAGCTATCTCAAAAAAATATATGAGTCACAATATATATCAATATATATCAGTCTTCAAATGAAATCGCAGCTCTGATTATAAACTCATAAGTGGGTGTAACAGGTCGCATTCTTCAGGTTCTCCACGCAGTCTTTAATTCATTCTTCAGTCTTCACGCAGTCTATCAACACTTCAACGATTCTCAGGCTCAAGCTTCACGCCGGTCTCCTCCACACAGTCTCCTCCAGGCAGGTCACAGCACAAAAAATGAAAGTAAATGGGTCTTCAACGCAGTAACCCAGTCTTCAAACACCAGCATTCTCCACGCTAGTCTTCACAACAAGATACACCAATTTTATGATCTTCACACCAATATGATGGTCTTCACACCAATTCGCTGGTCTTTTCATGAGCTGGAGGATTCATTCTTCATGGTTTCATTTGATGAGGTTGCAGTCTTCAAGGTTTCCAGTCCTTCTACTCGCCCTTCAAATTTTCCTTCACTGATATCAGACACAGAAAAGTATGTATGATAAGAAAATCACCAAAAGAACCTCGACCGGAACACAATCTGGCAACTGATGAAATAAAAATCTCCAAGAGAACCTCTGCCGGGACGCAAATCGATAACTGGGAGGCTCAAAAAAAAAGAGAGCACGCAGCGAGCATAAATCTTGAAATGCAGTGGAAGCTCTTACACCATTACCAGCTTACAATATATATACGAGCTTCATGCAGGAAGTCTCCCACTGACTCCACTTGTTGGTAATAAATCCCGATTCAATGTAACATTCAATAACAAGGGCTCACTCAGAAATCGAGGAAGAAAGAAGAGGTCGCAGCACAAAGAAGAGGCCGCAGCCCACCAGGATGAAAATGCAGCAGAAGAATAACTCAGGATTAGGGTTAGGTATTGCATGCATGCAGAGAATAAACTCAGGCAGATGGAGTAACACATACATTGCATGCGACTCCACTGGCAGACTGATGGAGCAGTCTGGCAATGGACTGGCAAGCAGAATGACAATGGACAGAAATGCAGCAGGAGTTATGGCAGATAGCCCTGCTCTGATACCACTTGTTGGTAATAACTCCCGATTCAATTTCTATTCACGACTAAAACATTAATTTATAGATTACAATGAGGCGGTTGAGAACTAGCCTTTTCACCTTCCCGGGTAACTATTCAAATTCCTATTTAATTATTTATTTACAATAATCCCAACGGATTATATTCTAACATATATAATACTTGAGGCTCTATAGAAAATGTCTTTCCAATAAAACTTAAGGTTGCATTCCCTGACATGTTTTATAGAAGTTGTCTTGCTAGCTTTCAGAAAGTTGGTTTCATATATTGGCCCATTTCAATATTGTAAATTTGTTTAAATCTCATCAATTAACATCAATGTCCCCCTCTTTATTGAATTTGTAACCTATATAGTTACTTTACATTAGATATTATGCACATTCACAACACTCCATGAAGAAACCAATAATAATGGTGCTCAAAAACTAATCAGACCTATCGACCCAACAGATTTTATCCTTGAGACCAATGTTTTATGAACAAATCAGTCAACCAACATATGCATCTTCCAAGAATTGCATATAAATATTGTTTAAATAAAAAGAAAGTTGTCAAGATTGTTACCACCTCGATCCCAATTGGCAAGATTAACTTCCTATTTGTTTTTTTTTAAATTGCTATTCTCAAAATCACCCCTTGTGTTAACCAATGTTGGATGTTTAAGTAAATGTAATGTTATTTCTACATGAAAATTACAATCATGAGGAACTTTTAAAACATAATGTTTGTGACATTTCATGTGAGCATAAGCAAGCTGCAATAACCTGCATGTAATTTGAGAAGTGACACTATGTATCCTGGGAGAAAAGACACAACTAGAAGTATAATCTGCTTGCAAAAGAGAACTAACATCAGTGAGAATACAGATACATACCTCAACCACAAACTTTAAGGCACATAATGCATTATCATTTTGATACTGACAACAATCACAATATAGACATTGTTGATTCGCATGTAAAGGAAAGAACATCCACCTATCTACCTAACAGGACATGTCCCAAGTTCCTTTGTTTGCATTATGTGTGTTCTGAATGCATCCACCATATTGCCACTACATATGTCATGGCAATGCCCATTAGCATAAGATCTTGTGTGAACATTTCATTTCTTGAATTCTTAAAATTTAAAGAAAGATAGTACAAAACAGAAACCCAAATTTACTTTAGAATAGTTCCCATATGTTATACTAATAGTTGGATGACACCTGTAGCCTAGTAATGAAATATATTTGCATACTCTCTTTTGCTCATGAATTTATTAGTGCAAATGAGAAGTCCCCCAGGGCATCATTTAGAAAGAGCTTGGTTCCCACCCATGTGCCTTGAGACTATCTTCAGACTTCTCTCTATCATGTACAAGATCCAAACTCCAAGAGGCTCAGGCTCAGGGACAAAGATGTACCCTAACCTAGATCATTGTTTATAAAAAGAGATGACCTATACAGGCCACTCTGAGTGAGGATGATTTTTATTCTCTATTGATCGCCTCCTCTCTTTTGGGTACTCCTTGGATGCCCCTAGTCACCTCTTGCACTCCAAGCAGGATTTGAACAGCACAACTAGACAGAATATACACCAACTATACATCATGTCACTTGGACCTCTACCCCGAATGGCCTTGGGATTGAGATGTCATTCTACTCCAAGAAATTCATGCCACTAAGGGATGGACTTATAGTCAAAACTAGATATACACAGAGATGTTGGATGCATAGCCTTGAGAAGTTAGGATTCCTCTTGGTCAATTCAAGGCTTTGCTTTCACTAGCTTCAAATGGAGACATATCATAACATTCTGTAGTCTAAGAGGATTTGTAAATTGTGTCATTCGTAGGAGTTTGAGTCAAAGGATCAACTCATATTTAGGTGTCCCAATTATTATGAGATTAGATGGAAGTTCCAGACAATTTGACCTGCCAATTCCCACAAAGAGTCACCCATATTATTTTTCAAAATGCTTATTATTAAATTTAAATCTATCCTTTCAAGATTTAACTTTTTATCTTAAGATTGAGACAAAGCTTACCTCTAGGCCCTTTCTAAATAAAAGTCAATATCAATAAGTAAACCTAAAAGACATACCCTTTTATAGTCACTGTACAACATTGATCCACATAATCAAAACAACATAACTATCATAAGTGTAATCTCTAGAAATGAGTTCATTGCAACCAATTTTAGAAGCCAAGATCCTGCTATGGGGGATATAAAGTTATAAACCTTGAGAAACTCCATCTTTTAGAAATCATTATAAAATCCATGCATAGACATTGCAAAACTATTGAAATTGGATAAAGATAGATGCTTGTAAGAGAATATAATTATGCTCGCATATATAAAAAGGAAAAGGAAACTAAAATCTATTATGAATGGTAAACTAAATACAATAATCATTGAATATCAATGCATTTTTTATTGTGATAAATAATAATAGACCATTTCTTCATCAAAGCCTCAAATCAAGTATGATTACTAGCGAGATCAAACCATAATATCCAGTATGATCGCTACCAAAAATATATTCACTCTTTTGAGCCATGATCAGTCGAAAGGTGTTACATATATAACAATGTAAGTAAGTAGCTTATTAACAATGCAGGGTCTATGATTTGATGTTCTAAATCCCACGTTGAACTATTAAATATTGAACTACTATATTCAATCTGGAACTACCAACAAGATATTTTTTGATTATAGCTTGTACAGGGTTTATAGTTTGATAGACTATGAAATAATGGGCCACCTATGAAAGATTGATAGACTTTTTATTCAACCAAGAAGCTCTTGGTTCTATTTCAAGTTCAACACAGTCAAGCTTCACCCAATCATAAACTAAGTAAACGTTAAGATGTGAAAACCATTTCAAAAATTCTACAAAATGGTCCATATCTTAGGAGGATGTGCGTCATGTGGAGATATAATTGCATGTGGAGACAAGGATCACATAGTTTCAAAATGGATGTCAAAGGACTCCCCACAATTGGTAAGCCATCAAAATGACTCTGTAATGTTCCTAGTCCCAAGTCTAGAGATTTTATCCTTCACTTATTATTGGTTGGTCCTTAGGCCTAAAGGGTTCCTCAATACTCCTCAACACCAAGTGTTGTAACCTTCTATGTAAAATCCTTGACCCTCCGATCGGTGAAGAGGACGCTACCATAACATTAAAAATATAGGCTAAAATCCCCATGAACATGAACATACCTAAAAAACTAAAACAAAATGCTTTGAACTAGAACATGCATACATGATTATTTATCATACAGCTGAAGCAAACATAGGTTCATACAAGCATTCAACATGTTCATCATAATCATTAACAGTAAGTATAAATACAGAGACAAAATGATCAAGATTACTTCTCTCATAAAGAACTCGTCCCACAACCAGCTACATCACTGCAACATTCCACCCAACCATAGGCTAGCATGCTCCTAAATATCTCAGCAATGATTCCACCCTTGAGCTGGGCATGATTCCCCAAGGAATAAGGAACAAGAAAGCTTACACATAGCCAAGGATACACAAAATACATCCAAGCCAACGTAGTTGGGTTTATCATGCCATCAACAAGACAGCCAAGCCAACATGGTCTGGTTTATTAGGCCATCAAGGAGCTGGGAAAGGATAAATACTGAGCTAGTGAGCCCATTACAGAGCTAGCAACACCTACACCAAAACTATCCTGACTTCTAAGACACCCACACACACCCAAAACAAGGGATCAGTCCCTTCTTTGCTACACAATCCCTCAGGCCCTGACTTCCCTTCCAGTGCTATTCAGGGGTTGTGGAGAAGAAAGCCAGTCCTCTAGCTCTGTATGTGTGATTTCCAATCACACTAGGTTTATCAAGCAAACCAAACCCCCATCCATGCTCCCAACACAGTCCGAATACCATCCATTACATACATGCAATCAATCAGCAGTTACAGCTTATACGAGGAAAATGGAAAATGACTTCTGAGTCGTTCTTGGCCCTATCGTGGTCAAAACAAATCCCAAGCAACCTACAACAGCCCCAAAATGTAACAGCAAACATAGCCAACAAACATGGGGAAAACAATGGCCCATTCTGAACAATGAAGTTACCGAGGAAACTTACATAGTTTGAAGATGGAAAGAAAAGCTAGGTTCTCAGCTGGGCAGAGGATAACATATACACAAGCCACAATCGGTAAGGAAAACATACACACAACTAAAAAACATGAATATCGCTTCACAGGGAAATCCCGGATGAAAGAACACGGCTCCCAGCTCACTGCATGAGACAAAACCAGGAAAAATATTGTGCATGAGAATGAGCAAGACAATGGAGTTTTGCAGTTGTCTCCCCATGTGAGGAAAAATGATAGCGAATATGAATCGACGCATGAGGATGAGCAAGAATGGAGTGAATCTCCCCCATTTTCCTGAAGATAGAAAGTCTACTGGTGGAGTGGGTGTGTGGGCAAGGACTGATATTCCTGCCACCCACCACATCCCAGCAATAACACTCCTTAACTAACATCAGCAGTTTTGAATGGGTGGTTGACACATGACTTTTTTTTCCATTGGTTCAAGTTTTAAAAATTTCCGCCCTTATCCTTAGGATAATCATGCCCTTTTTCATTATGGTTGCATTGACATAGCTGGTTGGGTTTATTTAATTAAAGATGCATATTTACATGATGACAAAACTTAATATATGTCGTGTACCACGATAGACCATTGACAACGATTCCATTCGCCGAAACATAACAAAATTAAATCGATGGTGGGGATTTTTCCTTTAGCTCCACACCATGATTCATTAAAATATATACATCATGTACATTTAATGCAACAGGGTCAAAACTGGTGTGTTACATTCCCCTCCCCCTTCAATAACACTGTCCTCAGTGCTTCACAAAAGTTGAACAAAATGCTACACTGGTACCACCTCAGTGTTTCGCAGAATTGAACAAAAATGGATGTGCCAACCACATGGCATCCTCTAGCTCCCATGTAGTCTCTTCAGGTCCGTAGTGCTCCCATTACACCTTTACATGCCCTATGGCCCAGTTTCGGAGCATTATGAACTTCTTTTCGAGGATGCACATTGGCTCGGTTAGGAACTCTCCCTCAGGTTCCACCTGAATCACATCCCAATTTATCACATTGTTAGGATCATGTACATATTTCTTAAGAAAAGAAACATGAAAAACATTATGAGCTCTAGTACAGTTAGGAAATGCAAGTCTATATGCAATTGGCCCTATTCTTTCAAGCACTTCAAACGGCCCACAATATCTTGGTGATAGATTGGCACAACTTCCAAGCTTCAAGGAACTCTTCTTTGAGCTCACTCTAAGGAAAACATGATCCCCAAAACTAAACTCCCTTTTAACCCTATGCTTATCTGCATAGATTTTCTATCTGTCCCGTGCTGCTTTCAGATTATTCCTGATCTTTATAACCTCTTGCTCGATTTCCTTGAGCAATTCTGGCCCAAGCACAACCCTATTCACTGGGTTATCCCAAGTAACTGGTTTCCTACACCTTCTTCCATACAAAGCTTCATACGGACTCATCCCCAAGGATACCTGTTGTCCATTGTTGTAAGAAAAATCTACCAAGTGTAAGTAATCTTCCCACTTGGTTGGTTTTTCCATCACGTACATGCGAAGCATGTCCTCGAGCACCTAACTCTCTCTATCTACCCATCTATCTAAGGATGGTATGCAGTGCTGAAGTTTAGCTTTGTACCCAAATCTGTAAACAACCCCTTCCGAAAGATGGAAGTGAACTTGACATCTCTGTCAGAGACTATTGCCTTAGGCAATCTACGCAATTTGAAAATATCCTTCATGAAGATCTTTGCAATCTCATCCGTCTTATGCATAGACTTCACTGGTACAAAATGTGCTACCTTAGTCAACTTGTCTACCACAACCAATATGGAATCATGTTGTCTCCAAGTCATCGGCAATCCTGTGATAAAATCCATGGAAATAATTTCCCATTTCCATTCTGGAACTAGCAAAGGCTGCAACAAACCTACAGGGTGTTGATTCTCAACCTTTCCCTATTGACATATCATACACCTTGAAATATACTCAGCCATATCCCTTTTCATTCCTGGCCAAAAGTACTGCTTTCTAGCTGTAGCAATTGTCTTCTGATATCCTAGGTGACCAGAATATAGAGCTTGATGGATTTCATCCATAACAACTATCCTCAAACTTGCTACATTCTGAATATAAATTCCACCTTTATAAGTGAGAATTCCATCTTCTTCCAATTTATATCCCTCATACCTCTTCTCAATACTTTGCTGTTGCAATTTGTCTTTTACCTGCTCATACAATTCATCTCTAGCAGCATGACTAACAATTTGCTGCCTCGAATCTAATTGGAAAATACTAAGAGATGCCACATGCATTTCTTACACCTTCTTGCTGAGTGCATCGGCTACCTTATTCTATTTCCCTTTTATGTGCTTGATTTCAAAATCAAATTCACATAAAAATTCCAGCCATCTTGCTTGCCTAGATTTAGAGTAGGCTAATCAAATAGATACTTTAGACCACAATGGTCTATTCTGAGCTCAAATATTCTACCCATCAAGTAATGCCTCCACATCTTGAGAGCATGTACTATGGTTGCAAGCTCTATATCATGAGTGGCATAGTTATTCTGCAAGTCCCATTTCCATTCTGGAACTAGCAAAGGCTGCAACAAACCTATAGGGTGTTGATTCTCAACCTTTCCCTATTGACATTTCATACACCTTGAAATATACTTAGCCATATCCCTTTTCATTCCTGGCCAAAAGTACTGCTTTCTAGCTGTAGCAATTGTCTTCTGATATCCTAGGTGACCAGAATACAGAGCTTGATGGATTTCATCCATAACAACTATCCTCAAAATTGCTACATTCCGAATATAAATTCCACCTTTATAAGTGAGAATTCCATCTTCTTCCAATTTATATCCCTCATACCTCTTCTCAATACTTTGCTGTTGCAATTTGTCTTTTACCTGCTCATACAATTCATCTCTAGTAGCATGACTAACAATTTGCTGCCACAAATCTAATTGGCAAAACTAAGAGATGCCACATGCATTTCTTACACCTTCTTGCTGAGTGCATCAACTACCTTATTTTATTTCCCTTTTATGTGCTTGATTTCAAAATCAAATTCACATAAAAATTCCAGCCATCTTGCTTGCCTAGATTCAGAGTAGGCTAATCAAATAGATACTTTAGACCACAATAGTCTATTCTGAGCTCAAATATTCTACCCATCAAGTAATTCCTCCACATCTTGAGAGCATGTACTATGGTTGCAATCTCTATATCATGAGTGGCATAGTTATTCTCATGCTCCTTTAGCTTTCTTGACTCATAACATATCACGTGGTTGTCTTGCATAAGGACTCCTCCAAGCCCTTGTCCACAGGCATCGGTACATACAAAAAAATCCTTTTCTGGATTTGCAACCTTCAATACTGGTGCACTGGTGAGAAGATTCTTCAACTGCTGGAAGCTTTCTTCACACCTCGATGTCCATTCAAATTTTATCCCTTCTTTTGCAAAGAAGTGATGGCATGTGCAACTTTGGAGAATCCCTCGATAAACCTCCAGTAGTATCCTGCAACTCCCATAAAAGATCTTACATCTGTCACATTTCTTAGAGTAGGCCAATTCATAATGGCTTCAATCTTTTCAGGGTCCAAAGATATACCCTCCTCTGGGATAATGTGATCCAAATACTGAATTCTATCTCTATAGAAGTCACACTTGCTTAGTTTTGCATACAACTGGTGCTCCCTGAGCAATTGCAATGTCCACCTCAAATTCTCTTCATGTTCTTCCTCATTCTTAGAATAAACAAGAATGTCATCAAGGAAAACTAGAACAAACTTGTCCAAATACCTGCTGAAGACACTATTCATAAGGCACATAAATGTATCTGGTGCATTTGTGAGACCAAATGGTACCACTACAAACTCATAATGCCCATACCTTGTCTTCATCCTTGATTCTCATAATGCCCATACCTTGTCTTCATCCTTGATGCCCATCCTGAAGGCTGTCTTATGAATGTCTTCATCCTTGATTCTCACCCGATGATAACCAGAACTCGAGTCAATCTTGGAAAATACCTTTGCTCCTCTCATTTGATCAAAGAGGTCATCAATCCTAGGAAAATGATATTTATTCTTCATAGTAACCTTGTTCAATTGTCTGTAATCAATACACAACCTGAGTGTACCATCTTTCTTCTTTACAAATAGAACTGGTGCTTCCCAAGGAGACACACTCAACCAGATATACTTCTTTTCCAACAACTCTTGCAGTTGTATCTTCGACTCTAGCATCTCCGGTGTACTCATCTTGTAGGGTGTCTTGGACACTGGTGATGCTCCTAGCATGAGTTCAATTATGAAATCAATGTCTCGCTTTGGAGGAAGTCCTAGAATCTCATCAAGAAACACATCCTTGAATTCCTGTAACACCTGATTGTCCTCCATCCTAGGAGTTTCATCCTCTGTTGCCTCCAAAATCTAAGATGCATACAACTAAAAACCTTTCCTACATAACTTCTTTAACTATATTGCTGAAACTTTCCTTACTGAAATCACCTTTGGAATACCTTTCACAACTAATAGGTTCCCTTCTTCATTCATGCATTTGAAAGTCTTAATGTAATATTCAAGCTTCACCTTGTGAGCTTCTAACCAATCCATTCCAATGAGAACATCATAGAAACTAAGTGGTAGAACATTCAGATATACATAAGTGACCAATCCATTCATGACTAATGGGCATTTCTCTACCACTTCACTGACCTTTCTCTTAGTACCAGTGGCTAGTTGAACTAACCAAGACTTCCTATGCTTTACTTTCTTAAAAGCACAAATCTCCACTACTCTAGGAGTAATGTAACTATGAGTAGAACCAAGGTCAATCAAAATAGAAATATATTGCTCAACAATATTACCTGCTACTTCAACCACAGTTGACTGGTGATCTGCGTGGGGGTCGTCCAGTGCTGCATAAATCCTAGGGACTACCCTTGCTACTTGACCCACTGTTTCTGCTTCTTGAATGTTATAAGCCAGTGTTGCACTCTCATTCTCGAGTGGACAAGTTCTGCGCATGTGGGGTCCTCCACATCTCCAACATTGAAGTGGTCCTCTATTATGTTGTGGATCCTTAGGCTCTTCTCCTGTCACTCCAACTGGCTTACTCACAGCTTGGGACGGCTACTTTCGCTGATTCCTAAAGTTGGAAGGTTTGAAACATTTCTTTCTTTTTTCAAACTTCTCATTCTCCTTGTCCTTCCATGCCTTATGCTAATCAGGTTTACCTTTGCTTTTCTCATAGCAATACTTAGCCTTCCTTATTGCTTCTTCAAGAGTTCTAGGTTCATAAAACTCAATTCTATCTTTGTAAGACTGAGGTAATCCACTCAAAAAATGCTGGACCTTCACTTTTTCATCTCTGATGTACTGGACGTACCTCAACAACTCCAAAAACTTATTTGCATACTCTTCCATGGTCTGCTGTCGCAATCTCAGCTCATGGAACTCCTTAATCTTGTCATCATAATACCTGTCAGAGAGGTATTTCTACTGGAAATACTTCTTGAACTATTTCCACTTAAGTCTCCTTTCACTGATCATCTTTACTTGCTTGAAGGTTTCCCACCAAATGGGTTCCCTTCCATTCAGATTGAATATGGAAACTCTTGCCTTCATGTTTCCTTAATAATCATGCAATTGAAAGTACTTCTTTACCCCAAGAAGCCAAGCTTCAGCCTCTTGTCCATTCTTTACCTCACCATCAAATGTAGTAGGTTTAGCTTTCTTAAATTCATCCCGAGAGAAATCCCTATGGTGTCTCTTTCTTTTTCTTTTGTGAGAAGAAGAACTTGAATCCCCACTAGATTCTTTAGAGTCAAATGATCCACTAGAAGTCCTTCGCCTTCTCCTAGTATTTCTCTTTCTACCTTCTAGTCTTCCTGTACCTCGTCCAGAGTCTATCTTTCTTTGCAGGTCTATCAAACTCTACAACATAGCAGCATTCAACTAATGCTGCTCTTCTTGGTCTTTGACCAAGCTTCTCATGGTGGCTACAACATCTGATGGTGTCTCTTTGAATATCCTTCCATTAGACTCTATGTCATCATTTCCATTACAAACATTTTCTCCCATGGAATCTCGTGCACACTCATAGGAATCCCAAGCATCATATCCATCATGGGTTCTCATAACTGAACCACAACTTACTTACCAAACTGCACTACCTGGAATACTACTCTTAAAGGTGATTACAATTCTGCAAATGTGTTAGTAACACAACTGTTAGATGCATAATATTGATATAAATCAAAATTACATACCTTCTCTTGGAATAATCATAAAATAACAAATTTTCCCAAACAGAATATTTTCTTCATCAAAGAACATTTGTCTGAAGGGGACAATGGGGGTCAAGGGGGCCTTCCCCCTTTGTGGCTTCCTTATGCCACTATAGGGCGGGTTGAGGGCAGTGCCCTCATTTTTTTTTTGTAAATCTATTATTTTTGTGCAATCTGGTGCATAATATCGCTGCCACTTTCTCCTTTTCAGCCCTGAAAATCCACTGAAAACCTCCTAAAAATCCCACTGAAAAATAGCTGAAATTTGCTAAGAAATCCCACTGAAAAACTCAAAATTACCTTGTACAGGATCAGGTCTCATCCAAACTAACATTCCAACGTTTCGGAGGTCAGCACAACTAACTTTCTCTGTTGTTCACTGACGATCTGTTCGCCTACTTTTCTCCATTTTGTCAAATCTGTAGTCATCTGGGCTTCTGATCTTTATCGGCGATGCCAGGATATTAGCGATCGGATCCACTAAGCACTACCGCGTCGGCGATTTGATCCTCTACTCATCGGGCAGCTAATTCCATGGGAAGCCACAACGGTATGCACACGAACTCTCTATGTTTTCTGTGAATGTAACCCTATCGGCGGATCGGAGAAATTGATCACTATGTTTCGGCAACTCAAAACTGAACGGGTCTGCTGTGTCGATGACTTCAACAACTAAGGTTTTCTGATGGTGGCATATTAGAAATCGGAAGTACTAATTATTCTTGCATCGGTGGTCGGATGTGTTGTGCATCAGATGGATAGTATCTTAGGCGGCCTCAACAGTAGGCACATGAACAACTAACTTCCGCCAATCCAAACAGCTATCCATCATCGATCACAGATGGCCTTTTTTGGACGGTCCTTCAACTAAAAAGGGTCGATGTTTCGGCGGTCTTCAGCTGCTCGAGTTTCCACTAACTTTCATCGATGGACGATGTCCACTTCGAGAAAATTCACAAGTTCTTCCTCCTTCAGGTGATCTTTCATCTAGCTCTCCGCTATATCGGAGGAGATTCCCACTTATCCTTTCGATGGGCTGATGGTTTAGGCACTTAGACAAAATTTTCAACAAAATTTTCAAGAAATTTTCTATCATCAATTTCTGATCTCTACTAGGTAGAAGGCAATCCTGCCTCTGTCAATGCATCTTTGTGGTCCATTCATGCCCATGCTACAACATGATCTCTGATACCACAATGTAGCGTCCTCGACCCTCAGACCAACGAAGAGGACGCTACCATAACATTAAACATCTAGGCTAAAAGGACCATGAACATGAACATACCTAAAAAACTGAAACAAAATGCTTTGAACTAGAACATGCATACATGATTATTTATCATACAGTGGAAGCAAACATACGTTCATACAAGCATTCAACATGTTCATCATAATCATTAACAGTAAGTATAAATATAGAGACGAAATGGTCAAGATTACTTATCTCATAAAGAACTCGTCCCGCAACCAGCTACGTCGCTGTAACGTTCCACCCAACCACAAACTAGCATGCTCCTAAATCTCTCAGCAATGCTGTCACCCCCGATCTGGGCATGATTCCCCAAGTAATAAGGAACAATCAGGCTTACACATAGCCAAGGATACACAAAACATAGCCAAGCCAACGCAGTTGGGTTTATCAGGCCATCAACAAGACAGCCAAGCCAACATGATCAAGTATATCAGGCCATCAAGGGGCTGAGAAAGGATAAATGATAAGCTGCTGAGCCCATTACAAATCTAGGAACACCTACACCAGAACTAGCCTGACTTCTAAGACACCCACACACACCCAACACAAGGAATAAGTACCTTCTCTGCTACATAGTCCCTCGGGCCCTGACTTCCCTTCCAGTGCTATTCAGAGGTTGTGGAGAAGAAAGCTAGACATATAGCTCTGTGTGTGTGGTTTCCAACCCCACCAGGTTTATCAAGCAAACCAAGCCCCCATCCTTGCTCCCAACATAGTCCGAAGACCAACCATTACATGCATGCAATCAATCAATAGTTACAGCTTTGACAGGGAAAATGACTCCTGAGTCGTTCTTGGCCCTATCATGGCCAAAATGACTCCCAAGCAACCTACAGCAGCCCCCAAAATGTAACAGCAAACACAGCCAACAAACATGGGGAAAAAAATGGCCCATTTTGAACAATGAAGTTACCGAGGAAACTTACACAATCCGAAGATGGAAAGAAAATCCAGGTTCTCATCTGGGTAGAGGATAACATATACACAAGCCACAATCGGTAAGGAAAACATACACACAGCATAAAAATGTGAATGGCCCTTCACAGGGAAATCATGCATGAAAGAACACAACTCCCAGCTCGTTGCATGAGTCAAAACCAAGAAAAATCTTGTGCGTGAGAATGAGCAAGACAATGGAGTTTTGCGGTTGTCTCCCTGCGTGAGGAAAAACGATAGCGAATCCCAATCGACGCATGAGGATGAGAAAGAATGGAGTGAATCCCCCCCATTTTCCTACCTACATGAATATATAAAGTCTACTGGTGGAGTGGGCATGTGGGCAAGGACTAACAGTCCTACCACCCACCACTTCCTAGCAATAACTGCCCTCAACTAACATCAGCAGTTTTGAATGGGTGGTTGACACATGGCTTCTTTTACATTGGTTCAAGTTTTAATAATTCCCCCCCTTATCCTTGGGATAATCATGCCCTTTTTCAATATGGTTGCATTGACATAGCTGGTTGGGTTCATTTAATTAAAGATGCATATTTACATGATGAAAAAACTTAATATATGCCATGTACCATGATAGACCATCGGCAACGATTCTATTCGCCGAAACATAACACAACTAAATCGATGGTGGGGATTTTTCCTTTAGCTCCACACCATGATTCATTACAATATATACATCATGTACATTTAATGCAACGGGGTCAAAACCGGGGTGTTAGATTCTATAACATTGAGTTGAGTTCTTCAAGCTTTCTTAAGAAAGAGATATTTGTCACGATACTTTGCCAATAACAACAAGAGTGATTGGAGGGGGTTATTTTTCTAAAATGGCTGAGCTGTGTGGGTCTTCCAAAGACAAACTGAATATTCCTTGTGTGCATCTTAGTGTACTGCTAAATTTACATATTTATTAGTAGCCTTGAAGACTTAGTATTAGTATGTCTATTTCTGCCCCTTTTAAGACTGTTCTTCCTTATGTTTGGTGTTTTTTGGCTAAATAACAACTGAAGTATTATGATAGGAGCAACATACCAACTATATTCTCATGCATAAATACGTATTTTCCAACATTAATATGCAGCCAAGATATTGCACCAGATTTGACCATTTTAACTGACTATGTGATATTTGCATTTTAACAAAAATTTACACACTATTGTTGTAAGTGACTGTCACTTATCATGTTTTGGGAGAAAGACACCATTATCTGATATTTTACATTAACAACTCATTCATGACATCAAATGTGTTAAGCAAAATCAAATTTGAACATATCAAATATGAGAGAGTTCACATGCCTGGGAATAAAGCGATGAAACGACTAAGTAAATAACTTGTTGTGCCCATAAATGATCCTACAGATATATTATCTCCACCAGAATTACTTTGTCATAATGTGATGAATTAAAGTATTGTATATGGCCTTCAAAATGTCTGACTGTCAATGCATGAGACACCCTTCACAGGGTAATGCTGCTACAGGTTCAGTTCACTTAATAGTGACAATCTCTTATGTTACATGACTTCGAGGTATTACCCATCAAAAAGAATTCTTAAAGACTCCAATATTGCAAACAATCATCTAGATCATATTGCAAGGAAAGATATATCCTTGGTTGGCTGACTTACTATCAGGTCAAGCAAGTCAATAATTTTGTGGTTGGCGTCTCAGTAAGGCTGGTCAGGTATGACCAATCAATTGGAGGTTTTAACTCGCCCTGGGGTTTTTCCTAAGTGGATTATGGTAAGTAAGGAAAAATTGATAAAGCAAGGAGAAAGAGGATCCGATGCCTTTGAAAGGGAATAAATATAGGTGTAATTGACGGAAATA
>LPNX010079069.1:20868-41706 GCA_001517045.1 Pseudotsuga menziesii | reverse complement strand
CCCCATGAGATCGCTGCTTTCAAGATCCTGGTAGCAGCATGCAGTAAGAGGAAGATCAGCATGAATCAATAGAATTTTTTCAGGAAATTAGACAACTTAGCCTCGGTCGATCTTATTGTAGAATGCCCTTGTTGGACAATAATGAACATCGCAGATCAGAGCCTTATTGGTCAGTTTACAGGCCTCTGGCTCCATTGGGAGTTAATATACCCCGTCTTAGAACATGTTTTTGAACGTATATGCCTAAGCAATGGGTATATGCATGTCCTCGATGGAAGGCAGTGTGTCTAATTGGAAGTGCACAAGAGGAAAGTGTTTTGATTTTTTTGAATTTTTGTTTTATGTTTCCATTTTTTTTCTTATTTTTTATTTTATTATATATATATATATATATGAAAATATTTGTGTGGTTTTATTAGGTTTTGGTTTGTCCATTATATGTCATATTTTATGTCCCCTCTTAAACCATGGTTTAAGGATGAAATATAGCGTACCTATTAGGCCATAAAATTTATCATTTGGGTTTATAGGAAATGTGTGAGGCTCCAAATCATCATGCATATAATTCATAAGAGATTGTTTCCTACAAGTTTGATTTGGTGTAAATGTCAAGGTTGATAAAACTAAGCATGATCCTTGGGGATCATTCCATAGGTAGAGTTTGGAATTGAAGGTATTGATCCATAAAATTTACAACTAATTCTCATGGACAATGCATGGGATATTTAACCATCATGCAAACCTAGCAGAGCGTATGTGGACCCACTCCCACCACACCTTATCCTCATGGGATTGTTTTGCAATTCATCAATGGATTTTTGTCCTCAAAATGTGGAGATGTTGGGGTTTCCTCTACAACCAAAGACACTCCTACATCCTATGACCTGATCTTTACCATAGTGCAAAACAAATATATCCGACAAAGTCTATCAAAGTCCACCGCATGGCTTCGCAATAGGTAAAATGAAAAATAATACTCAAATATGTCAGTTAAAGGGCATTTCACATAACAAACAAAATTTCTTTAGACTTTAATAGAAATTTGACAAACCTCAAAAGAATAGTTGAAAATTGAACCAATTATTTTGAAACTTTAAAGAAAAATCCACCAATGCCATAAAACTTAAGCAACTAACTACTTTTTTCCTTGAGAGATGTCTGCTTATAATTCCAAATATGTAAAAACATTTGATTCACTTATTCAGAGTAACACTATGGGCATTATTGAAATGCTAGTTTCTTCATTCCATTTTAAACCAAGACGAAAATTTCCTTAAGAGTACAAAGAAAGTTAGCTTTTGTGTTAAGATTGATATCCACTTCTTGTGCCTTGGATGTTCTTAGTAAGAATGAGTGTATGGATGGGGGGGTTGTCCAAAAAAACCTTGTAGGGTGAAATTTTGGTAGCACCATCATAGTTGGTATTGTACCATGTTTTTGCAAGGGGGGTGTAAGGGGGGTGGGGGAACTAATAAACCCAATGGATAACAATATTTTTATGGTAAAATCCAGGATGCGAGTGAATTCTCCACAGATAAGAGAAACACCCTCCCTCGATCTACGCAATAAACGTGTGGTGACCACAGGGGGACTTCACTTAGTGAACCTCTCACATAGCACGTGTAATCATGGGATATTAAAGAATACCCTTAATTTCTAGAGATATTGACCGAAAATATTTTTGTTGAAACCCCCTCTCAATACTTAAAACCTCCTCTTCACCCCTTTGTATACCTCAATCCTTATAAACCACCCTACCCACCCACACCTTAAACCCTTCATCCCCCCTAATACCTACAATATATTGGCTCATTTTTTGATAATTTTAAAACCCACAGTATGAAGTAATGTGATAGGATATTGGTCAACAAGTGAAGCCCCCATGGGTGACCATCATGTTAACCTTGGAAGTGAAGGAATTTTCAAGAACCTTCGTCGTCCTCCAAGCATAATAGCAGATCATGTTTTCACCTCCACACCTGCAACGTGGGGTGGTGAAGATCTGGTTCAATCCTAGCCTTCAAGGCTCTGCATCGTTATTCATTGCTCGTACTATGGTAGGGAGGGAGAAGTTTTTGAGCACCGCGATGTGGTATATGGATAGAAGGGTTTGGTTTTGCTCGGTTATGTGCACTCCTTGTCTTGTTGAGCATATGAAAACTCACACTGCATCCGCCACCCTAGACTGTATCCTGCTAATTGTTAACATTCTCCATCTTGATAATCTCTGGAAGAAGAAGAGCAACATGGTTAGCATGTCATGACAGCATGGAACTTCGAGAACAACCACCTCGATCAGAGGAAAATCTCAACAAGGTTGTAGTTTCCAGGTGGCAACAGACTATGAACCGCATATCTCTAACAGGGTTCGCATCCTCATGGAAGCTTGGGAGAGCTGCGTTCTAAATCAGAATCTTGCAACTAGTCAGGATGTTACCTAGATCAATCACTATTGGCTCATGAAGAACATGATCTACAATTTAATGGAGGATATGCTTACCAATTGGGTTGATTCCAGAGAGACGGTTTAGACGGTGAAGACTAGAATCTCAGAGATCGATGCTCAGTTCATGGCAATGGAGAGCTCATTTGCTTGAAAAGGAAACATGGGAATATCAGGCCACAGTGGTCTAAATGGAGGTATCCTATGTAGCGCCATGTTTTGCATCCAAATTAATGTCTTGTCTTGCTATCATATCAATGCCATGTTTGGCTTCATCATTAGTGCCATGTGTTGCATCCTTTTTAATGCCTAGTTTTGCATATCTCATTTTTTGGTCACTAATTTAGTCATTTATAGTAATTTTATATATGAATTTTGGTCATTTTGTTTGGTCACATATCTCTTATTTTTTTCCTACTAATTTAGTTGCTTTTAGCCGATATTATAATATCATTAGGGCATGGAGGAATCGAACCACCAACCTCCTGCTTGTAAGGCAGGTGCTCTTCCATTGAGCTAGCACCCTTTAAGAATTTGGGAACCTAACTTACAAAATCCTCTATAATGGTAAAAATTATCAATACACAACTTTGAATATCTAATGGTCGACAAAGGATGATAGATTGTATAAGTTCACAATATATGATCAAGCAGGTTATGAAATCCACAAACCTTTTCTAGTAATTTTGAACAAAACTCAAGAAATTGGCTTAATGGGATTGCAAAAATCACTATTCTCTAGCAACTGTAAGTGTACCACTATATGAGACCTATCATCAAAAATTATCTTAGTGTGGATGCCAAGGATATAGTACATAAGCATGATCATCCTAGAGCCATGTATAAGTGGAGCAATAAGGAGAATCAAAAGAGGATGATCAACCCAATAGTTGGGGTTTCACATTGATCATATTCACCATGGGATGAGAAAATTTCCTTCTTCCATCAAGCTAATGAGTATCCACAAGGACACATGGTTAGGATATATTGTGATGCCAATTCATAATGTTAATTCGCTTCCCAGGGTGATGTTACAGTGCTTGCACTGGGAGATCTACATGATCCCCAACAACATTGGATATAAGCATATTCATGGGGCCATAGAGCATAGGATGAGGCTGTCTTTTTATTTTTTTTCTTTGGAAAACCAGGCATGATTTGAAATAGTGGGACAAGGAATAGAATCAGATATACTTAACAAATTACAATCATGGAAGGGCATAAGACTATACAAATTTTCATATTTGAAAGGAATAAAAGACAACCATTTCTACAAATTACATTCAAGATATATGTCAAAGAATTATAACATTTATGGTCAGTTAAATATCATGATGCTTAAAACTTAAAAGATAAAATTACCTTCATCAACTGCGACTATACCAATATCTTTTCTTGGTAGTATTTCACTACAATTAGAAATCTTAATTGGAGCAATAGGTCTGCCTCAATCTATAGTTGATAACCACTAAATTTTCTTATTACATATATTCCCTCAACAACTCTTCCAAAGATGACATGCTTGCTCTAGATAATCAAATAAGGGACATTAATGATATCAGAGTAAAACAAGCATAACAACCCACAACACAAATGCTATTAGTGGAAAGGCATAACACCATGGAGAAAGTTGTCTCAATCTTGAATGTTATCTCATCCACTTTGGTTAAAGCTTTTGTGCTCCCTGCTAAGTGCTTCTATTGTTTCTTGGATATCTTCTTATTATGACATGGATATGTGTAGTGGCCCATCTTGTGACACTTAAAGTATTTCATATGACTAAAATATGTCTTCCCATGATTTGAAGAATCAGATTCTTCCATCTTATTCTTTCCAATGAGCGCTAGGTTTTGGATCTCCTACAATATATGTATAATTTTCTATTGCCTTGTCCCAATATTCGATGCTATCTCATAAACTTTGGCCAAAGCTTCTATGCTCCCTACAAACTGCTTCTATTGTTTCTTAGCCTTCTTCTTCTTAGTACATGGAGATGTGTAGTGGCCCATCTTGTAGCGCTTGAAGCATTTTATATGACTAAAATATTTCTTCTTATGATTTGAAGAATAATATTCTTCCATCTTACTCTTCTAACCCTTCCCAAGTCATCTTTTTAATGTCATCTCCTCACCTTTTATATGAGAGCTACATTTTGGATCCCCTCCAATATAGAAGCAATTGTTTATCACCATGTCTCCTCTTGGATGAAATAATCCCAAGGCTCGTCAAAGGTGGACATATTATCACAAGCAAAAACACCCGAAGGTACTAAGAAACTGAATATTGATATGGGCACAAAATCCTCTTCCAATCTTTTCCCCTATAGCAAAGAGTTGATATGTAAGCTCAGTGATCTTTATCAATTGGCTAGCCACTATCTGTGTCATTCATGCAACTATAATATATTTTGTTCCTAAGGAGAATCTTATGAGAGACATTGACGATCTAATATAGGCAGACCAATGTTGTGTAAATTTACCCATGATGTGAGGGATCAAGTGGTCCTTCATGAAATTCAAAATGATCCTCTTTTCCTTCTTCTTGTTAGGCTCAACAAGCTATATTGGGGATGGATGGGAACTACAGCATACTCTCCCTTGACAATACTCCACAAATAAACCTCCTACAGAAAATCTAAAGCATGCACTCATGAGAAGTGAATCTAGAGGCTCCCTCTAACAGGCCACACTCTGAGACCATATATATTCACCATCCTTGCAATGCCTTGAAGACAACTCATACAAACAGATCAGCAATATATCAAGAGTTCAAACCTCATTTATTAGTAGTAAACCAACACTCCAATCACTGAAGTTTCTTGGGCATCTTACCCCACAAACCCCTCCCAAGTA
Organism: Pseudotsuga menziesii; assembly: GCA_001517045.1. Classification (NCBI taxonomy): domain Eukaryota; kingdom Viridiplantae; phylum Streptophyta; class Pinopsida; order Pinales; family Pinaceae; genus Pseudotsuga; species Pseudotsuga menziesii. The sequence continues at coordinate 36,411 of LPNX010079069.1, read as the reverse complement.
CAAATGCCTATCTCAAGCAGTCATTCCACTCTCTAGAGATATTTTAGCATAAGACCCACTGAAATCCTCCAATAGTAGAACCCTCTCACAAGCAAGTGCAACAACCCTCTGCATTCACAAATTGGAAGACTTTAGCTGTATATCTCTGATACCACATTAAATTCTCAACAAATGGTAATATAGGAATTAAAAACCTATTTATGACCAATCAAAATAACATATAAGGAATGCTAGATCTACAAACACATATGTTTGAAAATAATTCAGTACAACAGGCTAAATCTATATCAATCAATCACATAACTCTCTTTTGACTGAAAGAAACAAATTACAATGCAACTAGCTCAAAAATTCCTATGTCTAACACCACATTGAAGTGCTCTGACTCTATTATATAGGAACAAGGGATGACAAGAACACAATGAAAGTATACACCTCAAGTGGTGCATCTTTTTGGAAGAGATAAAACTGTAAACCTAATATGCTCCAAGGGAAGAGTGCACCCTCATGCATTAGTTCACCCTATTGTCACTAAAGAAAAGTGAATGAAAGCATGCATGCAAGAGAAACTCTCTATCACACACTCACCTCCACATTGAAGATGCTCTGCATGCATGCACCATTTCTTGGGAACTGTGCCCTCTATAGATAGAGCATGCATGCACCCTAGTCACCCACTTAATGTCTACAAGACTATTGTGTGCTATAAGACTCTCTCTAATGTGCTTCCCTCATCAACTCCACAAGATCTGCACAAGGATTGAGGATGGATTGTCTACTAAAACTGTTTTTGCTAAAAGAGAACACCTTGAACAAATAAAACTAACATGAACGTACACATAAAGAAAAACCTTTTTCTAGTTCTGTATTAAGGTAGACGAAACACATGCTGTAGGAAATCTTAGATCGTCTCACATGTCACAGAAAACCTGCCTCATTCATAATGTAGTTATTATATCAAGAGCATACAAACTAATATCGTTTAGGATAAATATAAATGCAATGTTCAAACTATCTGATGACACAACTTGGTCTGAGTGCTTCTGAGCTATTTTTTATAACCATTCTTCTAATTTTTCTCTATAGCATTAAAAAAAACACTTATGGGAAATTTCCAATGGATATGGTATATGTGCAAATCAAATATCAAAAGTTGAAATCCTAAAACTGCATATTTTCTTTGGAGCCAAAACTAGATTTAAGAAAATAAGCAGTGTGAGTACAGAAACTTACTGATTTTGTAAACATTGCATCCATAAGAATAAATAACGTTGTAGATATACCATCATGAAGCTCATAAATTAGCACAAAATTATTCTATATGGAATCTTCATCGAATACACCACCAAAGTAGGATTTGAGCAATGCCACTGCTTGATGCATGATGAACTACCTATTTAGTACCAAGTGATATACTATTATACAAAAACAATTTTTTGTTTAGACTTAAGATGCTTCAGTGCATGTTCCAAATCTTGATTTTATATAATACTTGAGACTCTATAGAAAATGTCTGTCTAATAAAACTTAAGGTTGCATTCCCTCACATGTTTTATAGAAGTTGTCTTGCTAGCTTTCAGAAAGTTGGTTTCATATATTGGCCCATTTCAATATTGTAAATTTGTTTAAACTTCATCAATTAACATCAATGTCCCCCTCTTTCTTTAATTTGTAACCTATCTAGTTACTTTACATTAGATATTATGCACATTCAGAACACTCCATGAAGAAACCAATAATAATGGTGCTCAAAAACTAATCAGACCTATCGACCCAACAGATTTTATCCTTGAGACCAATGTTTTATGAAAAAATCAGTCAACCAACATATGCATCTTCCAAGCATTGCATATAAATATTGTTTAAATAAAAAGAAATTTGTCAAGATTGTTACCACGTCGATCCTAATTGGCAAGATTAACTTCCTCTTTGTTTTTTTTTTTTAAATTGCTATTCTCAAAATCACCCCTTGTGTTAACCAATGTTGGATGTTTAAGTAAATGTAATGTTATTTCTACATGCAAGTTACAATCATGAGGAAATTTTAAAACATAATGTTTGTGACATTTCGTATGAGCATACGCAAGCTGCAATAACCTGCATGTAATTTGAGAAGAGACACTATGTATCCTGGGAGAAAAGACACAACTAGAAGTATAATCTGCTTGCAGAAGAGAACTAACATCAGTGAGAATACAGATACATACCTCAACCACAAACGTTAAGGAACATAATGCATTATCATTTTGATACTGACAACAATCACAATATAGACATTGTTGATTCACATGTAAAGGAAAGAACATCCACCTATCTACCTAACAGGACATGTCCCAAGTTCCTTTGTTTGCATTATGTGTGTTTTGAATGCATCCACCATATTCATATGTCATGGCAATTCCCATTAGCATAAGAGCTTGTGTGAACATTTCATTTCTTGAATTCTTAAAATTTAAAGAAAGATAGCACAAAACAGAAACCCAAATTTACTTTAGAATAGTTCCCACATGTTATACTAATAGTTGGATGACACCTGTAGCCTAGTAATGAAATATATTTGCATACTCTCTTTTGCTCATGAATTTATTAGTGCAAATGAGAAGTCCCCCAGGGCATCACTTAAAAAGAGCTTGGTTCCCACCCATGTGCCTTGAGACTATCTTCACACTTCTCTCTATCATTTACAAGATCCAAACTCCAAGAGGCTCAGGCTCGGGGACAAAGATGTACCCTGACCTAGATCATTGTTTATCAATAGAGATGACCTATACAGGCCACTCTGAGTGAGGATGATGTTGATTCTCTATTGATCGCCTCCTCTCTTTTGGGTACTCCTTGGATGCCCCTAGTCACCTCTTGCACTCCAAGCAGGATTTGAACAGCACAACTAGACAGAATATACACCAACTATACATCAGGTCACTTGGATCGCTCCCCCGAATGGCCTTGGGATTGAGATGTCATTCTACTCCAAGAAATTCATGCCACTAAGGGATGGCCTTATAGTCAAAAATAGATATATACAGATATGTTGGATGCATAGCCTTGAGAAGTTAGGATTCCTCTTGGTCAATTCAAGGCTTTGCTTTCACTAGCTTCAAATGGATACATATCATCACATTTTGTAGTCTAAGAGGATTTGTAAATTGTGTCATTCGTAGGAGTTTGAGTCAAAGGATCAACTCATATTTAGGTGTCCCAATTATTATGAGATTAGATGGAAGTTCCAATGAGGTAAGCAACAAAACCGAGTATTACAACTTAGTTATTAACATGAATTGAAACTCCAAAAAATATTTTTAGTTTTTAGATCCTGAACATCACTAATAGAAACTTATAAAATATAGAAATATTCAGAGAAACTTTAAGAAATTGTCCCAAACATGACATTCAATTAGGCCTGACATTCTCATGTTTTGATTCCTTCCAAGATCATAATTCTGTGCAGTCTCAAACCTCCATTAATGACCATATTTGTGAAAGTCAGAAATTTTATTTGTTGTCCATATGTGTAGAATGACCAAAAATTGTATGGATTCTCTAATCCAGAAAATTTGACCTGCCAATTCCCACAAAGAGTCACCCATATTATTTTTCAAAAGGCTTATTATTAAATTTAAATCTATCCTTTCAAGATTTAACTTTTTATCTTAATATTGAGACAAAGCTTACCTCTAGGCCCTTTCTAAATAAAAGTCAATATCAATAAGTAAACCTAAAAGACATACCCTTTTATAGTCACTGTACAACATTGATCCACATAATCAAAACAACATAACTATCATAAGTGTAATCTCTAGAAATGAGTTCATTGCAACCAATTTTAGAAGCCAAGATCCTGCTATGTGGGATATAAAGTTATAAACCTTGAGAAACTCCATCTTTTAGAAATCATTATAAAATCCATGCATAGACATTACAAAATTATTGAAATTGGATAAAGATAGATGCTTGTAAGAGAATATAATTATGCTCGCATATATAAAAAGGAAAAGGAAACTAAAATCTATTATGAATGGTAAACTAAATATAATAATCCTTGAATATCAATGCATTTTTTATTGTGATAAATAATAATAGACCATTTCTTCATCAAAGCCTCAAATCAAGTATGATTACTAGCGAGATCAAACCATAATATCCAGTATGATCGCTACCAAAAATATATTCACTCTTTTGAGCCATGATCAATCGAAAGGTGTTACATATATAACAATGTAAGTAAGTATCTTATTAACAAAGCAGGGTCTATGATTTGATGTTCTAAATCCCACGTTGAACTATTAAATATGGAACTACTATATTCAATATGGAACTACCAACAAGATATTCTTTGATTATAGCTTGTACAGGGTTTATATTTTGATATACTATGAAATAATGGGCTGCCTATGAAATAATGATAGACTTTATATTCAACCAAGAAGCTCTTGGTTCTATTTCAAGTTCAACACAGTCAAGCTTCACCCAATCATAAACTAAGTAAACGTTAAGATGTGAAAACCATTTCAAAAATTCTACAAAATGGTCCATATCTTAGGAGGATGTGCCTCCTGTGGAGATATAATTGCATGTGGAGACAAGGATCACATAGTTTCAAAATGGATGTCGAAGGACTCCCCACAATTGGTAAGCCATCAAAATAACTCTGTAATGTTCCTAGTCCCAAGTCTAGAGATTTTATCCTTCACTTATTATTGGTTGGTCCTTAGGCCTAAAGGGTTCCTCAATACTCCTCAACACCAAGTGTTGTAACCTTCTATGTAACATCCCCGACCCTCCGATCGGTGAAGAGGACAGTACCATAACATTAAACATCTAGGCTAAAATCCCCATGAACATGAACATACCTAAAAAACTAAAACAAAATGCTTTGAACTAGAACATGCATACATGATTATTTATCATACAGCTGAAGCAAACATAGGTTCATACAAGCATTCAACATGTTCATCATAATCATTAACAGTAAGTATAAATACAGAGACAAAATGATCAAGATTACTTCTCTCATAAAGAACTCGTTCTGCAACCAGCTACATCGCTGCAACATTCCACCCAACCATAGGCTAGCATGCTCCTAAATATCTTAGCAATGCTACCACCCTTGAGCTGGGCATGATTCCCTAAGGAATAAGGAACACGCAAGCTTACACATAGCCAAGGATACACAAAATACATCCAAGCCAACGTAGTTGGGTTTATCATGCCATCAACAAGACAACCAAGCCAACATGGCCTGGTTTATCAGGCCATCAAGGAGCTGGGAAAGGATAAATACTGAGCTAGTGAGCCCATTACAGAGCTAGCAACACCTACACCGAAACTAGCCTGACTTCTAAGACACCCACAAACACCCAACACAAGGGATCAGTCCCTTCTTTGCTACACAATCCCTTAGGCCCTGACTTCCCTTCCAGTGCTATTCAGGGGTTGTGGAGAAGAAAGCCAGTCCTCTAGCTCTGTATGTGTGATTTCCAAGCACACCAGGTTTATCAAGCAAACGAAACCCCCATCCGTGCTCCCAACACAGTCCGAAGACCAACCATTACATACATGTAATCAATCAGCAGTTATAGCTTATACGGGGAAAATGGAAAATGACTTCTGAGTCATTCTTGGCCTTATCGTGGTCAAAACAACTCCCAAGCAACCTATAATAGCCCCAAAATGTACAAGCAAACATAGCCAACAAACATGGGGAAAACAATGGCCCATTCTGAACAATGAAGTTACCGAGGAAACTTACATAGTTTGAAGATGGAAAGAAAAGATAGGTTCTTAGCTAGGCAGAGGATAACATATACACAAGCCACAATCGGTAAGGAAAACATGCACACAGCTAAAAAACGTGAATATCCCTTCACAGGGAAATCATGGATGAAAGAACACGGCTCCCAGCTCACTGCATGAGTCAAAACCAGGAAAAATCTTGTGCATGAGAATGAGCAAGACAATGGAGTTTTGCAGTTGTCTCCCCGTGTGAGGAAAAATGATAGCGAATATGAATCTACGCATGAGGATGAGCAAGAATGGAGTGAATCTCCCCTATTTTCTTGAAGATAGAAAGTCTACTGGTGGAGTGGGTGTGTGGGCAAGGACTGATAGTCCTGCCACCCACCACATCCCAGCAATAACATTCCTCAACTAACATCAGCAGTTTTGAATGGGTGGTTGACACATGACTTTTTTTTCCATTGGTTCAAGTTTTAACAATTTCTGCCCTTATCCTTAGGATAATCATGCCCTTTTTCAATATGGTTGCATTGACAGAGCTGGTTGGGTTCATTTAATTAAAGATGCATATTTACATGATGACAAAACTTAATATATGTCATGTACCACGATAGACCATTGGCAACGATTCCATTCGCTGAAACATAAAAAAACTAAATCGATGGTGGGGCTTTTTCCTTTAGCTCCACACCATGATTCATTACAATATATACATCATGTACATTTAATGCAACAGGGTCAAAACTGGTGTGTTACATTCCCCTCCCCCTTCAATAGCACTGTCCTCAGTGCTTTACAAAATTTGAACAAAATGCTACACTGGTACCACCTCAGTGTTTCGCAGAATTGAACAAAAATGGATGTGCCAACCACATGGCATCCTCTAGCTCCCATGTAGCCTCTTCAGGTCCGTAGTGCTCCCATTACACCTTTACATGCCCTATGGCCTAGTTTCGGAGCATTATGAACTTCCTTTCGAGGATGCACATTGGCTCGATTAGGAAATCTCCCTCATATTCCACCTGAATCACATCCCAATTTATCACATTGTTAGGATCATGTACATATTTATTAATAAAAGAAACATGAAAAACATTATGAGCTCTAGTACTAGTAGGCAATGCAAGTCTATATGCAACTGGCCCTATTCTTTCAGGCACTTCAAACAGCCCACAATATCTTGGTGATAGATTGGCACAACTTCCAAGCTTCAAGGAACTCTTCTTTGAGCTCACTCTGAGGAAAATATGATCCCCAAAACTAAACTCCCTTTTAACCCTATGCTTATCTGCATAGCTTTTCTGTCTGTCCTGTGCTGCTTTCAGATTATTCCTTATCTTTACAACCTCTTGCTCGATTTCCTTGAGCAATTCTGGCCCAAGCACAACCCTATTCACTAGGTTATCCCAAGTCACTGGTTTCCTACACCTTCTTCCATACAAAGCTTCATACGGACTCATCCCCAAGGATGCTTGTTGTCCATTGTTGTAAGCAAACTCTACCAAGTGTAAGTAATCTTCCCACTTGGTTGGTTTTTCCATCACGTACATGCGAAGCATGTCCTCGAGCACCTGATTAACTCTCTCTATCTACCCATCTATCTAAGGATGGTATGCAGTGCTGAAGTTTAACTTTGTACCCAAATCTGCAAACAACCCCTTCCAAAAGTTGAAAGTGAACTTGACATCTCTGTCAGAGACTATTGCCTTAGACAATCTACGCAATTTGAAAATATCCTTCATGAAGATCTTTGCAATCTCATCCGTCTTATGCATAGACTTCACTAGTACAAAATGCGCTACCTTAGTCAACTTGTCTACCACAACCAATATGGAATCATGTTGTCTCCAAGTCATCGGCAATCCTGTAATAAAATCCATGGAAATAATTTCCCATTTCCATTCTAGAACTGGAAAAGGCTGCAACAAACCTACAGGGTGTTGATTCTCAACCTTTCCCTATTGACATTTCATACACCTTGAAATCTACTTAGCCATATCCCTTTTCATTCCTGGCAAAAAGTACTGCTTTCTAGCTGTAGCAATTGTCTTCTGATATCCTAGGTGACCAGAATACAGAGCTTGATGGATTTCATCCATAACAACTATCCTCAAACTTGCTACATTCCGAATATAAATTCCACCTTTATAAGTGAGAATTCCATCTTCTTCCAATTTATATCCCTCATACCTCTTCTCAATACTTTGATGTTGCAATTTGTCTTTTACCTGCTCATACAATTCATCTCTAGTAGCATGACTAACAATTTGCTGCCTCAAATCTAATTGGCAAATACTAAGAGATGCCACATGCATTTCTTACACCTTCTTGCTGAGTGCATCAACTACCTTATTTTATTTCCCTTTTATGTGCTTGATTTCAAAATCAAATTCACATAAAAATTCCAGCCATCTTGCTTGCCTAGATTCAGAGTAGGCTAATCAAATAGATACTTTAGACCACAATGGTCTATTCTGAGCTCAAATATTCTACCCATCAAGTAATGCCTCCACATATTGAGAGCATGTACTATGGTTTCAAGCTCTATATCATGAGTGGCATAGTTATTCTCATGCTCCTTTAGCTTTCTTGACTCATAACATATCACGTAGTTGTCTTGCATAAGGACTCCTCCAAGCCCTTGTCCACAGGCATCAGTACATACAAAAAAATACTTTTCTGGATTTGCAACCTTCAATACTGGTGCACTGGTGAGAAGATTCTTCAACTGCTGGAAGCTTTCTTCACACCTCGATGTCCATTCAAATTTTATCCCTTCTTTTGCAAAGAAGTGATGGCATGTGCAACTTTGGAGAATCCCTCAATAAACCTCCAGTAGTATCCTGCAAGTCCCATAAAAGATCTTACATCTGTCACATTTCTTAGAGTAGGCCAATTCATAATGGCTTCAATCTTTTCAGGGTCCATAGATATACCCTCCTCTGAGATAATGTGATCCAAATACTGAATTCTATCTCTATAGAAGTCACACTTGCTTAGTTTTGCATACAACTGGTGCTCCCTGAGAAATTGCAATGTCCACCTCAAATGCTCTTCATGTTCTTCCTCTTTCTTAGAATAAACAAGAATGTCATCAAGGAAAACTAGAACAAACTTGTCCAAATACCTGCTGAATACACTATTCATAAGGCACATAAATGTATCGGGTGCATTTGTGAGACCAAATGGTACCACTACAAACTCATAATGCCCATACCTTGTCCTGAAGGCTGTCTTATGAATGTCTTCATCCTTGATTCTCACCCGATGATAACCAGAACTCAAGTTAATCTTGGAAAATACCTTTGCTCCTCTCATTTGATCAAAGAGGTCATCAATCCTAGGAAAAGGGTATTTATTATTCATAGTAACCTTGTTCAATAGTCTGTAATCAATACACAACCTGAGTGTACCATCTTTCTTCTTTACAAATAGAACTGGTGCTCCCCAAGGAGACACACTCAACCAGATGTACTTCTTTTCCAACAACTCTTGGAGTTGTATCTTCGACTCTAGCATCTCCGGTGTACTCATCTTGTAGGGTGTCTTGGACACTGGTGCTACTCCTAGCATGAGTTCAATAATGAAATCAATGTCCCGCTTTGGAGGAAGTCCTAGAATCTCATCAAGAAACACATCCTTGAATTCCTGTAACACTTGATTGTCCTCCATCCTAGGAGTTTCATCCTCTGTTGCCTCCAAAATATAAGCTACATACAACTAAAAACCTTTCCTACATAACTTCTTTAACTACATTGCTGAAACTTTCCTTACTGAAATCACCTTTGGAATACCTTTAACAACTACTAGGTTCCCTTCTTCATTCATGCATTTGAAAGTCTTAATGTAATAGTCAAGCTTCACCCTGTGAGCTTCTAACCAATCCATTCCAATGAGAACATCATAGGAACTAAGTGGTAGAACATTCAGATCTACATAAGTGACCAATCCATTCATGACTAATAGACATTTCTCTACCACTTCACTAAATTTTCTCTTAGTCCCAGTGGCTAGTTGAACTAACCAAGACTTCCTATGCTTTACTTTCTTAAAAGCACAAATCTCCACTACTCTAGGAGTAATGTAACTGTGAGTAGAACCAGGGTCAATCAAAATAGAAATATATTGCTCAACAATATTACCTGCTACTTCAACCACAGTTGACTAGTGATCTGCGTGGGGGTCGTCCAGTGCTGCATAAATCCTAGGGACTTCCCTTGCTACTTGACCCACTATTTCTGCTTCTTGAATGTTATAAGCCAGTGTTGCACTCTCATTCTTGAGTGGACAAGTTCTGCACATGTAGGGTCCTCCACATCTCCAACATTGAAGTGGTCCTCTATTATGTTGTGGATCCTTAGGATTTTCTCCTGTCACTCCAACTGGCTTAGTCACAGCTTGGGACGGCTACTTCTGCTGATTCCTAAAGTTGGAAGGTTTGAAACCTTTCTTTCTTTGGTCAAACTTCTCATTCTCCTTGTCCTTCCATGCCTTATGCTAATCAGGTTTACCTTTGCTTTTCTCATAACAATACTTAGCGTTCCTTATTGCTTCTTCAAGAGTTCTAGGTTCATAAAACTCAATTCTACCTTTGTAAGACTGAGGTAATCCACTCAGAAAATGCTGGACCTTCACTTTTTCATCTCTGATGTACTGGACGTACCTCAACAACTCCAAAAACGTATTTGCATACTCTTCCATGGTCTGCTATCCCAATCTCAGCTCATGGAACTCCTTAATCTTGTCATCATAATACCTGTCAGAGAGGTATTTCTACTGGAAATACTTCTTGAACTGTTTCCACTTAAGTCTCCTTTCACTGATCATCTTTACTTGCTTGAAGGTTTCCCACCAAATGGATTCTCTTCCATTCAGATTGAATATGGCAAATCTTGCCTTCATGTTTCCTTAATAATCATGCACTTGAAAGTACTTCTTTACCCCAAGAAGCCAAGCTTCAGCCTCTTGTCCATTGTTTACCTCACCATCAAATGTAGGAGCTTTAGATTTCTTAAATTCATCCCGAGAGAAATCCCTATGGTGTCTCTTTCTTTTTCTTTTGTGAGAAGAAGAACTTGAATCCCCACTAGATTCTTCAGAGTCAAATGATCCACTACAAGTCCTTCGTCTTCTCCTAGTATTTCTCTTACTACCTTCTAGTCTTTCTGTACCTCGTGCAGAGTCTATCTTTCTTTGCAAGTCTATCAAACTCTGCAACATAGCAGCATTCAACTAATGCTGCTCTTCTTGGGCTTTGATCAAGCTTCTCATGGTGGCTGCAACATCTGATGGTGTCTCTTGGAATCTCCTTCCATTAGACTCTATGTCATCATTTCCATTACAGACATTTTCTCCCATGGAATCTCGTGCACACTCATAGGAATCCCAAGCATCATATCCATCATGGGTTCTCATAACTGAACCGCAACTTACTTACCAAACTGCACTACCTGGAATACTACTCTTGAAGGTGATTACAATTCTGCAAATGTGTTAGTAACACAACTGTTAGATGCATAATATTGATATAAATCAAAATTACTTACCTTCTCTTGGAATAATCATAAAATAACAAATTTTTCCAAACACAAGATTTTCTTCATCAAAGAACATCTGTCTGAAGGGGACAATGGGGGTCAAGGGGGCCTTCCCCCTTGTGGCTTCCCTATGCCACTACAGGGCAGGTTGAGGGCAGCGCTCTCATTTTTTTTTTGTAAATCTATTATTTTTGTGCAATCTGGTGCATAATATCGCTGCCACTTTCTCCTTTTCAGCCCTGAAAATCCACTGAAAACCTCCTAAAAATCCCACTGAAAAATATCTAAAATTTGCTAAGAAATCCCACTGAAAAACTCAAAATTACCTTGTACAGGATCAGGTCTCATCCAAACTAACATTCCAACGTTTCGGTGGTCAGCAAAACTAACTTTATCTGCTGTTCACCGACGATTTGTTCACCTACTTTTCTCTGGTTTGTCAGATCCGTAGTCATCTAGGCTTCTGATCTTTATCGGCGATGCCAGGATATTAGCGATCGGATCCACTAACCACTACCGCGTCGGCGATTTGATCCTCTACTCATCGGGCAGCTAGTTCCATGGGCAGCCACAATGGTATGCACACGAACTCTCTATGTTTTCTGTGAATGTAACCCTATCGGCGGATCGGGGCAATTGATCACTATGTTTCGGCAACTCAAAACTGAACGGGTCTTGTGTGTCAACGACTTCAACAACTAAGGTTTTCCAATGGTGGCATATTGGAAATCAGAAGTACTAATTATTCTTGCATCGATGGTCAGATGCGTTGTGCATCGGATGGATAGTCTCTTAGGCGGCCTCAACAGTAGGCACACGAACAACTAACTTCCACCAATCCAAACAACTATCCGTCATCCATCACAGATGGCCTTTTTTTGACGGTCCTTCAACTAAAAAGGGTCGACGTTTTGGCGGTCTTCAACTGCTCCAGTTTCCACTAACTTTCATCGATGGACGACATTCACTCAGAGAAAATTCGCAAGTTCTTCCTCCTTTGGGTGATCTTTCATCTAGCTCTCCGCTATATCGGAGGAGATTCCCACTTAGCCTTTTGATGGGCTGATGGTTTAGGCACTTAGACAAATTTTTCAACAAAATTTTCAAGAAATTTTCTATCATCAATTTCTGATCTCTACTAGGTAGAAGGAAATCCTGCCTCTATCAATGCATCTTTGTGGTCCATTCATTCCCATGTTACAACATGAGCTCTGATACCACAATGTAGCATCCTCGACCCTCAGACCAACGAAGAGGACGCTACCATAACATTAAACATCTAGGCTAAAAGGACCATGAACATGAACATACCTAAAAAACTGAAACAAAATGCTTTCAACTAGAACATGCATACATGATTATTTATCATACAGCGGAAGCAAACATACGTTCATACAAGCATTCAACATGTTCATCATAATCATTAACAGTAAGTATAAATATAGAGATGAAATGGTCAAGATTACTTATCTCATAAAGAACTCGTCCCGTAACCAGCTACGTCGCTGCAACGTTCCACCCAACCACAAACTAGCATGCTCCTAAATCTCTCAGCAATGCTGTCACCCCCGATCTGGGCATGATTCCCCAAGGAATAAGGAACAAGCAGGCTTACACATAGCCAAGGATACACAAAACACATCCAAGCCAACGCAGTTGGGTTTATCAGGCCATCAACAAGACAACCAAGCCAACATGATCAAGTTTATCAGGCCATCAAGGAGCTGAGAAAGGCTAAATGATAAGTTGCTGAGCCCATTACAAATCTAGGAACACCTACACTAGAACTAGCCTGACTTCTAAGACACGCACACACACCGAACACAAGGAATAAGTCCCTTCTCTGCTACATAGTCCCTCAGGCCCTGACTTCCCTTCCAGTGCTATTCAGGGGTTATGGAGAAGAAAGCTAGACCTCTAGCTCTATGTGTGTGGTTTCCAACCACACCAGGTTTATCAAGCAAACCAAGCCCCCATCCTTGCTCCCAACATAGTCTGAAGACCAACCATTACACGCATGTAATCAATCAATAGTTACAGCTTAGACAGGGAAAATGAATCCTGATTCGTTCTTGGCCCTATCATGGCCAAAATGACTCCCAAGCAACCTACAGCAGCCCCCAAAATGTAACAGCAAACACAGCCAACAAACATGGGGAAAAAAATGGCCAATTTTGAACAATGAAGTCACCGAGGAAACTTACACAATCCGAAGATGGAAAGAAAAGCCAGGTTCTCATCTGGGTAGAGGATAACATATACACAAGCCAGAATCGGTAAGGAAAACATACACAGAGCTGAAAAATGTGAATGGCCCTTCACAGGGAAATCATGGATGAAAGAACACGACTCCCAGCTCGTTGCATGAGTCAAAACCAAGAAAAATCTTGTGCGTGAGAATGAGCAAGACAATGGAGTTTTGCGGTTGTCTCCCTGCGTGAGGAAAAACGATAGCGAATACCAATCGGCGCATGAGGATGAGAAAGAATGGAGTGAATCCCCCCCATTTTCCTGCCTACATGAAGATAGAAAGTTTGCTGGTGGAGTGGGCATGTGGGCAAGGACTGACAGTCCTGCCACCCACCAGTTCCTAGCAATAACTGCCCTCAACTAACATCAGCAGTTTTGAATGGGTGGTTGACACATGGATTATTTTCCATTGGTTCAAGTTTTAATAATTCCCCCCCTTATCCTTGGGATAATCATGCCCTTTTTCAATATGGTTGCATTGACATAGCTGGTTGGGTTCATTTAATTAAAGATTCATATTTACATGATGAAAAACTTAATATATGTCGTGTACCATGATAGACCATCGACAACGATTCTATTCATTGAAACATAACACAACTAAATCGATGGTGGGGCTTTTTCCTTTAGCTCCACACCACGATTCATTACAATATATACATCATGTACATTTAATGCAACGGGGTCAAAACCGGGGTGTTACATTCTATAACATTGAGTTGAGTTCTTCAAGCTTCCTTAATAAAGAGATATTTGTCACGATACTTTGCCAATAACAACAAGAGTGGTGGGAGGGGGTTATATTTCTAAAATGGCTGAGCTGTGTGGGTATTCCAAAGACAAACTAAATATTCCTTGTGTGCATCTTAGTGTACTGCTAAATTTACATATTTATTAGTAGCCTTGATGACTTAGTATTAGTATGTCTATTTCTGCCCCTTTTAAGACTGTTCTTCCTTATGTTTGGTGTTTTTTGGCTAAATAACAACTGAAGTATTATGATAGGAGAAACATACCAACTATATTCTCATGCATAAATATGTATTTTCCAACATTAATATGCAGCCAAGATATTGCACTAGATTTGACCATTTTAACTGACTATGTGATATTTGCATTTTAACAAATATTTACACACTATTGTTGTAAGTGACTGTCACTTATCATGTTTTGGGAGAAAGACACCATTATCTGATATTTTACATTAACAACTCATTCATGACATCAAATGTGTTAAGAAAAATCAAATTTGAACATATCAAATATGAGAGAGCTCACATGCCTAGGAATAAAGCGATGAAACGACTAAGTAAATAACTTGTTGTGCCCATAAATGATCCTACAGATATATTATCTCCACCAGAATTACTTTGTCATAATGTGATGAATTAAAGTATTGTATATGGCCTTCAAAATGTCTGACTGTCAACGCATGAGACACCCTTCACAGGGTAATGCTGCTACAGGTTCAGTTCGCTTAATAGTGACAATCTCTTATGTTACATGACTTGGAGGTATTACCCATCAAAAAGAATTCTTAAAGAATCCAATATTGCAAACAATCATCTAGATCATATTGCAAGGAACGATATATCCTTGGTTGGCTGACTTATTATCAGATCAAGCAAGTCAATAATTCTCTGTTTGGCGTCTCAGTAAGGCTGTTCGGGTATGACCAATCAATTGGAGGTTTTAACTTGCCCTGGGGTTTTGCCTAAGCGGATTATGGTAAGTAAGGAAAACTTGATAAAGCAAGGAGAAAGAGGATTTGATGCCTTTGAAAGGGAATAAATATAGGTGTAATTGAGGGAAATAACTATAGGGGGCTGAAAGGTCAATTTGAAATGTGTCTGTACACCCTTCTTAAGATAGTTAGTTGAACAAAGTATCGTTTCAATTACTGCACTTTACCAGAATAAAGTCTTGGTCTCGTTGGAAGTGTACACTAGTTCGAACCAACCCATCCTCTATTAGTTGGGGAGTTGCTCGGTAAATTGGCTAAATGCATCCCTTTGGTTCA
>LPNX010079069.1:6444-16707 GCA_001517045.1 Pseudotsuga menziesii | reverse complement strand
CACCTTATCCTCATGGGATTGTTTTGCAATTCATCAACGGATTTTTGTCCTCAAAATGTGGAGATGTTGGGGTTTCCTCTACAACCAAAGACACTCCTACATCCTCTGACCTAATCTTTACCATAGCGCAAAACAAATATATCCAACAAAGTATATCAAAGTCCACCGCATGGCTTCGCAATAGGTAAAATGAAAAATAATACTCAAATATGCCAGTTAAAGGGCATTTCACATAACAAACAAAATTGCTTTAGACTTTAATAGAAATTTGACAAACCTCAAAAGAATAGTTGAAAATTGAACCAATTATTTTGAAACTTTAAAGAAAAATCCACTAATGCCATAAAACTTAAGCAACTAACTACTTTTTTCCTTGAGAGATGTCTTCTTATAATGCCAAATATGTAAAAACATTTGATTCACTTCTTCAGAGTAACACTATGGGCATTATTGAAATGCTAGTTTCTTCATTCCATTTTAAACCAAGACCAAAATTTCCTTAAGAGTACAAAGAAAGTTAGCTTTTGTGTTAAGATTGATATCCACTTCTTGTGCCTTGGATGTTCTTAGTAAGAATGAGTGTATGGATGGGGGGGTTGTCCAAAAAAACCTTGCAGGGTGAAATTTTGGTAGCACCATGATAGTTGGTATTGTACCACGTTTTTGCAAGGGGGGTGTAAGGGGGGTGGGGGAACTACTAAACCCAATGGATAACAATATTTTTATGGTCAACTCCAGGATGCTAGTGACTTCTCCACAGATAAGAGAAACTCCCTCCCTCAATCTGAGCAACAGACGTGTGGTGACCACACAGGGACTTCACTTAGTGAACCTCTCACATAACACATGCAATCATGGGATATTAAAGAATACCCTTAATTTCTAGAGATATTGACCGAAAATATTTTTGTTGAAACCCCCTCTCAATACTTAAAACCTCCTCTTCACCCCTTTGTATACCTCAATCCTTATAAACCACCCTACCCACCCACACCTTAAACCCTTCATCCCCCCTAATACCTACAATATATTGGCTCATTTTTTGATAATTTTAAAACCCACAGTATGAACTAATGTGATAGGATATTGGTCAACAAGTGAATCCCCCATGGGTGACCATCATGTTAACCTTGGCAGTGAAGGAATTTTCAAGAACCTTCGTCATCCTCCAAGCATAAAAGCAGAGCATTTTGTCACCTCCACACCTGCAACATGGGGTGGCAAAGATCTGGTTCAATCCTAGCCTTCAAGTCTCTGCATCGTTATTCATTGCTCGTACTATGGTAGGGAGGGAGAATTTTTTGAGCACCGTGATGTGGTATATGGACAGAAGGGTTTGGTTTTGCTCGGTTATGCGCACTCCTTGTCTTGTTGAGCGTATGAAAACTCACACTGCATCCGCCACCCTAGACTGTATCCTACTAATTGTTAACATTCTCCATATTGATAATCTCTGGAAGAAGAAGAGCAACAGGGTTAGCATGTCATGATAGCATGGAACTCCGAGAACAACCACCTCGATCAGAGGAAAATATCAACAAGGTTGTAGTTTCCAGGTGGCAACAGACTATGAACCGCATATCTCTAACAGGGTTCACATCCTCATGGAAGCTTGGGAGAGCTGCGTTCTAAATCAGAATCTTGCAACTAGTCAGGATGTTAGATAGATCAATCACTATTGGCTCATGAAGAACATGATCTACAATTTAATGGAGGATATGCTTAGCAATTGGGTTCATGCCAGAGAGACGGTTTAGACGGTGAAGACTAGAATCTCAGAGATCGATGCTCAATTCATGGCAATGGAAAGCTCATTTGCTTGAAAAGGAAACATGGGAATATCAGGCCACAGTGGTATAAATGGAGGTATCTGTGATTGGGTTGGTGGAGGCAGTGGCAGTGCCATGGGTGGCATGGTTATGCCCAATTATGGAGGTAGTGGCAGTGCAACTGGGTGCACCATCACGCCTCCTCCTGCTCTATCCTTCCCCATCCACTCGAAAATGGAGCCATTATTCAATCATTTGAAGGTGATTTCCATCCAGCATCCTGCTCCATGCCAAGAACATATTCATATGCCTCTAGAAGTCATCAACAACTCACCGAACCAGTCACAAGAGGAAAGATGGGCCTGCCCCATAATTGAAGAAATTGCAGACATTCCACCTACCTGGTGTCCAAGCCGTCTAGGTTTTTTTAGTTTTTCATATCGTGTTAAGTGGTTTTTTATGGACTTTATTATCCATGCCTGTGTTTATTTCCAAGCCTATTTCTATGTTTATTTTTGAGTCAATTCCTGTGTCTATTTCTGGGCCTAAGTCTATGTCTATTTCAGGGTCAATGCCTATGTCTTTCTCTCGGCTCTCAACTTTATTTCTGTTGATTTACTATTGAATTATGTAACTATGTCTATATATTGGCCTCGGCCTTTACTTTCAAAGTGGAACAGTACTTCTTCTGGCTCTCTTAGATGGCCATTTTTTGAGAGGTCGAGGTGGTGGCTTCACCTCCTAAGACCTCCTCTAGTCCTGTTGACATCTGTAATGTTTGCCTTTGTATTATAATAGAATTAAGTAGCTTACAAAAAAAAATTATATATTTTTATGGTCAACACGTCACAAACTCTATTACTTGTTATTAACTCCAATATCTCAAGTTTTGTAATATCCAGAAGTATTATGACATGTATCATCATTGTGGACATCGACGTTTTCATCATCATCATCATCAATGTCATTTGGTACATCATCATCATCTTGATCATCATCCTCATTATCATCATCATTGCCATCATTAAGCACATCATCAACAAAATCATCATCATCATTGTCATTATGGTCACTCATACGCCATTAGTGTTTTTAATCACTCATCGACATTAGGATTCATGTCATTTAATTGTTAAGCTCATTTATATGTCATTATATCCATTTCAATGATAATAGGGTTGTTTAGATGTCGTTACAGACATTTAGGTGCCATTAGAATCAATTAGGATCCAAAAGTGATACCACATGCATAATCATCATTGACATCCACATCCACATTGTCATCATCATCATACAATAAATCAACATCATTGTCATCATCGTAGTCATCATCAATGTCATCATCAATATAATTGCGACAGTAACGAGCAAGGAGCCATAATACCTCAGAAGAATGGATGATATACTCTTATACTTATCAAATTATATCCATACGCTCCATCATAATTATCATAATGCATCATCATCATGTTGTTAGGGCCAATCATATGCCATTAGGTTCTATCAAATGTTGTTGGGGACACTCAAATGCCATTAGAGCTATTTAGGTGACATTAAGCTAATTTACCCCTCATTACGATTCATCAAGATCCAAAAGTTCCATGATTACGATCATTTAGGTGCCACTATGATAAATCAAGATCCAAAAGTCCTATCACATGAATCATGATCATTGACAATGAAATTGAGATATCTGACGTTATGTTGGATGTTTTCCAAACACAATTCCTAGCTCTAAACCTAATGCAATCCCTAGTTAGTTTCCTTTTCAAAATTTATGGCATTATTCCAGGAACTATACCTAGTGCGATGGTTGGATGTTTTCTAGGCACAATTCATGGCTCTATACTTGACACTATGTTGAATGTTTTTCCTCTTGAAATTCATGTCGGAAGTTCTATCACTAACCATGGATTAATATATGGTGTTATTCCATTAAGCACATTTTTTTCGAGGCTATTCTTGGTGTTATATAGGATGCTTTGTGGACGCTAATGGGGACGTTAATTGGGATGCTATTTATTGTCCAAAATAGTGCCAAATTTTAAAAAGGGATGATAATTGGGATGCTAATTGGGATTCTAATTGGGATGATAATTGGGATTCTAATTGGGATGCTAATTGGAACGCTAATTGGGACGTTAGTTGGGATGCTAATTAGCATCCAAAATAGCGGCAACTTTTAAAAAGGGATGCTAATCGGGATGCTAATTCGAAAGCTAATTGGGATTCTAATGTGGATGCTAATTGGGATGCTAATTGGGACGTTAATTGGGCTACTAATTAGCATCCAAAATAACACCAACTTTTAAAAAGGGATGCTAATTGGGATGCTAAACGGGACGCTAATTGGGACACTAATTGGGATCTTAATTGGGATGCTAATTAGCGTCCAAAATAGTGTCATCTTTTAAAAAGAGATGCAAATAATGCCATTAAAAGGGCCATCTCGTGGAAAAGCGTCCACTTTGTCCAAAAAATGATGAAAAATACATAGAAAGTGATAGTGGACACTGAAAAGAAAGCTAAAAGAGACACTAATCATAGGGTTTTGTTGTAGTGTAATCAACCCTAATGTGATTCTATTCTAGGAATTTCTAGAGTGAATTTTGAGTACTTCAGGGAGGATCTTGGTTTTCTCCAGATCGAGGTTCCTTCCAATGGAAGTGATGAGTCTGAGAGCCTTTCTGACATGGTGGAAGGTTGGGCATCCCATGTTCAGATGTAAGTGCAGAGCCTTTTCGACATGGTGGTAGGATTGGTTCCTCCCATGGTCATATGTAAGTGCAGGATAATTTCTGACATGGTTGTGGGACGTGTTCCTCCCATGGTCAGATATAAGTGCAAATCCTTTATGACATGGTTGTAGGATTGGTTCCTCCCATGGTCATATGTAAGTGTAGGATTCTTTCTGATATGGTGGTAGGCTGGGCCTCCCATGGTCAGATGTAAGCACTAAACCTTTTGTACATGGTGGTAGGTTGGGCCTCCCATGGTCAGATGTGAGTGTTGGGCCTTTCTGATATGGTGGCAGGCTAGGACTTACATGGTCAGATGTGAGTGTTGGGACTTTCTAACATGGTGGTAGGTTGGGCCTCCCATGTTTAAATATAAGTGTTGGGTAGAACTTTTCGACATGGTGGAAGGCTGGGCCTCCCATGATAGGATATAAGCACTGAAGAAGATGAAGACCTACATGGAAGCTAGGACTAAAATCAACATGAAAAAGGGTTAGCTCTGTAGAAATTCCTATAATGAGTAGAATTGAGAGATAACACCATTTTCTTGAGACAGTGGGAGAAACTATGATAATGATCTAGCTTTGATGAATGATCCAGTGACGAAGACTTCTACTGATGAATTATGTCAAGAGAATAACTTCCTAGTTAAGAGGGAGTGTTGATGTATTTGTAACTTCAAAATGTATTCACTTGTATATTTTATATGTTGTATTTGTTTGTACCCCGATGTTACTATCGGGAGAATCATTAATGTAATCAAGTCACGTAATTTCATAGAGGTTAACCCTCCTTTGTAAGTGAGGGCAATAGTACCCACAGTTTCTAGGTACTAGGGTTATTAGCATTAGAGGAAATTTGGGGTCTAAAATGGGCCTTATAATAAAACGTGCCAAAATAAGTTTTTGTGAGTTGGAATTCAAGAACCAATAGAATTTCAATAAAATAAGTCAACCATAATGGTTGAATTGACATATTTGTCATTAAAAAAACTACTTTTTTTGTTCGTATTTTCGACATATCTCATTGTGTTTTTACTCAAATTTCGATTGGGAGAGATCGTTGGATGCAGAATTTGATTCTGCATCCAACGAGTACCCATACTACATACTTCTGATGGACCCGACTACCCCAAAAACAAGAAATACCTGAAAAACATGATGATGACATCATCATCACATTTTTTCAGGTATTTCTTGTTTTACGGGTAGCGGGGTCTGTAAAAAGTATGCAGTGTGGGTACTCGTTGGATGTGGAATCAAATTCAGCATCCAATGATCTCTCCCAATCAAAATTTGAGTAAAAACACAGGGAGATATGTCGAAAATACGAACACAAAAAGTAGTTTTTTTCTTTCTTTCTCCAAAATTAATCAATATTATTTTATTATTTTAACTATTATTTTATTATTTTAACTATTATTTTATTATTTTCCTCAGGAGGCCCATTTTAGATCCCAAAATTCCTCTAATGACTCTCCTAGAGAAGTCGGCCCTGGTAAGTAATTGTCAAGTCAAAAACTAGTATAAATAGAGAGTGAGCCTCTCTATTTGAGATACAAACTCACTCAACTATATCGCATGAGTGATATAAAACTAGTATAAATAGTCTCCTAGAGAAGTCGGCCCTGGTAAGTAATTGTCAAGTAAAAAACTAGTATAAATAGAGAGTGAACCTCTCTATTTGAGATACACAATCACTCAACTATAGAACATGAGTGATAGAAGAGGAGCTCGCAAAAGTGAGAGAGAGATTAGATGTCATAGATCATATTTCTGTATTTGGGTTTTACTTTTGCCATTGGTGCTCATTCTATCACAAAGGAAGTTGCGGGGTTTTCTCCTTTATGGTTTCCCTGAGGAAAACTCTTTGTGTCTCTTGTCTCTTGTGATTATTGATGTGCATGTTATTCTCTTAGATAAGATCCTAGATCATATTTATTAAATGATAAAAATATAACATTCCAACCAATGGCCAACCCACCAGAGCAACCACACACATCCAAAGTCTCAAAATTTCAACCAGAAAACCAACTTTCCGGCCTACTTTTTACCACATCACCTACCCCTAAAGTTTCATGAAGCATAAAAACATCGGGGTGTTCTAAATAAACCACCCTCCAGAGTGTTGATATTTTCTGGGGACCAGCAAGACCCTGAAAGTTTATAGACATGATATTCCTATAATACGGCCCTTCTTCTAGGCATACAATGCTCTGAGCACCCTCTTAATGGATTGTTGTTTACCCTCCTACACATATTTCCATGCTCTGGACTTGGCTTTGTAATATGGCATTTCCTTCCTCTCCCCTTGGGAGTCAAATTAGAAAAATTCCCTAAACCCCCCGAGGTCACCTTAGGGCATGACCTAAGGAAATACCCTGAATCCGAGGACTTATATGGTGAAATCGGGAAAATAATCCCACCATCAGAAAAAGGAAGGTCCAAAACCTGAGGGGGTTCCTCCAAAAATGCAACAGATATGGGTAATGGTTCCTCCAATGTTTGTGAAGTAATCATTAAAAAAATTTAACTTTTCCACCCACTCCAGCCCAGTAAATTCCAGACTATTAGTAAATAAATTTATAGACGTGGAAAGGTTAAAAGAAGAAGTACCCAGAAAAGGGACCCCTATCAAGAAAGGATCCTTAGGTGGCCTGACCACCTCCACCACTGGAACTATGACCAAAGACTCCTCCACAACTCTAGAACCTTCAACCTCCTCCCTCAAAGGTTCCACAATAATATTCAGTGGTGACGATAGAGCCGAACCCCCACCATCCATTCCAGTATTTTTTATCCCACGCTAATGTCTGTGACCATTTATGGTGCAGACAGGAAGGATACAGTTAGATGTAGGATGCCCATAAACATGGAAACACCTGCACCAGAAAGACACATTTTCATAGTCCATGATCTATTTTATCTAATACTGTCCCCAATTCAACATCATATCTTTAGCAAGACCCTCCCTGATGTTGATATTAACTAGGATTCGAGCAACCCTCAACAATTTAGTTTCCTTAAAGGACAAATATACTACAATAAATTCCCTATTATGTTCCCAATATTAATAACATGTTCTTCGGACCAGTAGTGCATCGGTAGTCGTGACATCCTAACCCATATTAACACCAAATTCACACACTCCCTGCTTGCATCAAATTGGGGTTTCCATGGTTTTAACAGAATGAGGGTATGATCTAGCAACCAATTCTAGCTAAATAACCACTGCAAATGCTCCTATTTATTGAAGTTCAACCCAAACTAGACACAAGTCAATCCAACCACCTCTAGAACCTCCCCAAGTTCCTCCTTCAAAAAATACTCCACCCACTTTATGACTGTTTTCAAATAGAATTGTCTTCCAATAAAATGCCCAAGCAAAGAGCAATTTTCCATCTTCATAATCTTATCCCAACCTATATCATCCCCCAATGCATAATTTTAACCAGGCCTTATGGTTTTAACAAAGGGTTTCTGATGCTTTGAACCTCCTTTACTACCAACCCTTCCGTCCACACCACTGCCAGTCCCAACAACATAAAACCATTTCAGGGGAGTGCTAGTGTTGACACAGTGATCATTTTCAAGGTAGAAATTATCTATTACCTTCACCCATTGTGCATCGCAAGCCGAGAACCCCAGAGGATTAGCTGTATCCCTCCCCAACACAACAACGTTCAAATCCTCAAGAACCCCTCCACCATCCGGATCTCCAACATAAAAAACCAATTCCATTGAAAAAGATTCCACAAAACTTGGTCTATAACCAAGCCCCAATCCACCAAAACTTTCACCAGGAATTGCTGTTAATGCCTTCAGAGGTTAGAGAAATGAGGAAGAAGGAAGCAACAAATCATCCAATGAAAAACCCACATTTCTAGCTACAAGAGAGGTCAGGGACGAGGCGATTTCCTCAGATTGAGAATGTGGTAAGCCCTCCACCACAGGTGATCTGCCTCCACCTGTCCCCTGCTAGAAAATGCCTTCCTCCAGGTGTTCACAAGAATAATCCACCTACTCCTTGTCATCCATTACACAAGGTTAATCAGCAAAACCATAGGTAACATATAAGTTGTGAAAACAAGTTACCACATGTAAAAATCCACAGGTGAACAAAAAACCCTAATCAAGCAACAAAAGAGCCTTTGATAATACCAATAAGGTTACATCCACCCCACCGTACATAGGAATACATGCCCCACCACCAAATCTTATACTTCTTCCCACCACAGCATTTTACACAGTTTGTCCCATATGTATTGTAGACCATCCCTACGGGGTGGTCAATCCATATCCTACAAACCCTCACCCATCACCCTAAAATTCTCTCGAAAAACCTCTCTCGTATTTTCCATCATTCATTGGAACTCGCATCATCAAAGTGCATGTGTGAAATTCCATCTTTAGGCTACGTGCAGGGGGTTATTGGTGTTAGAATTGTTTTTCCATTTAGATCATCAAGTAATGAGTCCAAATTATTGATGCAATGAAAAGGAATGAATTATACAAATTGAACAAATCAAATCTCATAGGAAACAGACTAGTATTTCTCAAAGAATTACAATATTATCTTCATACATAAATAAATTTTGTTCTTGCGTGTAGTTTGTATAGTTTAAATTCAATAATTTATATACTTAAATATTTTTTAACCAACCTAACACAAAAACAAAAATTGTTATCTAATTTATAAATTATCTTTACTCATCAATTCCCACTATCTCACTTGGTTAAAATGTGGGTTTTGTTTGCAAGGTGACTCGAGTTCAATATCGTTAGGGGTGACTTAGTTGGGAGGACACACTGAAAAATCCATCCATGTTAAAGGTTGGTGTGTCTTAGTCCGGGTGCGATCTTCATATGATTTGACAGATTAGATTCCCCTAGGTTACGATTTCTTAGCCAATGGTTGAAATGCACTGGCCCTAAGTGACAGGAATTTCTGACCAACCAAAAAAAAAATTATCCTTACCCGACACATCCTATAACAAGAAGGACACATTGAATAAAAAATGACATGAGAGAATGGAGAATGTCCAATTTTAGTTGCAAATGTCAAACTCGTATTCAAGAATAAGCAAATTGAAATCCTTTTAAGAATCAGACCTCAAAGATATTTTTTTAAAAACAAATAATATCAGTGTTTTGTAAGTATTGTTAGAATAATATAAACAAGTATTAAAAAACAAATAAAATATCCAAAGAGTAAAGCGTACCAGAGGTTAACTTCTCATATAAATGTGCATATAATATTAGTCACCAACAATCAATAAAGATTCCAAAAAATTGCACTCCAAATCAACATGACCATGTTGACATCTTTAGAAGGCATAAAATGTTTTTCTATGGAAGTTCTTTAACATGTATATTGTGAGATAGAGGACCCATGAAAACCGTGGGGTGTCCAAAAGGTTGAATACCAGGAGCTGTAATTTTCAGTGAAATTATTTTTTCCAAACATTAGAGAGTATATTTTCAGTGAACATATGTGAATCAATGCCTATCATTAATATTAGATGATGATAAAATTTGATGATTAGTCTATGGTTAGCCAAGATATTTCAATATTATAACTTGGAACATTATTAACTATATAACACGTGAAGACCCC
Source organism: Pseudotsuga menziesii (assembly GCA_001517045.1). Taxonomy (NCBI): domain Eukaryota; kingdom Viridiplantae; phylum Streptophyta; class Pinopsida; order Pinales; family Pinaceae; genus Pseudotsuga; species Pseudotsuga menziesii. The sequence continues at coordinate 6,584 of LPNX010079069.1, read as the reverse complement.
AACCTCTAATCATTTTGGGAATTCAGAAGCATGTATCCATGGCTTTGAAGTGCTCATATACTATCAACTTCATGACATGTAAAGACTTTGTACATGCCTTTCTCACAGAGTCACAAGTGCCCAAAATATAGAGATGTGGA
>LPNX010079048.1:52566-79333 GCA_001517045.1 Pseudotsuga menziesii | reverse complement strand
ATATGCGTTTTGAGGGCTTCTATCTAGCACATGAGTAAAAAATCAGGTTTTCATCGCCAAATTTGGCCAAAAAGTGTTACCCATTTTCATGGAATCACCCTGTACCCTTCAGGTACCTCATAATATGCTTTGTAGCAAGCAAGTGAACATGTCTTGGATCTGTCAGGAATTGACTCAATGTGTTCATAGCAAAGAAAATATATGGTCTCATATTCATCGGGTACATCAAGGACCCAATCATCTGATGATACATCGTAGAATCAGCCGACTCGGATGAAGCATCACTCAATAGCTTCAGGTTTGATGCCATAGGTGTGGTCATGGCCTTGCAGTCCATCATCTCAAACCTCTTCAGGATCTCTACTGCATACTTTCCTTGTCCTAGGGAGATTCCATCTACATTCTGCCACACCTCCATCCCTAGAAAGTAATGCATCATACCCAAGTCCTTCATTTCAAACTCAGCAGCAAGCTTCCTCTTCATATTAGAAATCAACGAATCCTCAACTGCTACAAACAGATCATCTACATATAGTAGGAGTATCCATGGGTTCCCTTCTTCAACCTTGTAATAAAGGTTGGAATCTGCTTTACTCTTGGTAAATCCCAAACTGGATAGGAAGCTGTCAATTCTATAGTACCACATCCTGGGTGCCTGTTTCAAACTATACAGGGATTTCTTCAATTTACACACATGAGTCTTCCTATCATGTGTCTCAAAACCGAGTGGCTGCTCCACATATACTTCCTCTTCTACTACACCATTCAAGAAAGCTGTCTTGACATCCATTTGGTGTACTTTCCATTTCATTATTGTAGCTAAAGCAAGTACTAATGTGATGGAAATATATCTGGCTACAGGTCCAAAAGTCTCTTCATAATATATTCATTTTTTCTGNATTTGGTGTACTTTCCATTTCATTATTGTAGCTAAAGCAAGTACTAATGTGATGGAAATATATCTGGCTACAGGTCCAAAAGTCTCTTCATAATATATTCATTATTTCTGGGAGAAGTCACAAGCCACAAATCTTGCTTTATATTTCTCTATGCTAACCATCTGCAGCATACTTGATCTTATAGATCCATTTGGAAGTCACAACAGACTTCCCCTCTTGTCTTGGGACAACATCCCAAACATCCTTCTTCATGATCGACTGATCTTCCTCTATCATAGCATCCTTCCATTCTTTCTTTTCTACCGCTTCTTCATATTTGGAAGGTTCTTTATCAACGATGTCACATAATAGTGCTACATAGCTGGAGCAAGACCTAGTTCTTTTCCTTTCTCTGTGCACTTCTTCTGGAGCCCCATATCTCTCTGCACCTTGGATAGCCTCTCGTCCCCATGCAGGTTTCCTCTTGTGAGGATTCTTCTCTTGGGGTGGATTTATAGGTTCTTGAGGTTCTTCTATTTCTCGGTCTTCTTCTGGAATTGCTTCATCCATGGTTGTGTCTCGGATCCTGGGTATTTCAGTTCCTTCAGGATCTTCAACTGGTCTCTTCCTAGGTTTGTTGTAAGCTGTGTCTTCATCAAATGTTACATCTTTGCTGATGTCAATCTTTTTGAATCCTGGAAAGTATATTCTATAAGCCTTCAACATTTCAGAGTATCTCACAAATATACTCTTCCTTCCTGAAGGATGTTACTTTGTCCTCTTTTCTTTTGGAATGTGATTGTATACTGGACAACCAAATATTCTGAGATGACTGACTTCTGGTTTCTTGCTGAAAAACACTTATTCAGGTGTCTTGTTCTTGAGTACTCTATGTGGAGTATGGTTCTGTACATACACAACTATTCTAGCAGCTTCTTCCCATAGATACATGGGAAGATCTTGATCATGAATCATTTCCCTTGCAACTTCCATGATCGTTCTATTCTTCCTTTCTTCAACCCCATTCTATTGTGGATTATATGGAGTGGTCAACTCCCTCTTAATCCCTGAATCTCTGCATAATTCCTTGAATTCATTTGATGTGAATTCTTTTCCATTGTCTGATCGAAAAATATTGATCTTCTTCTCTGTGTAGTTTTCAATCAAGGCTTTGAATCCTTTGAACTTGCTGAATACTTCATCTTTGTTCTTCATGAAGTATAACCATGTCTTCCTAGAAAAATCATCAATGAAAGAAACATAGTATACATACCTGCTTAATGAACTGGATGACATCGGACTGCATACATTGGAGTGAATGATTTCCAAGATTCCTTTATCCTTTCTTTCACTACTTGGAAATATCTTCTTTGTGTTCTTTCCTTTCGCACATCCCTTGCATACTCCTTCATGTTTTGCTTGTATTTCTGGAAGACCTTCAACAACTTTGCTTGCAAGTTGTAGTGCCTTATAGTGCACATGTGCAAGCCTTCTATGCCAAATTTCATTTGGTTTTACTGAGTCATGAACCAAAGCTTGTTCTAGTTGGCCCTTTGATTTGAACAGTCCTCCCTCTTGTTCTCCAATTACTACTGCATCGTCAATAGTCTTTCCTTTTGGCCACATGATGACTTGGCCAACTATAAATGCAACTCTTATGCCTTCTGCATCTAATGTAGAGATTGAGAGAAGGTTCTTCTTTAGTCCTGGTACAAATAGGACATTCTTCATTTTTATAGACTTTCCATAGTCTAATTTGTAGGAGGATTCTCCACTACATTTGATTGGATATTGGTAGTCATCCCAAAGTTTCACCTTGTGGGGTGATTCATGTTCTGATAGTTTCACAAAGGATTCCTTAAATCCTGTCATGTGTTTGGAAGCCCCACTATCAATAAGCCAATCATTGCTTCCATGTGTGATGTTTTCCGTGAGAGAGGAAATCAAAACATATTCTTCATCACTTGAAGAATCACTTTCTTGTTTGATTCTCTTCCTGGAAGGCTCATCATCTTCTGCAACATGAGCATGATGTATTTTATTTTTTCCCTTCCTTTTGCAAGATCTATCTTTGTTTCTAGGACAATCTCTTGCAAGATGTCCTCTTTCACCACATGTATAGAAAATGAACTTAGACAAATCTTTCTTAGATTTTCTAGTGTTTTTCTTCTGGCGAGAGTGCTTACCTCTGTGATGGTCTGTTCTTCTTTTCTTGGATTGTACTATGAGAGCTTGATATTCACTTCGCATCTTTTCTTCTCAAGATAATATTCAAGATTCTTCTTGTGATCATTCCTCCCACAGTCTGCTAAACTTGAATAGCTTCTTTCTGGCACTGATCCCTTGAATGAAAGAGTCCCATGCCCTAGGAATACCATTCAAGGCGGTCATCACAATTTCTGCATTCTCTGCTTCTTCATCTACAGCTTCAAGATGTTCCTTGATATGAGAGACCCTTGTAAAGTAAGAATGGATGGTCTCGACATTCTGGATCATTACATTCTTCAATTGGTTTCTCAGAGTCATCTTCCGGTTTATGTTCTTCCCTTCAAATAACTTGGTTAGGGCATCAAACATCTCTTTCAGTGTCTTTATAGAGGACACCTATGGTATGAGGTGATCCTTGATTGAATCAGCAATAATCCTCTTAGCCATGACCAATTTATTTTTGTGTAAGGCCTTAGGCTCATATCCATTTGGAACTAGAACCTCTTCATTGATGTAAGAGTCCAACTCATTTTCTTCCAAGACCAGGGAGATCCTATACTTCCAAGCTCGGAAGTTATCAGCTCCCTCAAGATTTTTCATCAAACTTGGTATGATGAGACATCGTAACAGAGAACCTCAAATGGAAATGCAAAAGATTTAGATCTTACCAGGTTAAGATGTCGGAACTGGATCTGGAGCTGAATTTCTGCAGAGCTGTTTTTTTGGTTCAGGAGTAGATTTAGGGTTTGACTTTCTCAGAGTTCTTCCCAACCAAAAACATTGATCTTGATCTCTAAAATTTGATTTTGGGGAGGAGATAAATCCAGGCCTGGGCTCAATAAAAAATTCCTCTTCTCTGGAAAGCCCTAATTTATCGCAATAGTGTCGGGTCCAAAACTCAAAATGCTAAGAATTAGATTCTGCTTCGACAAAAAGATGCGCCCTGGAGAGGAGAGTTAGCCTAGCCTTATTTTTCTGAAAATATGTGGAGAGAGATCCAAAAAGTAGGAATACCTAGCTTCAGCAGCTGCACAGTGTCTTCTTCTCAGGTTAGCTCTGATACCATGTTGGATTTTTAACATTTAAGCTATATGATCTTAGGATCTTATCTGAGAGAATAACAAGCACAACAATCAATCACAAGAGACAATGAACACAAATATTTTCCTTGGGGAAACCATAAAGGAGAAAACCCTGCAACTTCCTCAGAGATAGAATCAACACCAAAAGTAAAACCAAAAGATATAAAGATGATCTCCCAACAGTAGTAGTCTCTCTCTCTCTTGTCCCATCTTCTTCTTTCTCTCTCAGTTATGCGCTACAACTGAGTGTGAGTGAATGTGTGTTAAATAGAGAAGCTCCCTCTCTATTTATACTAATTCTCGACTTGACAATAATTCACTAGGGCCGACTTCTCTAGGAGAGTCTAATAACCCTAGGGCCCCACAACTGTGAGGAGTTTAACCCTTGATCAATAAGGAGGGTTACACTATATGACTTTACATGACTTGTTTACATTATTGAATCTCCTGATAGGAACATTGGGGCATGACATGACTCAATTACATTACAGATACTTCCCAATAGAAACATTGAGGTACAATACATAATATATATAAGTGAATACATTCCGAAGTTACAAATACATCAACACCTAATTTCTTTGGACTAGTGAGTCTAGTATATTTGACCAAAGGGATGCCCTCTCTTGTTATTTTCTTAGCCATATATAACTAAAACACTTATTTCCAACTTTTACCAAAATTCTTTTTGGAATTTCTGTAATTGAGGGCCAATAAACAAGAATTCTCTCCAAAATATATTTTATGAGTACCAACCTTCCACCTCATGCTAAGCACCTGTTGACCTAGACTGTGATTCAAGATTCAATACTTTTGTAGAGACATAACTAATCATCCACTTTGTAGTTGTTACATATGAAATGAGGCCCATGTACTTGATCCCTTCTATTAAGTCCTTTGATTGAAAGGGGAGCACTTCCCTTGACTGCATCATAAATGGATCAAGAATGTTGTGAAAAAATAACAGATTTATTCAGTTTAATATCCATACTTGCCTCCTTCCCATTAAGAGATATGATCTCCATGAATTACAAATCTCCTTAAGATTATCATTTCCTAAGAAAAGGACATCGTCAACAAAAAGAAAATGGGATAGAGAGACAATTTTGTAGATATTTACCCCTTTGATATCTCCCTATTTTTTCTTCTTTCACTATCGAGCTTAGACATTCTACCACCATCATAAAGAAAAAAACATGAGAGGATGCAACCCTATATAATACCCCTTAAGGCCATGAAGAAGTCTGATGAAGACACATAAATTAGGACCACAAACAAGGTTGATTTGAAGACAACCTGTAACACCCCGGTTTTGACCCCGTTTGCATTAAATGTATATGATGTATATATTGTAATTAATCGTGGTGTGGAGCTAAAGGCAAAAGCCCCACCATCAATTTGGTTGTGTTATGTTTCAGCAATTAGAATCGTTGCCGATCGTATACTGTGATATACAACACATTACCATTTTGGCATCATGTAAATATGCACTTTAATTAAAATGAACCCCAACCAGCTATGTCAATGCAACCATGATGAAAAGGGCATGATTTTACTAAGGATAAGGAGGGGGGATTATTAAACCTTAAGCCTATATGGAAAATCCAAGTGTCAGCTATTACACCCATTTAGTTGTCACCCACCCTTTTGACTTACTCACCTTTTCTTGTCTCATCAGTCAACTACCACATTAAAACTTCTGTTGTTAGTTGGGGGCAGTTATTGCTGGGCAGTGGTGTGTGGCAAGACTGTCAGTCCTTGCCCACACACACACTCCACTAGCAGACTCTTTCACTTCACATGGGTAGGGAAAGGAAAATGACTCCATTCTCCCAGTCCCTCCATTCTTGCTCATCCTCACGCACAATTTGGGGATTGTTCTCCTCACGCACAGGCTGGGATTGTTTTCCTCACGCATCGGTTGGGATTCTTCATCGTTTCCTCGCGCAAAGAGCTGGGGAAGCCATTTTCTATCATCCACGATTTCCTCTGAGTGAGCCATTCACGTTCTGGGCTATGTGTATGTGTGTTTTTCATATCGACTTTGTGGTCTATGTGTATGCCCCTCTATCCAAGCTAAGAGTTCGGATCTCCTCTTCCAACTCCGGGCTATGTATTTTCCCGTTGCTTCGGTGTTGAGATAGGGGCTATGGTTTCCCCACGATTTTGTTTGTTGTGGGTTCATTTACATTTTTGGGCTGCTGTGGACTCTTATTGGGTCATTTTGTCCACGATAGGGCCAAGAACGACTCCATAATTGGATTTCCCCATCCAAGTTGTGAATTGCTTGTTTTGCTATGTGTATGCAGTGGTTGGTCTTTGCACTTTGTTGGAGTGGGGATGAAGGCTTGGTGCTTGATAAACCTGGTGTGTTTGGGAACCACACAAACGGAGCTAGAGGGATGGATTTCTTCTCCCCAACCCCTGAATAGCACTGGAAGGGAGGTCAGGGCTTGAGGGACTGTGTAACAGAGAAGGGACTGATTTCCTTATGTTGGGTGTGTGTGGGTGTCCTAGAAGCTAGGCTAGTTCTGGTGTAGGTGTCCTTAGCTCTTCAATGAGCTCACCAGCTTAGCATTCAACTTTTCCCAACTCCTTGATGGCCTGATAAACCCAACTATGTTGGCTTGGCTAATTTGTGTATCCATGGCTCACAAGGACTTCACTTAGTGAACCTCTCACATAGCACGTGCGATCGTGGTATATTAAAGAATACCCTTAATTTCCAGAGATATTGCCCCAAATTATTTTTGTTGAAACCCCCTCCCAATACTTAAAACCTCCTCCCCACCCTTTTTTATACCTCAATCCTTATAAACCACCCTACCCACCCCCACCTTAAACCCCTCATCCCCCCAACACCTGCAATATATTGGTTCAATTTTTGATAATTTTAAAACCCACAATATGAAGTAACATGATAGGATATTGGTCAATAAGTGAAGCCCCCATGCCATGGCTATGCGTAAGCCTACTTGTTCCTTATTCCTTGGGGAATCATGCCCAGCTCGGGGGTGGCAGTGTTGCTGAGAGATTAAGGAGCACACTGGCCTATGGTTGGGTGGAACGTTGCAATGACGTAGCTGGTTGCGAGACGAATTCTTCATAAGATAAGTATTCTTGACTATTTTATCTCTACAATTATATTTACTATTTAATGAATTATGATAAACATGTTGAATGCTTGAATGTATGGTTTTGCTTCCGTTGTATGGTAACCATGTATGCATCTTTTACTTCAAGGCATATTATGTATGCCCATGTTCATGGGGCTAGTTTCCTGGATGGTTAAGGGTTTGGTAGTGTCCTCTTCGCCGGTCGGAGGGTCGAGGACATCACACAACCCATAATCTAGTTTACCATATGATCAATCATGCTCATTTGAAGGAGAAAAATCCTCAAGTATGTCCAAATTACTGTATAAAAAAAACATTTGCTAAGACTACTTTCATCACCAACATTGAGAGCTTTCAGGTCACAATTGAATGCAGTGCTTCTTGCACCAATTCCATTGTGGCGTGGATTTGTCTATTTTTTAGGAAACTGAATACTTATTCAGAAATGGCACTTGACAATAAAGTCTTTAACTTAAATACTTCTTCAATTTTACAATTTTTGTTAAAGTCAAATTGGAAAGATATTGCAGTATGAAGTCTTCAAAGGACTGGGAATCTTTTTTTCTGGGAATTAGAGTGATAAAGGTCAAGTTTAGGGAACTCAAAACCTTCCTCGGCCTTTTTTATTTTTCAACTATTATTAGGAGGTCATTTTTTATCAAATCATAAATTCGTATGTAAAATTCAATAGAAATTTCTTCTAGACCAAGATATTTCCCTCTTTTAAAGCTGAGAATAGATAAAACTTCATTAAGTAACATCATATTTAAGATAATTGTTGATTTCCTCTATGCACTTCAAAGGGACCATCCTCAAGATTTTCATTATCTCCCCAATATTACAGCCCTCATGTTCCTTAAAAATATTTGAGAAGTGATTTAAACTCGCCTTTACTTTTTCCTTGAAAGATTTCGTGTTTGAACCATCTTGCGCATGAATTTTCTAGATAGTGTTAACTTTATTTTTGTGATTCAGATAGTTCTAGAACAATATTCTATTGTTATCACCTTCTTTTATCCATATCACCTTGCTCTTTATCCTCCATGATATTTCCTTTTTTTCCAATAGAGTTTTCCTTTTGACTTCTAGGGATTTTAAGGACTCAACCTCAACATTTCAAAAAACTCCATTTGCATTAGGCTAGAACAATGAGTTAATATTCTCTTCCATTGTATTTAACTCCATATTCGAATTCACCTTGTATGACTTTGGCTAAGATTTCATGCCTTTTTTTATTCTTTGGATATTTCCAACAAATTTTTGCATGGTAGAGGTACATTCAATGTAAGAGATTTGGGTGCAAGTCTGGTGGATTAGATTCTTGAAGTCCTTTTCTAAAATCTAGCCATGATTGAACTTGAAGGGACTCAAGCTCTTTTCTTCTTCCTTTACCATTTTCAAGATTATCAGTTGGTGATCCAAGATCCCTCCCGATCCAACCCAAGTATTCAAGGTTGAATGTTCCTCAAACAAATATTTAGAAATTAGAAAATAGTCTAAAGCTTTCAACATGGACTCTTTTTCTATCCTATGATTTCACTAGGTAGGGATCATCTTTAAGGGTTCTACATCGATCGAATGATTAGATTCAAATCAATGGATAAACAATTATCCAAAAGCATATTTTCTGGCCAAATATTCCCACACCTCTTGCGTGGAGGTGGTAATATTTTAATCTCCTCTCAAGCTTACATTTAAGCCTCAAAGTTTACCAGAAAGCGACAAATTTACCTAGAAAGTCCTCCTGTTGGAAGGCATATAAGTTAATATTTTTGAGATATTTATAAAACTCATTAACCTTCAATTCCACTATGATGATGGAGGAGGAGACGTCAGAGAAAAAATAACTAAATATAGGTCTTCAAGCAACAGCTAAACCTCTAGACAAACCAACTTCATCAACCGTGATGAAGGGCCAATATTTTATGCACAAGGTAAGAAAATCCCCTATTTTCTTCCCAACACACATCGTTTCCTGCAATAGTTACAGATAAGGATTATAAACCCTAAAAATTCTTTTGAGGGCATCTTGACTGTGGGAACCCTTGATGCCATGGCCATTGAATGAAATAATTTTCATCAAGCACCTTCTCTTTGTGTTTTCCCTTCTCTAAGCACCTTATCGGTTATTTCCTATTTTCCATATTTGAACTAATTTTGCAATTTTTGTTGTTCTAAGACAAGGTGTAGCTTCCAACCTGCTCTTGAAACATGCAATTCATCAAGGGATAAACCTCCTTTTATCATTGTCTCAACTTTCTACTTTCCTCTTAATATTAGATCATATCCTGGGGGAAAGTGCCTAGTTGAGGCATTCTATTCTCCCAACAAGGAATTTCTTTTTTTCTCCTTCGGGTGTGAGAGTGAGTTGCTTGAGAAATACTTTCCATCCAACTATGTACCTGGACACGAAGGAGAAAGAGTCTCTTGTATAAGTGGCACACAATTCTTTTTAAAGGAATCATCAATGAAATTTCCAAACTATATCCCTTGGCTCCTTTAAGATGAAATCGAATTTTAAAGGGAGAATATTCTCTAAAGGTATAACATCACCAAACTCATCTTCTACACATTATTTTTTTAGAGTGAGAATGAGCATACCTTTTTCTACTCAGTTGATGAGTGGAGTTTGTCCTTTTCCACATCAAGTCCAAAGTACCTTTTGTCGAGAAAATACTTTTTCTCTATCTCTAATAAAGGCATCTCTTGAGGGGAGTTTGAATGTTGTTTCACCCAATTTTTCTTATGAGAAACCATCCGATTTAGAACCCGAGGACAATGAGAGATAATTTTCCCAACCATGATCAGAATTGTATCAAAAAGAAATTCACTATTAGTCGGTAGGTTGAAAAAATTATTCATCCCTGACAAATAATTCCAAGTCCGCTAATAACCCTTCATGAATATGTACATCCATTAGGATCTTGGAGCAATGGGGGGTCCAAGGGGGTGGGAAATGACTGATTTGGGAGCCCCGCCTAGTGGGGGTTCGGGGGCAGCGCCATTGTAGTGAAAATTTAAGAAAAAATAGGTTGTAAAATATTGTAATTTCGGAGTCATGACTTGGTCAACAATGGGTGATTTATGAGCCCTTGGTTTTAAAAATCTCATGGTATTTTCCCATGGTATTCCCTTTATAAAAGGAAGGAATTGTAACATGGCTAGGTATTGTATTGTATTGTAGCATTGTAAAAGTGATCTTTGTGATTGTGAGAGAGACTACAAGAGAGTGAAGAAGAAGTGAAATGGGGTTGTTGCAGGTTGTATCCCTTCATTTTGATGGACAATATAATAATAAGGGACTAGAAATTTATGTGTGGACGTAGCCCATCTTCGGTGAACCACATTATATTGGCGTCTCTCTTGTAATGTGTTTTATATTTGCATATTGTTTGTTGTTTAGTGTTTAGTGTTATTTCTCTGTGATCCTGTTTTCTAACATTATCAGAATCAATTGCAAATAAAAGCACAAGTCGTAGTCACCTTTCATCACAAATATCTCGCCTCTTTAAAGTATATATAAAGACTCTTCATAAGTATTCTACTAATAGAGAGAATAGACACTCCATGACAAAAAGATGGTTGGGAATTCATTATGGTTGGGAATTCATTAGTTGGTTGCCTTGTTCAGAAATGAAGCTAATTGATGTTGTTACAGACCTAGTGAAAAATTTGTGTCATGATAATATTAGACCTTCATCCAATAAAAAAATTGTTTTAAAGTTCGAAAAAGGTACTAATGAGCATGAAATCCACATCAAGCACTTTCTGGAAACAATGCAAATGGAACTCTATGAGAGATTCAATACTGAGCACACAAAAAATGAATTTGGGCCAATGGTTATTTGAAAAATGCAAGCCTTGGCATGTTAGAATTTGCACTAACCGTAACACATGTTGTTGTAGATTCCATGTAGAATTGAAAATTATTATGACAAATATAAACATATATTTTGTGATTTGCATACTAACACTATGTAGGAATGCTCTCTCATACTACCACCAAGTGTATCAAGAGATTTTATCCATAGCATATTGTGTCCAAGGGATGAAGGTGAAAAATATTATGCAAAATCATGTCTTATGGTACATGTCATAGGAGAAAATAGATTTGAATTGCTAAGACGTTGCACTCATGTAAGTGAGGAGAATGAACTTGGGAACATGAAATTAGAAATACAGAGCTTCAAATATGTAACATATTAATGAGGTATCATGAAAGAGAGAAACAAATTTTCATTCATGAAGCCACATGTAAGTGAATATTGCATAATTTTAGATTGTGCAGACAAATTCTACATACATATATTTAAAAGGTCATGTTTTAATAATTCCCTTGTTTTCTTGGCACCATGTATGAATATGTGATTTCATGGAGGAATTTTACAAAAAACTAAGCAAAGTGTTCAATTATGTGCATGTAGCACGGTGGTAGGATGAGAAATATAGAAGATGAATGGATAGCTTCCCCATTAGAACCATATTGTTGTTTGTGGATTTGGCTAAGAACTACTCTTTTGAACCACATAATGAGATTAAAAATCAATACTACCATTTAGAAAAAGTTAGTATAATGGTACACATCACATACAAGCATGCACCAGAGAGCATCAATGACAAGAGGATAATAATGAAAGAGAAAAAATTCTACATCAATGATGACAGGTGCCATGACTTGCATTATGCACAACATTGCTTTCATATTTTCTATGATCAATTGAAGGAGAGAGATATACAAATGGATCAACATTGGATATGGTCAGATGGTTGTTCATGCTAGTTCAAAAATGCTTGTGTATTCCAATGGTTGAGTATTTATCACAAGACTTATGATGTGCCACATATATGGAACTATTTTGAGATCCAAAATGCGAAGGGAGAGCATGATAGGGCTAGTGCATGTATCAAAACTTCCCTATAAAGGGAGGAGATGAAGTGGATGACAAGACCTCATTTTTAAGATGCAGAATCCATAGTTCAATGGTGCTCTGTAAAAATGTGAGATCGAGCCACAAAGAAACTGACATCAACATGTAGAGGACATGTGGTAAGAATTTTTTGGCAAGTGGTTGATATAGATCAATTGCATTATTATAGTTGTAGTATTGTACAAGGGACCCATGCATTTAATTCTTTATGAAGCTCAAACAACACCTTATTTGAAATATGGATGCAAAAACTTGCTTGCTTTTGTGGACCTTATAGCAGCGGCGAGTGGGATGAGTGTGAATCAATGAAATGGGTTGATGAATGGGATCATGTATCACTTGTAGAAAACCCACATGCGGTTGTTGAAACAATCCAGTTAGAGGAAATGCAGTAATCTATTTCGACTGATTATGATCATATATCTGTCCTTGTATAGCCAGGTAGATATTTTCACAGTCATATCCCAGTTCCCTTCTTGTTTTTTTATTTAACCATGTTATCAAACTCCTACATATTTGATTTGACTGTACAATGCATTTTACAGGAAAAATCTATGTAGTTGTCACCCTGAAACTAGACAGTGAATGGGGCACAAATTATTGATTGGCACAATGCATCCAAGGGAAGCAAACCCTTATCACATTATTAACTAATAGTGAAGGAATTGGATTTTGTTATTGGCTCGATAGTTGTTGAAGATGAATATCTTACACTATATGGAAAAGAAAAAAATACCAGTGCATGTGTATACATGGATTACATATTGGATTCATGGGTGTATCACTTATAAACCTGATTGTTGGTACAAACATCCAACTACAAACAATTTCTACAAAGAGCTCAAACAAGGTATGCTACTTCCTACCTCATGCAGAGCACGAGAGATTTTTGGAGACAATAGAAAACATAGAGGATCAATCAGGACTACTCGATTGAGCTAACTATTTCATACTATGTACATAGTTTAGTCATGTAATTATTTATTCATGCATGTCTAATGTTATTCCACGGTTATTCATGTAAGATAGGTTATTTCATGTTATGTTAAATAGTTAGTTTCATGCTATATAGATCTTGTTATCTTAGATTTTTTATTTCATGTTTATATTACTTTTAAGTTGATATCACCATACATTGATGTATTGTTGAAACCATTACATGTATTACACCATGTTCATTGTCTCATCATTATCGTGCATCCTAGTTTTTGCTAAGTGTTTGTATTTGACCCCATGCCCATGTGTGCACCACCATCCTCCCCATCCATCATTTGTCATCCACCATCACCCACATCCCCATTGTCACCATCACCATCATGGTTCATCATCACCATCCCCATTGTCATCATCGCCATCATTCCTCATCGTCCTCATGCTCACTATGTAACACCCCGGTTTTCACCTCATTTGCATTAAATGTATATGGTGTGTATATTGTAATTAATTGTGGTGTGGAGCTAAAGGATAAAATCCCAACCATTGATTATCATTTTATGTTCTGACGATTAAAGGTCGTTGCCGATAGTATTTTGTGCTAGCCAGGCACGTTATAATTATGGACACCATGTACATATGCATTTTAATTAAAATAGCCACAACCAACTATGTCAATGCAACCATAATGAGAAGGGGCATGATTTCCTAAGGATAAGGAGGGGGATATTTAACCTTTGTGGCCAATGGGAAAAATCCAAATGTCAATGGGAGAAACCATCAAAGTGTCAACTACCTTTCTTGTTTCATTAATCCAATCATTAATTACTTCCAGAAATTGGTTGGGTTGGTTATTGCACGGAATGGGCAAGGTATGACATCCCAAATTCGAATTGGAGAAGCCATCAGTTTTTGGGAAACACGTTTTGACTCCTTGGGCAAGCAAAAACCCAAAACGTAGGCCATTCTACCATGCTTTCATGTTTTGTATGTTTTCCTCACCATGTTTCCTAAACATGAGCTCTCTCAAGAATTCAGAACTTCCTTTATGTGAAACCATTCATGTTTTTGGTTGTTACCTCACATTGTTCAGGCTAAGAAATCATTTTCGGTGATTATCAGTGGCTGAGTTTCCTTCCCCAAGTTTTGCTTCATTTTTCTCCATTGTTTCCAAGATGGGAATCATTTTTCTGGAAATGCCCAGTGAGTGGGAGAGGAGACCCATGATTTTGGGTGTTATTGAGCCCGTTTTGGCCATGATAGGGCCAAAACATCTCTGGAAATTGTATTTCTACTAAAGGGGCCATTTTTACCCATTCTGGAAATTATTTTTTGTTGCCGAAACTATTTTTCATCCAACCTAGAAATCGTATTGTGTTGTGGTGCATCTTTTGGCTTTGGCCTACATTGAATTGGGAGTGGAAATGGGGTATGAGCCTGCTTGATAAACCTAGTGTGTGTAGGAGCCTCACAGATAGAGCTAGAGGGCTGAATTTCTTCTCTGCACCCCCTGAATAGCACTCGAATGGAATGCATGGCCCGAGGGACTGCATAGCAGAGAAGGGGATGCTTCCTTGTGTTGGGTGTGTGTGGATGTATTAGAAGTCAGGCTAGTTTTGGTGCAGGTGTCCATAGTTCTTAGATTGAGCTCACTAGCTTAGAAACCTGCAACCTTTCGAACTCCCTGTTAGCCTGATAAGCCCAACTGTGTTGGCTTGGCTGAGGGTTGTGCATCCTTGGCTACGTGTGAGATTGCTAGTTTCGCCTTATTCCTTGTGGAATCATGCCCAACTCAGGGGTGGAAGTGTTGCTGAGTGATTGATGAGCACACTGGCCTATGGCTGGGTGGAACGTTGCAGCGACGTAGCTGGTTGTGGGACAAAATTCTATTAAAGATAAGTATCTCTTGTTTATCCTGTGTCTGCAATTGAATTACTATGAACATGTGAAATGCTTGAATGTAACTATCATGTATTGCTTCCACTGTTTATTGAATTATATGTTGCATCTATGTATTTTTTTATTTTACTTCATTTTATACCTTATGTTCATGGGGCTTAGTTTCTCAGATTGTCATCATTATAGTCGGGTCCTCTCGTCGATAGAAGGGTGGGGACGTGACACACTATTTTTGTGTTAATGGATTTGTTGTCTTTGTTTTTTGTTCTCATCTAAGTCATCCACCATAATTTGTCATCCACCATCACCATCATCCTCATGATCACCATCCCCATCCCCATGCCCATGTGTGCCATAAGGGGGAAAGCCCCCTTGAACCTCGTCGTCCCCTTGAGACCGTCGTTATTTGTGAAAATAAATTCTATGATTTGATAAAGTTGTCAATATATGATGTTTCCAATAAAGGTAAGTAATGTATAATTCATGTGAATGTTTTGCATCTAACAATCGTGTTTATTAACACATTTTGCAGAGTTATAGTCACCTTCAAGAGGGCAACATTCCACATAGTGCAGGTCAGTAACGTTGTATTTTAGTTCAGCCATGAGAACCTACAGCATGAATGATGCACATGATCCCTATGAACATGAGGAAGATGTTATGGGTGAAAACATCCGAGTTGGAAATGCTGAGACATAGTCTAATGGGAGGGGATTTCAAGAGACTCCCCTAGATTTTGCAGCCACCATGAAAAGCCTAAGGGTGGAGATGCAAAGTTACAGGGAAGATCATGAAAGATTGGTTAAGGCTCAGGAAGAGCAGAATCAGCTGAATGCAGCCATGCTGCAAATTTTGACCGACATCCAGAGGCGGATGAACTCTGGGGACCGAACAGTAAGACCAGAAGGTAGTAAGAGCGGCACTAGAAGAAGGAAGAGATCTCCTAGTGAGTCATCTAAATCTAAAGGATCCACTGACAGTTCAAGTTCTTCATCTCACGGGAATGAGAGGAAGAGGTGTTACAAGAACCATTCACGTGATGAATTTAAGAATTCAAGGCCTCCTACATTTAATGGTGAGATAAAGAATGGATAAGAAGCTGAAGCTTGGCTTCTTGGGATGAGGAAATATTTCCAAGTTCAAGACTATTCAGGAAATATGAAGGCTAGAGTAGCCATCTTCAATTTGAATGGAAGAGCATCCATATGGTGGGAACAATTCAGGCAGGTCAATAAGATCAATGAAAGGAAGATTGTATGGAAGCAGTTCCAGAAGTACTTCAAGCAGAAGTACCTTTTCGACAGGTACTACGATGACAAGATTAAAGAGTTCCATGCATTGAGATTGGGACAACAGACCATGGAAGAATATGCAAATAATTTTTTGGAACTATTGAGGTATGTTAGGTACATTAAAGATGAAAAAGTGAAGATCTAGCGTTTCTTGAGTGGATTTCCTCAGTCTTACAAAGATAGAATTGAGTTTTATGAACCTAGAAATCTTGAAGAAGCAATAAGGAAGGCTAAGTTCTGCTATGAGCAAAGCAAGGGAAATCATGATTACCAGAAGACATGGAAGGATAAAAGGAATGAGAAGTCTGACCAAAGGAATAAAAGTTTTAAACCTTCTAACTTTAGGAATTAGCATAAGTAGCTGTCCCGAGTTGAGAAGCAGCCAGCTAGGGTGGTGGGAGAAAATCCCGGAGAACCACAACAGAATAGAGGAACACCCCAATATTGGAAATGTGGAGGACCCCACATGCGCAGGAATTGTCCACTTGAGAATGAGAATGCAAAGCCATCTTACAACATTCAAAAGGCAGAAACAGTGGGTCAAGTAGCAAGGGTCGTCCCTAGGATTTATGCAGCACTGGAGGACCTCCAAGAAGATCACCATTCAACTGTGGTTGAAGTTGCAGGCAATATTGTTGAGCAATCTATTTCTATTTTGACTGACCCTGGTTCTACTCATAGTTACATTACCCCTAGAGTAGTGGAGATTTGTGCTTTTAAGAAAGTAAAGCATATAAAATCTTGGTTAGTTCAGCTAGCCACTGGAACTAAGAGAAAGGTTAGCGAAGTGGTAGAGAGATCTCTGTTGGTCATGAATGGATTGGTCACTTGTGTAGATCTAAATGTTCTACCACTTGGTTCCTATGATGTTCTCATTGGAATGGATTGGTTAGAAGCTCACAGGGTAAAGCTTGACTGTTACAATAAGACTTTTGAATGCATGGATGAAGAAGGGAACCCAAGAGTTGTGAAAGGAATTCCAAAGGTGATTTCAGTAAGGCAGGTTTCAGCAATGCAGTTGAAGAAGTTATGTAGGAAAGGTTGCCATTTGTATGCAACTCATATTTTGGAGGCAATAGAGGGTGAAACTCCTAGATTGGAGGAATTTCATGTGTTGCAGGAATCCAAGGATGTGTTTCCTGATGAGATTCTAGGGCTTCCTCCAAAGAGGGTCATTGATTTCACAATTGAACTTGTTCCAGGAGCAGCACTGGTATTCAAGAAACCCTATAGGATGAGTACACCATAAATGATAGAGTTAAAGATGCAACTGCAAGAGTTGTTGGAGAAGAAGTATATCAGGCCAAGTGTGTCTCCTTGGGGAGCACCAATTTTGTTTGTGAAGAAGAAAGATGGTACACTCATATTGTGTATTGATTACAGACTTTTGAACAAGGTTACTATGAAGAACAAGTATCATTTGCCTAGGATTGATGACCTCTTTGATCAAATGAGAGGAGCAAGGGTATTTTCCAAGATTGACTTGAGGTATGGATACCATCATGTAAGAATCAAGGATGAAGACATTCATAAGACAACCTTCAAGAGAAGGTATGGGCATTATGAGTTTGTAGTGGTACCATTTGGTCTCACAAATGCACTAGCTACATTTATGTGCCTTATGAATAGTGTCTTTAGCAGGTATTTGGACAAGTTTGTTCTTGTTTTTCTTGACGACATTCTTATTTATTCTAAGAATGAGGAAGAATATGAAGAGCATCTAAGATTGACATTGCAATTGCTCAAGGAGCATTAGTTGTATGCAAAGTTGAGCAAGCGTGACTTCTATAGAGATAGGATTCATTATTTGGGTCACATTATCTTAGATGAGGATATATCTGTAGACCCCGAGAAGATTGAGGCCATTATGAATTGGCCTAGTCTGAGAAATGTGACATATGTAAGATCTTTTATGGGGCTTGCAGGATACTCTAGGAGATTCATTGAAGGATTCTCCAAGGTTTCACATCTAGTCACTTCTTTGCAAAAGAAGGGAATAAAGTTTGAATGGACACCGAGGTGTGAAGAAAGATTCTAGCAGTTGAAGAATCTTCTGACAAGTGCGCCAGTCTTGAAGATTGTAGACCCAGAAAATTATTTTGTGGTGTGTATTGATGCATGCGGACAAGGACTTGGAGGAGTCCTTATGCAAGACAACCACGTGATATGTTATGAGTCAAGAAAGATGAAGGAGCATGAGAAGAACTACGCTACTCATGATCTAGAACTTGCAGCCATAGTACATGCTCTCAATATGTGGAGGCATTACTTGATGGGCAGAAGATTTGAGCTAAGGACAGACCATTGCGGTCTGAAGTACTTGTTTGATCAGCCAACATTAAATTCTAGGCAAGCTAGATGGTTGGATTTTTTATGTGAGTTTGATTTCAAAATCAAGAACATAAAAGGAAAAGAGAATAAGGTAGCCGATGCACTCAGCAGGAAGGTGCAAGAAATGCATGTGGCATCCATTAGTATTTTCCAGTTGGAGTTGAGGCAACAAATTGTTAATCATACCGCTGGAGATGAGTTGTATGAGCAGGTAAAAGACAAATTGCAGCAACAAAGTCTTGAGAAGAGATATGAGGGATATAAATTGGAAAACTATGGACTTCTTACTGACAAAGGCAAAGTCTATATTCAAAATGTAGAAGATTTGAGGAGAATGGTTATGGATGAGATCCACCAAGCTCCATATTCTAGTCATCTAGGATATCATAAGACAATTGCTATAGCTAGAAAGCTGTGTTTTTGTCCAGGAATGAAAAAGGACACGGCTGAGTATATTTCAAGGTGCATGAAATGTCAACAGGTAAAGGTTGAGCATCAACACCCAACAAGTTTGTTGCATCCTTTTCCAGTTCCAGAATGGAAATGGGAAGTTATTTCCATGGATTTTATTACGGGATTGCCAATGACTTGGAGACAACATGATTCCATCATGGTTGTGGTGGACAAGTTGACAACGGAAACACAATTTATACCAGTTAAGTCTACGCATAAGACTGATTACATTGCAAAGATCTTCATGAAGGAGATTTTCAAATTGCATGGATTGCCTAAGGCAATAGTCTTAGACAGAGATGTCAAGTTCACTTCCAATTTTTGGAAGGGGTTGTTTGCAGATTTGGGTATCAAGTTGAATTTCAGCACTTCCTACCATCCTCAGACTGATGGGGAGATAGAGAGAGTGAATCAGGTGCTTGAAGACATGCTTCGCATGTATGTGATAGACAAACCAATGAAGTGGAAAGATTATGTACACTTGGTAGAATTTGCTTATAACAATGGACAACAAGCATCCTTGGGGATGAGTCCATATGAAGCTTTGTACAGTAGGCAGTGTAGGACACTAGTGACATGGGATAATCCAGTGAACAGGGTTGTTCTTGGGCCAGAATTGCTAAAAGAAATGGAACAAGAGGTTGTAAAGATCAGGAAGAATCTGAAAGCAGCTCAGGATAGACAAAAAAGCTTTGCAAGTAAGCACAGGGTGAACAGAGAATTCAGTGTTGGGGATCATGTTTACCTCAGAGTGAGGGCAAAGAAGAGTTCCTTGAAGCTTGGCCCATTTGTGACAAGTTGTCACCTAGATATTGTGGGTCGTTTGAAGTGCTTGAAAGAATAGGGCCAGTTGGATATAGACTTGCATTGCTTGCTAGCACTAGAGCTCATAATGTTTTTCATTTTTCTTTTCTTAAGAAATATGTACACGATCCTAACCATGTGATAAATTGGGATGTGATTCAGGTGGAACCCGAGGGAGAGTTCAAAATCAAGCCAATGCGCATCCTCAATAGGAAGGTCACAATGCTCAGGAATTGAGCCATAGGGTAGGTAAAGGTGCAATGGGAGCACTACGGCCCTGAAGAGGCTATGTGGGAGCTGGAGGATGCCATGCGATTGGAACATCCATTTTTGTTCGATTCTGCGGAGCACTGAGGCGATGCCAATGTATCCCTCTGTTCAATTTTGTAAAGCACTGAGGACAGTGCTATTGAAGGGGGAGGGGAATGTAACACCCTGGTTTCAACCGCATTTGCATTAAATGTATATGGTGTGTATATTGTAATTAATCATGGTGTGGAGCTAAAGGCTAAAAGCCCCACCTTGTATTATCGTTTTGTGTTCTGGTGATTAAAAATTGTTGTCGATGGTATTTTATACTAGCCATGCATGTTATAATTATGGACACCATGTATATATGCATTTTAATTAAAATACCTACAACTAGCTATGTTAATGTAACCATAATGAGAAGGGGCATGATTTCCTAAGGATAAGTGGGGGGGGGGATATTTAACCTTTGGGGCCAATGGGAAAAAAGCCAAATGTCAATGGGAGAACCCATCAAACTATCTACTACCTTTATTGTCTCATTCACCCAATCATTTATTATTGCCAGAAATTGGTTGGGTTGGTTATTGCATGGGATGGGCAAGGTATGACAACCCAAATTTGAATTGGAGAAGCCATTAGTTTTTGGGAAACACGTTTTGACTCCTTGGGAAAGAAAAAACCCAAAACGTAGGCCATTCTACCATGCTTTCATGTTTTGGATGTTTTCCTCACCATTTTTCCTAGACGTGAGCTCTCTCAGGCATTCATAATTTCCTGTGTGTGAAACCACTCACGTTTTTGGTTGTTACCTCACTTTACTCAGGATGAGAAATCGTTTTCAGTGATTATCAATGGCTGAGTTTCCTTCCCCATGTTTTGTTGCATTTTTCTCCATTGTTTCCAAGTTGGAAATAGTTTTTCTAGAAATTCCTAGTGAGTGGGAGAGGAGACCCACGATTTTGGGTGTTATTGAGCCCTTTTTGGCCACAATAGGGCCAAAAATTCTATGGAAATCGTATTGTTGCTAAAGGGCCATTTTTACCCATTCTGGAAATTCGTTTTTGTTGCCAAAACTGTTTTTCATCCAACCCAGAAATCATATTGTGTTGTGGTGCATATTTTGTCTTTGGCCTACATTGAATTGGGAGTGGAAATGGGGTATGAGCCTGCTTGATAAACCTAGTGTGTGTAGGATCCTCACAAACAGAGCTAGAGGGCTAGCTTTCTTCTCTGCACCCCCTGAATAGCACTGGAATGGAAGGCATGGCCTGATGGACTGCATAGCAGAGAAGGGGATGCTTCCTTCTATTGGGTGTGTGTGGATGTCTTAGAAATCAGGCTAGTTCTGGTGTAGGTGTCGATAGCTCTTAGATTGAGCTCACTAGCTTAGCATCCAACCTTTCTAGCTCCCTATTAGCCCGATAAACCCAACAGTGTTGGCTTGGCTAAGTTTTTTGCATCCTTGGCTATGTGTGAGCCTGCTAGTTTCCCCTTATTCCTTGTGGAATAATTCCCAGCTCGAGGGTGGCAGTGTTGCTGAGTGATTCATGAACACACTAGCCTATGGTTGGGTGGAACGTTGTAGCGACGTAGCTAGTTGCGGGACAATCTTATGTTAAAGATAAGTATCTCTTGTTTATCCTCTCTCTGCAATTAAATTACTATGAACATGTGAAATGCTTGAATGTGAATATCATGTATTTCTTCCATTGTTTATTGAATGATATGTTGCATCTATGTATGTTTTTATTTTACTACATTTTATACCTTATGTTCATGGAGCTTAATTTCCCGGATTGTCAACATTATAGTCGCGTCCTCTCACCGGTAGAAGGGTGGGGACGTGACACACTATCTTTGTGTAAATGGATTTCTTGTCTTTGTTTTTTGTTCTCATCTAAGTCATCCACCATCACCATCATCCTCATGGTCACCATCACCATCTCTATGCCCATGTGTGCACCACCATCCTCCCTATCCATAATTTTTCTTCCAGCATTATCTGCATCCCCATTGTCACCATCACCATCACCATGCATTAGAGGAAATTTTAACTCAAAATGGGCCTTTTAACTCTAATTCAAATTCCATGTCATCATGTGTTAGCCAATGAAGTTGCTTTAAATTTGAAATACCATATAAGTCTTAAACACTTTTTTAATATAAATTTGGGGATAGGTATCATAAAAAAGCTACTTTTTTGTTTGTATTTTTTACATATCTCCTCGTGTTTTTACTGAATTTTCGATCAGGAGAGCTCATTGGATGCAGAATTAAATTTCGCATCCAACAAGTACCCACTCGACATAGTTTTGACGGACCTCACTAACCCAAAAACAAGAAATACCTGAAAAAACGTGATGATGATGTCATCATCACATTTTTTTAGGTATTTCTTGTTTTTTGGGTAGTGGGGTTCATCAAAAGTATGCCAGGTGGGTACTCGTTGGATGCATAATTTAGTTGTGCATCCAACGAGATCTCCTGATTCAAGTTTGAGTAAAAACACAGGGAGATATGTTGAAAATACAAAAAAAAACGTAGTTTTCTTCTTTTCTTCCTCCAAAACTAATAAATATTATTTTATTAGTTTAACTATTATTTTATTAATTTTTTTAGGAGGCCCATTTTGAGTTGAATTTTCCTCTAATTCCAATTGTCTCCATCCACATCATGCCTCATTGTCGTCATGCTCACTATATTTGTATTAATGGATTTGTTGTCTTTGTCTGTTTCTCTCATATAAGTCATCCACTATCATTTGTCATCCACCATCATCCTCATCCTCATTATCACCATCACTATCATGCTTCAACATCACCATCACCATTCCCATGTGTATGTTTCCATCCTCCTCATCCACCATCATCCACATCCTCATTGTCATTATCACCATCATGCTTCATCATCACCATCCCCGTACTCATGTGTGCACCAACATCCTCCTCATCCATCATTTTCCATTCACCATAATCCTCATCCTAATTGTCACCATCACCATCATGGGAGATAGTTAAGCTAAGTGGGAGTTCAAAGGAAGACCCCTATGAGACCCCTATGCATGAAATCCCATGCTAATGGAATCTCTCATGTGAATTCAATTTTCTATAAAAACCTTTGCATGAATGTAATGACATACTACTACAATTGTATGGGTTATGATAAGGCCAACAACTTCACATACAATTTTTGTAATGTTAAATGTTCCAATGTTCCCTCATTGTATCATTTACATCATATTATCAAGTTGAAATTGGAACAACATTTAGGTGTTGGATTGAGGTAGAAATCTTTGTGTGACTAAATATTGATAATAATGCAACTTAATTATTAGGCCTAGTGTACATTATCACACAATCATAATATACGTGGAATGAATCTTACTACATTGGACTGGTGGAGTCGATGGTTCGTCGATCCGATCCATGATCATCATTCTATGACCAGTTGCAACTCACTTGCTAAAGGATTTCAGGGGCATGTGGTGAATTTATGCTAGGGGCATAGGATTGGAGTCAATCAACAAAATTGAGTTATGTGAAATGTTTCAAGTGTGTTTGGGAATTCTTGACGTCAGAATGCTATACACGAGTTTATGGTTGAGGCATTTCCAAAGTTGACCCTTTGTGTAGAAATTGCACTATATTTGAACGACAGAAAACCTAGATTCCACAATTGCTAAAAAGTATGGGATATAGGCCATGGGCCCAGGGGAGAGAGGAACTCCTAGCATTATTCTGACCTCTTTTCCAATGTATTCAACAGTTCGTCAATCTGAGCCAAGGTCATCATTTTATGGCCAGTTGCAACTTGCTTCCTAGAGGCTTTCAGTGAATCATTGTGAATATGTGTCGGGGGCATAGGATTGGAACCAAGAAATAGAATTGAGTTCCATGAGATTATATAAGTGTGTTTGGGAATGTTTTATGTGGGAACTCTATCCATGAGTTCATGGTCAAGGCATTTCCAAAATTGACCCCTTTGTGTAGAATTTGCACTATCTCTTAATGAGAGAAACTCTAGATTCCACAAACACCAAAAAGGATGGGTTATAGGACATGGAACTAGGGGAGAGAATGTTGGGTGTGGAGCCTGATTATTATTTCAGCCATGTTTGAACTCTGAGATGATGAACATATGGTGGGTTCAGGGGTGAGATACCTAGAGAAAAAGGCCATGTTTTTTTGTCCTTCTTTTTACTTTGAAATGTGGTGAAAATTTCGTTGTAAAATGTTTTAATTTCGTAGTCAATATGAGCCATTATTTAGATCTAAAATCTCATGGTAAAAATTATGTTATGGATTTTATCCCTAGAAGGAAAACCTATTTTTTATGAGGAATTGTATTACAACCGTGTATTGTATTAAGAAAGAACAAGACTGTGAGATAGAGTAAAGAGGAAGTTGCAACGGATGTGCTGTAAGTTATATCCTTTCATTTTGTTGGCATTTTAATATAAAGTACTCACAATTTCTATCTGGACATAGCCCATCTTGGGTGAACCACATTATATTTGTGTCTCTGTTTAATTGTGTTTATGTGCTTTATTTCTGCATATTTTTTATGCTATGGTTTTGTGATCATGTTTTTTAACAGAGAGGAACTCCTAAAATTATTATAATGTACTTATTCCAACGGGTTCGATGGTTCATCGATCAGATCCATGGTCGTCGTTCTTTGGTCAGTTGCAACTCATCTCCTAGAGGCTTTCAAGGACATATGGTGAATATGTGTTGGGACATAGGACTGGAACTGGGAAACAAAATTAAGTTCCAAGAGATGCTGCAAGTGTATTTGGTAATTTTTGACATGGGAATACTAGCCATGAGTTCACGGTAGAGGCATTTCCAAATTTGACCCCTTTGTGTAGAAATTGCACTGTCTTTATCGAGAGAAACCCTAGATTCCAAAATATCCATAAAGGATGAGTTATGGGCCATGGAACAAAGGGAGATAGGCACCCCTAGAATTATTCAGACGTCTAGATTCCAATGGATTCAATAGTTCATCAAGCTGAGCCATGCTCATCATCCTATGGCCAGTTGAAACTTACCTCCCAGAGTCTTTCAAGGAGACATGGTGAATTGGTGTCAGGGCCTAAGACCACATCCAGGAATTCAAATCCAGTTACGTAAGTTTGAGCACATGTATCTGGGTATGGAAAATTTGGGCAAGATGATCAAAGGCTTTCATGGTGGGTTCTGTGGAATTTGACCCCCCTTCCCCCATGCAAGAATTGCCATGTGTTGCACTAGGAAATGGATAGTAATGATGACATGAAAAATTCAACATTGGGTGCAAGTGGCACTATGCATACCAAATTATAACTCATGGAAACATGCATTATCTCCCCACATGCACATTCTAGGCTTTCATGTGCATGCTTTAATACCACATGTACATTGTTAAAAATGCCACCATCTAATGGAACTATGGTAGACTTTATGTCTCCCAAGAGCTTATTATCAAAGGAGTTATAAGGTTAGATTAGTGTTTCTAGGGCTATATTACGTTTCTAGGATTTCTATGCATAGCTTGGGTTTCTAGGTTTGTAAATTTGGTTTCAAGGTTTCTAAATTAGATTTATAGGGATATATTAAGTTGTAAAGGCATGAATGTTTTCTATAGATTTTGATCAATGGTGAAATTGTATTTGAAGTATTTAAGGTGAATGCATGGATTATGGAATACTTTATGCTAGTATATGGTAGTGTATAGGCTAGATTATGATTAAGGTAGGATAAACTACGTTGTAGTAGTTTAAGTTTAGTGTAAACAAGTAATAGATTATAGTGGTTTAGGCTAAGGTATGGTTAGTATGGTACATTAGATAATGCACTAGTACATATGGCTCAAAGGTTCCACAAATAAGTTAAAATGGTTATTTTCGTGGATAAATTGATAAATATTTTAAACATAAATTCTCCTGGCCCCCGATCATCCTCGCTATTGCGATGTACATGAGTGTTTGTCGCTATAGCAACAGATTTTCATCTCTATTGCAAAAAAGACACACGTTCGTTGCTCTAGGGACGAACCTCTAAACATTTGCAAATCAATGGTCATCATAGTAGCGGTCATTGAATTTTTCTTGTTGTTGAAATTTGTCTGTTGTGCATTTTTGTTGTAACTGCCATGATAATTGATCTATAAATATATGTTCTTAAGAATTATTTCATCAAATGTTTTGCTATAGTTGAAACAATTTTTCTTCTTAATGTTTGATCTATGAATGCAAGAGTCTGGTACTGGTTTAACACATTGAATTTTTGCACGGTCTCCTTTGGTTTCCATGTTAGTATTTTAAAATTCTTTGTCTCCTTGGTTAGTGAACTAATATTTTTCAAATGAGTAAATATAATATCATCGATATTTGTCTCTTAATCATTTTTTGATTAAAAAAAAGCTGAAGATAAACTAATTAGGGAAACAAGATCATGGCTTTTGAACTGTTTTATTTGTTTAGTTTCTTATTTATAGATGGGTAAACTAGGATGTGGTAATATCCTATGTGAAAATTTGTTAAAGCAGTGTGATGCCATGTGCTTGTGAGAAATCATGGTTCCTAACTTGGGAGAACAAAACCCTTGG